>OY982588.1:7611769-8014269 GCA_963859945.1 Euplagia quadripunctaria | reverse complement strand
ATTTGGTTATCCAATGTTTCGATTGAATTGCACTGTCGTGGTCACACCCGTGACCCGTGAATTATAATCACGATTAAGTCCCAATTTATACATCTAATATGTGTAGTTGCGAAATTTTAAAAACAATAACTATCAGTATGTACAAACACTTGTAACATGAAGCAGAATGTATTTTGCTGTGGTAATCGAGATAGGAGTCCAGTCGGGAGAGTCGTCTTCTTGAATTACTGCTATCTCGTTTACCACGGCACCATTAGCTTATACATGTCATATTCTATTTCTGTTGATGTATTTTTGTATAATGTATGGTAAAGTTTATAATAATTTTGCATATTTTAATAGACTGACACAATATTTAAATATAAAGAAATAATAACTTTATCCATAATTAAGTAAAATATTAACATTTGTTTACATGTGTCACACTTTGAACAATCATGTTGTTCCTATATGGAACAAGCTTCCAGAAAGGGTAGTGACCGCGAAATCAATGAACAGTTTTAAGTGTCAACTCAATAAATGGTTGGAAAAATACAACCCACTGGACTGAACAACCGTATTAACATAAAATGAGATGGTTAAATATACACAAACTTTTACACCATAGACTTTAACTCTAGTGCAGTGATGTGAACACGTCAGCAAGTTTGCTGCAGGCCATAATACAATAATAATAATATATTTATGACTAGCTGCGCCCTGCGTTTCACCAACGCTAGTCCCGGTGCTGTGGGAATATCTGTCTGTCTGGGAATATCCCCAGTTATCTACATACCAAGTTACAATCGGTTCAGTAGTTTTTGCGTTTACCAATAACAAACATCCATAAATCCTCACAAACCTTCACATTTATAATATTAGTAGGGTGGCTATTATACAGTACACTCGGTATAAAGTACATTTAACATGTATTTTTTTTAATACTGAGTATTTAGCAAATTATTTTGCTATTCATCTTGATAAAAGTTTGTTATTAATTATTCTTGTACTTGAATTTGGCTTGGCTCTAGTTTTCTTGTGCAGAATTTTAGTATTTTTTTTATTACTACTATTAAAGCTAGTTTTTTTTTTTTTGTGGAATGCTTTTGAACCTGCTACAGTACAATCCTTATGAGCAGAGCAGTGACTATCAACATACTACTGTGACTGACAACCGGCAGGGAATGCACAAACACAGCTACTGCAAGAGTAGAACCTTCATGTACACAATGTTCCAAAAATCAGGTGCATAGTACAGCTGTGTCACCAGCCAGTCTAACTTCACAGACTACTAGGTATAGGCTTCTCTCAGTTGGTGGAATTTTCTACAACCCTCTGCTGCAAGGTTTTATGAAGTGATGTCTCCATGTCTTTGCTGGAAAAGCAACGCTACGCCTGCTGATTCTCGATCAACATGGGTATATATAGAAATATTGTTTTACCAGCTCAGACTGAGTACTAAATTGTTAATCACTCATCATGAACAGGAAATGAAGAACAGGAAAATTCTTCGCTAACACATACGATATTATGTACTTTGAATATTCAACACGTAAATTACTTACCCAGGTCTGATTCAGTAACGTATTGAGGAATTATTGATAACGGATCTGAATTCTCCACAGTGTTTTCGTCAAAACCATTTTCACCTTGCTCCATCTTGATAGCTCGCACATTTAGCAGTTCCTGCAGCTCGTTCAAATCTGTCACCTCCATTTCTTAAATTATACTAAAACACTCACTCTGCAAATCACAGTTAAGAGATCACGAAACTTAATTAACTTCGTTTCTGATAAGAATATATTAAAAGTTTTTATGAGTTTTGATTTGAAATTTTTAGGAAAAGGAAATCATTCAGTAGCCACTTCCGCGTGCGCCAAAATCTTAAATCCATAATCTATAAACAATTGTCGCTATTTGACAGTTTGTCAAGTCTAGATTATCAAAAAATATTGTCTATGGTTTGGTGTGCGCCGAAAGAAGCTAAATTAATTTGGGTTTGAATATAATTTATTATGTATTTGAAGAAAATTCTAAAATAAAATCAGAGCTATCTAATCTAAATATAAGATTATATTTATTACGGATGACAATATTTTAGTAAAAAAATTAAGTACAAATAATTATTAAGTATGTATTTCTAGATGTTCCTAGGAAAATACTTTATTTTTTTTCAGGTCAGGTTATTGAGGTTATACTAAAACTTTTTGCAACTGCCACTTTTCATTTAAAAAAAATGAATAGTGAAAAACAGATGACGACTTACATAACGAAAAAAGTAAAAAAGGCGGGAGGCTTGATTAGATTTTTCTACGTTTTTCAGTAAGTAACATTATATTTTTATTATATTAATGTATATATATAATGTATTAATGTATATTAATATTTGAGTAGGTAATATAGATAAACGTAATATCAGAAATAGTTAATCTTGTATTACAATAAAGTAGTAAGAGGTAGTAAGTAAACAATGTGTTTCAGTGAACGATTGGTTTTAACATGTCTTCCTACATGCATAGGCCATTTCAAACACATTTTTGTAAAAAAACGACTTTATCACGACTATTTGTCGGCACTGTGTCGTCGATTCGTTCCATTGTTGAAAGATGTCGTTTCTAGGCTATTCCCACTGGATCGCGACGGCTATTCATTGTTTCACAACAGTTGCGCTACTCCTGCTGTAGTTTTGCACATCAGAGGAGGTGCGTGCAGAATATGACATGTGTAAAAGACGATATACGTCAATTTTATCATAACTACGACAGGTTGCGACTATAATTTGTTGTCACGATCACAAACGCGTCGTGACGTTTTATTTATCGTTGGATACTGTCATTTATTCATTTATTCATTTATTTCATTCTCATTATCTTGACAGTCTACCGCCGTGCCCGCCATACAGTAAAAAAATCGTGGACGATAATTAATCGTGCCGCAATGTATATAAACAACTCTATTTAAATATACAAAGCTTTAGATAGGATGAGTCTGGAGTTCTGGAAAACTATCAGAGTCTATCGTTACTTCACAGTGGGACCGCGCTCTAAGTAAAGGTTATATGTAGATTTCGAAGAAAGTCTACCTATTGCTTTTGTACCAGTTGTCGAGTTTTTCAAAATTTCCTTCACAGGAAGTCTAGTTATAATCCATAGACCCCAAAACAACCGCCAGTTTAAAAGTTTATATATATATATATATATATATATATACATATATATATATATGTGTGTATGTATGTACCTCAATTTTACCAGCACGATAGAGGTCACAATTATGCACCGATTGCTTTCAAACTTGGACGAAAAATCAACAGGGCAAAAATGAAGGTTAAGTTCGTGATTGGGAAGTCTGGAGGGAACTGGGGGGCAGATTTTCCAAGAAATTAAAAAAACACGAAATCTACCTCTGCGGGCCTGCTGTGGGCCGGGATTTTTTTTTAATATTCACGGTTTTACAATATTATATATTTTTTTATATTATAGGGGGTAAACGAGCAGACGAGTCACCTGATGGTAAGTGACTACCGTCGCCCATGGACACCTGCAACTCAAGAGTCACAAATGCATTGCCGACCTTTGAGATGGGAGCATTATAGCAGACTTAAAGTAAGTAGGTATAGGTTATAAGTAGATTTCCTACTATGCAAAAGTTTTAACAAATGAAGGAGTTTATTTTGAACAGTAATTTTTAACCGACAGACCGATTGCTGGTTTTGGATAATGGAAGTGCACGAAGTTTGCTGTGGTCGCTCTCTGCCTCATCCATCTGACCAAGTCAAGTAAGTTAATTTTTATAATTTTAATAAGTAGGCCCTATTAGTCCAGTCGGGATAGACATAAAAATAGCCTTAAATAGAAAAAATTAGGGGATTTTTTTAAATGTCGGGGGTTGGGTGGTTGGAAGTCTACATTTCGATTTTCGGGGCAAGCCCGCCATTGGATTCGCCGCCATCTTGATTTGAAGTTAAATTTTTTCGTTTTTCTGAAATTACTCGTTAATTTGCAACTTTAGAGCAAAAATGGTAGTTTCCAAAGTTGTTGGAAATTTAATTTCCCACAAGTTTGGTCATTATCATTCTTATTAATCCTTTTCTATTTAAATGTCTATCCCGACTGGACTATATTTATAACGTGTTAAGAACGATTCACACCGAACGGGTCGCGCCGGAGCGCATCGGAACGCTTTTTTAGTAGGGTGATGGAAATTTAAGTTTATATTTATTACTTAAAATTTATATTTGCATGGCCTGTTCGGCTTCTTCTGGTCGTTACCACTTGCTCTCGGCTGTCGTCATGTCCGTTCAGCTCCAGTCGGATAAGGTCGCGTGCGGTTGGATGCCGGCCAGCCATAATTCGTTGCCTTAAATCTTCCCTTAAAAAAAGTAATTTCTACTCTGACAGCACGACACTTGGGACGGCTGCTACCCCCCTATTTGTCATTGTTACCCCCAAATCTACTCGAATAATAGAACACTGAGGAGCTGAACTCATGCGCCTGTTTATTGTCATTATCTTGAAGACTACTGTATATCTTGCCTAATATCTACACAAAATTTGTTATTCGAGTACATCTGGTCGCAGTTTGTCTGTCTCAAATCCTCTACAGTGTGTAAAGCCAGGTGGATTTTTCGTTTATCATTCTGTAATATACGAGTATCTATACCTATATATCCTGGTATTTTAATATTTATAACGGGTGTAAAAACTCCCCGACTTCTTTCATAAACTATCTCGCTTTAAAAAGTGTTCAAATTTACTCACTAGAGAATTTTAATGGAATAAGGTTGTGCTCGTATCTTGTTGTTTCTCGAAATGTTGTTTGCTGTTTCCACTGTGACTGGCTGTATCGAAAGTCGTTACTACAGTTTTGGAAGAAAAAATCTTCCTTGTACATGTTGTTCCGTCTATATTACTAGTGGTTTCGACCCTAATATAGTTTTCGAACCTCGAGATAGTTATGCTGAGTCAAATTCAAATTTAAATTCAATATCTTTATTTCATAAAATAGACCATCAATTATTCTAAATCGTCGATTTAATAAATAATTATTATAATTAAAAATTATAACTCAATACACACAGAGTAACCGCAACAATAGTTTGCTTAGTCCTTAGGCTATTTATCTTCTATCTTTGAGAAGGTACAAGCAGCTTTAGTTGAGGCCCATCAACGTAATTGTAAATCGTATAATCTTCGCCCTAAACCGAGAATTCATGACATAGTTTGGCGTAGAACATTCTACCTCAACGACAAAAATAAGTAAATATTTTAGTAAAGAATTAGCCCCCAAATTAATTAAATGTAAAGTTATTTCTAAAAAGTCCCCATTAGTTTACAAATTACCAGTCAGGCAAACCATTGGGTGAATGGCGTATCAAAGATATTAAATTAATCAACTACAAACAATGATTTGGTTTCCTTATTTAATACATAATTTTTTTACTAAACATGTAATTGCTATTGTGGTTTCCAGTTGTTATTTTTCTGCGTCGAATGTTAAAATAATGTTTACTCATAGTTAAATAATTATCTTAAACGTCAAATTATTGCTTACATAAGTATACAAAAGTTGCTACAAATATTGCGTTATGAATTCCTAATCGAAATCTAAAATATATATTTTTTTTTAAACAATATCTATGCATTTATGACTTTATTCATCGTAACAATTATTGAGTTCATTTTATACCTGCCCATAAGTTCTATTTTATTTTTTCTAAATAGTAGTAGTAAGTACTTGTCTGCGAAACGCCAGGTTTCCATGTTCAGGGTCCATCAGAATGAAAACAAGTACTAAAAATTACTTAGTTTATTTTCACACAACCGCCAGCACAGCAGTAATCTTTTTTTCACAATTCAAACGTTTTTTTAAATAACCTTACAATAGATTTTTAAACGGATAAGCGATAACAACTTCTTTTATAACAAATTCAATTCAAACAATTCTTGAATAATCAAAATCAATTTTACACAACATTAAATGATTTGTTTTACAGAAATTACATTTATTTAAAATAAAAATATATTTATTTTTATAAAGATCGTCAGCAGATGGCGCTGCAATCAGGATTCAATAGAAAATAAGTTACACTTTATTTGGCACATTTACACAATTATTTGAATATATTATTATTTTAAATGAGTATTTGAATCATAAGTTTGACTTTAAACAGTCAAAACAGTGTATTTTCGAACTAAATATTAGAGCTTGATAAATAATTGTTTTACTGTTTACCTACTAGTAAATTATTTGAATATAAATCGAATGTATTTTGGAGATCTCTATAATAATTATAATCACTTAAAAAAACAATATTTGAAGATTTGCACCCATATACCTACTCGTCTCATTTTCATATTATTGTCGTTTATAATAGAGATGCTTCAAGTCGCCGTAGTGTAATATAACAGTAACTGGTGCGGTGATATGTTGGAATTGAAACCGGCTAAAACCACACGCTGTTCCGTCACAAGTGGGTCCATTGCAGGATCCCCTAAGAAAGAAGCCTTTGGGAATCCATGCTGCCCTTGGCCACCTGAAAGCAGGCCACCAGACCGTGGCGTACGGGGAAGGCTCCAGATCAGAGAGGCGCGCGCGGAACACGTCACGCTACCATCTCCGGCCTACTTTTACACGGGCAACGGTCAGCCCAACCCGCTACCCCCAGGCCACCGCTTATGGAGGTCAGAGTTCATTCTGCGCTCTCCGGCGCCTGGTGCACTGCTTGTCCTCGCCCGTTTAATTCCCGTTCAAATTGCCATTGCTGACTTTTAACATATTCAAAGTCCTAACCAGCATCAATATAAAAAAGTAAATTCATGAAGTTTGAGTACGAGTTGTAAGAGATTTTAATACTCAGGAGGATCCTTTGACCAGGAAAGGTGATTGTGCCAGGCGAACAGTGGCCGCACGGCCGTTCCTCCACAAAGATGTTAAACTTCAGACACGAACGGATAAAAATTGTGATATTTAAATACACAAACCACAGTTGTCTTAGCGTATACTTTTATTTAAATAATGGCCGTGTCAGCAATTAGCATATGGTGATTCCATATATTCTGGTCTTTTGTCATCCCGATCCAGATATGATTTATACGGGATCTGAAAATAAAATGTATTAAGTATGTTAATATATTTACGTATTTTTCCGAAAACCTAAAATACTTATTGCGAGTTTATTATTATCTATACTTATATATATATATAAACATATATATATATATATATATATATATATATATATATATATATATATATATACTGGCTTTTGCCCGCGGCTACGCTCGCGTTTAAGTTGTATCTACCTGTTTTGTAGAGTGTGTATTCGCTGAAGATAGATATATATGTTATGGACCAAGTGATTAATAGGGATATTATTAATAATGTCTAGACAGTTTGAAAAATTACAAATATAAGTGGGCAATATCATTACAACGATTGAAATAAATAAAAGTCGCTGGCAACGGCTATTATTAGATATAAACGCAAAAGTTTGTGAGAGTGGATCGCTCTTTCACGCAAAAACGACTGAATAAACGGAACTGAACGGCAGATAGTTGATGATCTGGATTAACACAGGATCATCTTTACCGTGGTAAACTAGCTAGCTAGTAAGACTATAATAAATAGTAAATTTAGCCAGCGGTTTCGCTCGCCTTAATTTAGGTTTTGTTAATCAATCCAATCGGATCCAATTTGGCTAAAAAAAAATTGAGCCAAATTGGATATGGAATCTTTGTAAACAAACCATGTCAGCATATTTAGGGTTGTCATAATTAGAATGCGGAAATATTGTATTTTACCTCTATTTCTTAGTTATACTTTACGATTTTACTGTCATTGTGTTTGCTGGAACTCAGCCTAACCACCAAATACGTAATATTTAAAAAAAATACCTTAAAACAAGAATTAGTTAATAAAAATAACAATTATACACCTTACAATTCTATAATTCTTCAATTTTCGCAGATCAACAAAGATTTGGTTATTTATAATGAATATGTATGGGAATATGCACTAGACTCCACACTACAATATTGAGAATAAGTTTTTCTGTCCTTTTAATGATAATAGGTAGATTTTATGACTTTTATTTTCATAAATCGATAAAGTATCAAACACGCCATGGTCCTTGACATCACAGAAAAAGTGTGCCAAATTGGCAGCGTTTAAATCACACGAAACTTTTTTTTTTAATAGTATAGTATGTGCTATAGATTTTTACCGGTAATGTAATAACAAATACTTAGAATCTTTGAATAGGATATAAATAAGGTCAATAAGGATTTAGAATTCATAAGATCTTGGTCGACAAGATTCGGCTTATCAGTAAATCCTAATAAATGTCAGGCGATCGTCATAGGTAGCAAACAAATGATGAGCAGGTTAGACACTACTTCTTCTACACCGATTGTCTTTGACGGCTCAAATCCATAAGTTCGGTAGTTAAAGACCTGGGCTTATACATTGACTCCACCCTCGATTGGCGAGCCCAAGTTACTAACGTGAGTCAGCGAGTCACTGGCGCTCTCCGAACTTTATACCGCCTGAAGAATTTCCTTCCCACCAAAACAAAAACTTCCTTAATGCAGTCCCTAATCGTTCCCATAATCGACTATGGTGATGTGTGTTATTTCGACCTGAATGCAGACCTTCTCAACAAGCTAGATCGCCTTCTCAATAACTGCATTCGATTCATTTTCAATCTTCGCAAGTATGACCATGTGTCTACTTTACTCTTCTTCTTACTCTTACTTCTTCTCTGTTCTCCTTTTTAAACTCCCCATCGCCACCTTCTTACTTAGTTCCACACTTCCAATACTTGTGCTCTACTCATGACAGGAATCTTCGTTCCACCAATAATTTACTTCTCTTATGTCCCTCTCACAGCTCCGACTTCATCAACTCTTCTTTCTATGTACAATCAGTCCTTCTCTGGAATGCGCTCCCTCTCGAGGTCAGGATGTCCACAAACCGTTCCACGTTTAAAAAGAAAGTACGAGAACTCCTCCACAACGGATTAGCAGAATAGCCACAACGCTAGTAGACGACTTTATAGTGGTATTTGTAGTGTATTTACTTATATATATGATATGTATAAATATATATATGTAATCTATATATAATAAAAGTACTTATGTATGTTTGTGTATAATTATATGAAACTGTGTATATTACGTCGTAATGATATTTAGAAATTTGTACATGTAAGTAATGTAAATATTAGTTTGCATTATGAAAAAATTCAAATGTAACTTTTCACCTACCTTATAGCAGTTCTACATCACCCCAAGGTTGACTGGTATAGAATGCCTTAGGCATTAAGTCCGCCTTTTTACCAATGTGCATAATGTTTTAAATAAATAAATAAAATATATTCACTATTAATCATCAAATTTAAGAAGGTATGCAGCATACAGTATATTACTATTACATAGCGACTACCGTTTTTTTTGTGTGAATATAGTACTTGGAAGTAGGTTATATTAGGGTAGTTTACTTATATTTCTTTCTTCTTTCTTTCTATACTTCTTCTCAAGTTTATAAATTAAAATAGTAATGCTTAAGTTATTGCATTGAGTCTTAAATACAAGTTCGTCGCTACAAGTTCTTAAGCGGAGCGAGGATTTTGATAATTATAGCTTCTTATGTCTCGTGATTTCGTTTCAAATCCCTAATTCTGTATGCTGAATGCACAGACTTTTATTCTGTATTGTATTGTATTTGTGGAAGAATTTGAATCATCTCTGATCGGATTTACAATGTAAGTTAGAGTTTTTTTCACACCAATGGCCTAATGCCTGTTTTCCGAACATTCTTGTTTATCTCTGTTCCAGAAGGATTCTTAAATTACATTACTACACTTCAATGATTTTCTTTCTGTTTTAGAATTTAAGTAATTCTACTTTTTGAAAATTCCAACATTGGTCATGTATCTTCTATGGGATGTTCTGAAATTTATATTGAATACTGGCTGAGGTGTTGGCTCGAATACTTAACACCTTAGTACCAGAGGCCCAGAGAGGAAGTCCATCAAGGTTGTCACCATAGAGTAGGTATCATCAGATGTTAGATAGATATCACCAATTTGGGTGGACCCAGCGTCGCTACGAGGCGGCTCTACACGGGGGTTGTCCGGTCAATGGCACTGTACGGTGCACCGGTGTGGGCGGAGGCTCTGACCGCCCAGAATAGGGTGCGCCTCTGGCGCCCTCAGAGGGTTATGGCGGTTAGAGCCATACGCGGATACCGCACCGTATCGACGGAGGCGGCGTGCGTGTTGGCTGGGACTCCCCCGTGGGATTTGGAGGCGGAAGTGCTCGCCGAAGTATATCGGCGAACGGCTGAGTTCCGGGCGGGAAGCGGCAGTCGGCCCCCGCCCGAAGAGGTACGCGAATGGCGTGAGGCCGCTCGCCGAGCCACCATGGCTCGTTGGTCGTCCCGGCTGGAGGCTCCACGTGCTGGCTTTGCCGCCGTGGAGGCGCTCCAGCCGGTCATCGTCGAGTGGGCAGGGCGGCAGCACGGGACCCTTTCCTTCCGACTGACGCAGGTTCTTTCCGGGCACGGCTGCTTCGGGAAGTACCTGCACTCGGTCGCTAGGAGGGAATTGAGTCCTGCCTGTCACCACTGCGACTGCAGTGAGGACTCGGCTCAGCACACGCTGGTGGTCTGCTCTGCTTGGGCAACGCAGCGCCGGGCCCTCACTGCAGTCATCGGAGAGGATCTCTCGCTACCGGCCGTCATACGCTCCATGGCCGGTAGCGACAGGAATTTTGCCGCGGTCGCGACCTTCTGTGAGGAAGTCATCTCACAGAAGGAGGCGGCGGAAAGGGTCCGGGAGGATGACCTCCACTCGGACTTAATTCGCCGCCGGTGAACCGGGCGGCGGAGGCGCGCTTACCAGCGCCTCATGCCGCCCTGAGTGTGGCCGCGGGTGGACGGGACGGGTTTTCCCCTCCACCCGCTACAGTGGCCCCCCGCGAGGAGGCGACGTCCGCGTGTGCCTGGACGTCGCCTAATTGAGAAGTTCTAAGTTTTTACCCGGAGGTGGTGCCCGCGCTTTGCGGGCAGGCGCTAGGGGGGGTCCGGATGTCTTAATAAAAGCTGTTCCCGGATCCCTCCTACTTAAAGCGCAGTACGGCACACCGTGTGGTTTTAGTCGGTTCGATTCCGACACACCGCCCCACCGAAAACCCCGGTGGGGTGACGGCCCGAGGGGGTTTCCACACGCACAAAAAAAAAAAAAAAGGTATCATCAGAGCTTCCCTTAGATGCAGATCCGTAGACCTTAGTTCTCTAGATGCTAAAGATAGTGGTGATACTTCTACTCTAGTATTATAGTATTATTCTTATCTATTAACAGTAAATAAACTGAGATATGTAATTTAAACACAACAAATTAAACCCTGAAATCTTGAAAAAATAAATTTTTCACCTTCTATTTGTATATACTGTATTTATCAAGTACATTCTATTTCGGAATGACTTGTTTAGTTCTTTCAAAAATTACACACAAACAGCTTCTTTATAATACATATATACTGATAACGAATCTTTTAATTTCAAATACGTATGCCTCAAAATTATAAATTATTTGTTGGCGCAACAACAAAATGTTTTTAAATGTATATATTTGCCAACAGGATACCTGCCCGTCAGTGGCTGTTTAGCAACGCTCTGTTAGTAATCGTTTCATTTCGTTTTCATTCCATATCGAATTTGGCTGAAGTATATGTACAAGATTTGGTAACTAGTTAATTTCATCAACCTTTATCATAATCAGCGGTAGGTGTTGGATGTATTAGTATATTATTAGTGAATGTTTTTAAAGAACACAGTGCAAGGGCATAGTGTTTGTCGACCTTAGATAAATAATCTTCTCGAAAGGTATAATTTAACAGGTCTTAATTAGCAAATGTCAAATATTATACTAACAATTTCAGCATAAGGTGTCTCTTCGACTATGGGTGTGTTGTTCGGTACTGGCCTCAGTTCTAGCTCGGCATACGTCACTTGACCTGCGTTCGGCTGTAAGTATATATTATTAATTACTCGCTGCAGACTCGGTCATAAATCACACGGTCATGAACACTGATTTTCCGCCCATCAGTGTTACGGGTATGCGGCGCAGGTGCAAGCTGGTTATCGATAAAAGAGAAGTTGAAGATGAAGATGAGTTTGTCGTAGAATTTATGTTGTTTCGTGCAAGTAGGTATGGTGAGAAAATGTTTCCAAATATAAATACAATTTTAACATATTTTGATGTAGGTAAATTATGTATACCTATGTAGGTATACATAATATACCTACATACGTATTAATATTAATACGAAATGAAAATTCTTTGTACAACATTTTAAGCAAATTTCGCGTAAGGATGAATGGGAAATTTGGAATAGGAAATTAAAATTTATATATAGAAGTGCATAAACTAACATTTTGAAAGGATTTGTATTTAATTATTAGTGAGAAAGTTGCTTAATTGAGAATGGGTAAAACGTTCAAGGACTTTGGATAGAAAAGGCAAAATAGATATTGGACGATAGACAGAAAATGAAGAGGGTTTAACTTTTTTAGGTAGTGAAATAAATCTTTCCATAGAGATGAAAAGACACCACTGGTCAAGGAGTTATTTAAGACATTGCATAGGATAGGTAGGATTTCGTCAAGGAGATAGGGACAATATTTCGACTGATGCAGTCACTTCCTATTGCATTATACGAAATTGCTTGTATAGTCTTCTTAACATCACAAGCGGACAGTTGATCAAACAAGAAAGATGGAGTCGGTGGGGTAGAAGAAATATGTGGAAGAGTATTAGCTTTAATTGTATCATTAAAGCCGGACGAAGGAGAGAAATGCATGTATTCGGTATGTTTTGAAATAGAGTCTTGATGCGACTTCCCAACTTCCAATGTTCTCATAAATTTCCAGACTTTAGCTAGATCTCCGTTCTCTACGGATGAGATAGGATGGATATGTTGGCGTTGTGCATTTCTACACATCTTATTGCAGTGATTTTTTATGGCGGCGCCAGACACAGCAAAAACATTTGAGCACTTGTTTGAGCATTTGTCAGGCCACGGGTATTTGAGTATTTTTTCAAAGATTGATTAGTTAAATATTTGCACTTTGCCATTCGGTGTCGGTTTTTCGATCGCACATATAAAGCGTGCAAAGTTCAAATGTGTGTGTAACCTGGGTGGCTTTATTCAGACGCAAGATGGATTGGAGCAACGAATGTGTCCTTACTTTATTTTTTTGCACATATGATAAATAATTACATACATGTAAATAAAACAGGTATACCGCGTCTACAAAATCGTCATCCATCCTGTTTGTTATCTATTTGAACACTATGAAATGAACGTCTCCGCAAAGCAAAAGTCTTTGTCCAAATATTTGTCTATGTCTGGCGCTCGCCTTAGGGAAACATATTTTTCTAAGTTTGCGTCCGCAGGTCGATGCTTGTACTTATTTTTAGCTGCAGCTTTTTTCGACATAATCTGTTGTATCTCGTCAGTGAGCCATGGAGCCGGTAAATGTTTTATTTTAATAGTTCGCAATGGAGCATGCAAGTTGTAATAACTTATCACAGAAAATGTGAACTTTCTCGTTACATTGCATTGTGCACACAGATCTGAACAGTCAATCATTATCCTCCACGTCTTTCAGTCTAACTACAATACGGCCGAATTTTGATACTTTACGTGAAGCGCCCTCCATCAGACCTCCACAACCCATATATTAGGCGATATCGAGTTCTGTAGTTAGACCAGGTTGTCGGACTTTTTAGGGCTCCAACTACCTGTAACGAATGCCACAGAGACCTGTTCTGTGAGACCGTGGTATCACACCGGTCGAGCCGGCCCATACATGCCGAAGCATGGCTCTCCCACGAAGGAAATGCCCTAATCTCTGGCACTACCAGTGAGATTAGTAAAATTCTTTTTTGATTTTGATAGTCCTAGTCCTAAAGCAGTTTATTGGCTATATAGCATCACGCTACGACCCTTGGGATTGTAGCAGTGAGTATAAACATGTGTAAAATGTGGGATAATATCTATAAAATACGTACGTTAACATCTTCTGATTCTGCAGGTTGTTTTGACTTGTTACAACATTGCCGACGATTCCACAAAATAAAAATGATTATGAGAATCATTAACACAATTATAGCCCCTCCTACATAGAAGTAAACTTTGAAATCTGAAAAAAAGGACAATGAAAATATATCGTTAATAGGTATCGTTATAACTAGCATTTACCCGCGACTTCGCTGGCTTAAAATTAATTTTTCCATGAAAGGGTACCCTATCTTCTGTTCTGCACCCCAGTCTGTGTGCAATATTTCATGATAATCCGTTGAGTAGTTAAATTAACGCGTTACAAACAAACTTATAGTCTAAGATCCCGCTGCAAGATTGCTACGTTTATGGAGTAGCGTATTTAACCAAAATATTTATAAACAACTAGCAGCGCCCCGCGGTTTCACCCCTCAATATCGGGATAAAAAGTAGCCTATGCGTTAATCCAGATCTCCAGCTATCTGTATACCAAGTTTCATCGCAATAGAGTAGTCAGTAGTTTTGAGTAACAAACATCCATCCATCCATCTAAACTTTCACATTTGTAATATTAGTGGGATAATAAAAGGGTCAATATTTTTTGGCCGAGTTGCCTATTAAAATGTACACGCTAGTATTTGAAATTAAATTAATAATTATTGACTTTTTGACAAAAAAAAAATAATTGCTAGCTAATAAAATAAACTACATATATCTAGAGAATTTGGAAAGTGATAGTTGCCGTTGCGCAGTTGGCCGCAACCTCTAGCCTCAGCCAGGTGTAAGCAGGTAATATTTTGTTACATTTATACGTCCATGACGTATATTCATCGTTTATATATCAAATGAAAGCTAATTTTCTGTTTACGTAAAAGTGCCAGTAATAGCTATTGCTAGCTGTTAGAGATTGTTTTGTTGAGTGGCTTTAAAAGCTCTCACAGATGGCTATCGCCTTTCTTGTCTAACGAATGATGCGCACTAAATAATCTTTAACATCTAACAACCCCTATTTGCGGCCACTATTTTCACTAACTTGACCGAACTATACCTTGGTAATGTAGTAGTTTTAAGATGGGAAAAATGGAAGAAGGGAAATTTGTATAAGAAAAAATAGGTAGGGAGAGGAACCTAGTGTAAGGTATACCGCAAGTCTCGGATGGAGAACGGGACTGAGACTGCAATAGTTCCTATAGGCCGGGAAAAATTATTAGTCTGATTGATAAATTATTATCTAATGGCCAATGACATATTAACTATAGACACGCCAAACACAAACATAACTGAGTCACACGCTGGCAAAACTTTACTAAAGGTGCATAGCAATACATATTATTATGCAGCTCTTTCAGTGCGTACGACGTAAAGATTGTTAGACAGAGATAAACAGAGCTTTAGCTACGCGGAAACGGTAATATACGCTCATTGGTCAAAGCTACCTACCGTGTCGCGAGCCACCATTGAATCAAAAATCAAAACATTATCTGTTTTAATAAATACAATAAAGTATTTACTTACGCATGAAATTAAACATTTTTTGTGTTAAAAGTAGCTGTTTAATTCGTGCATCCTCTATATACACACGTAGGCATGTTTTTCGCGATAGATTCAAAGTTTTGGGTATATTTGTAAATTACTAACTTTTAAACTTTCGCGTTCCATGACATAATTATGTATTTATACGGGAATTAACGCGATCACGAAAAGGTATTACATACCTCTGAATTGCCTGACGTTTCGACCAGGTTGCACTGGCCGTGGTCACAGGCTGACTGGCTCAGCTGTGGACACCCTCCGTCGTCGAGATCATAAGAGATCGCACATTTTCGATATTTTGGTTTCGCCATGTACCGTCACATACTATACTTACTAACAGTGTCCCTATTCTCTAAGCAAACCAATGTGCCCCTATTCTGGTGTTCACCTGACTGATGATCGCGTTAATTCCCGTATAAATACATAATTATATTTGTAAATTACGTCTAGCCGCGACGGTGCCGGTGGGGAGAACGCAACTAAGGGAAAGCCTAGCAATTACCTTACTTTTATGTTGCCAATATAGAATGCGAGCAGCGCATCTATGCCTATAAAAACATCTTAGCTAATTTCACTTCAAGAAGGGATTTGTCTTCTTTTTGAATAGCTTAACAAAGGCTAGTAATATATTTGTCACAACTGAAACTCACTATTACCCAGGGACGAAACAAGTTCACTCTCGTCTTGATATATGAACGAGTTTATTTTTTTTACATATCTTGTAACTTCATGCTCATTTTCTGCTTTGAAATACATGCAATATAAGTCTATATTATCCGCTCTAGAGAATATTTTCTTCGTATTTTCTGATAAAACCCTTATATGTTTGTTGGCATCTACCTGTATTAAATCTGAAAATAAAGAAGCTTTCATTTATTTGTATTACCAAATCTACGTCCTTATAAAACATGTAATTTCATACTACTTAAATAACTCTTGTCGCCACATCAAAAACTCTTATTTATTTTATTAAAATAGGGGGAAACTATAATAGATGATAACACAGTTCACTATTTAATAAAAATAAGTTAATAGACATTATTTTGACTGGTTATACCGATAACGCAATGCTATTGGTCGATTGATAAATATTAATGAATAGCTAGGTTAGAAAAGGGTAGGAATGTATTATAAGTGGAGAACTATCACTTGAGTGCGGAGAGAGGTACGAACAACTTGGCAGTTACTGTTAGTTAGTGATTTTCATAGTTTATATCAGTGGTTGTGAGACTGTAACCACAAACGTTAAAACTAACTGACTTTAAAAAAGGAGGAGATTCTCATTTCGGTTTTATTTTTTTGTGGTTTTTAGCTGAAAACTCCGTCCTTAATTAAGCGATGGAGAAATAAATATTTTTATTTGGGCGGATATACTTCCGATTTGGTCCTATTTAAATATGAAGAAAAATATCGCTCCTAACGGAGAAAAATAGGGTGGGTAATATTTTTTGTGTTACTTTTTAGTGCATTTTTTATTCAGTTACTTTTTTTGTTAAAATTTTGTATTATTTTCATATTGTATTTGTATTATATTCATTGATAACAAATTATATAAAGAGTAGGTATAATCTAAATATAGTCTTGTTGCGACAGACGTCCGACTTACTCTTTGGACCTAATTTTTTAAACTTTAAAAAAAGCCGACTTTAAATAGGATTGATAAAACGCCTAAATTCTTATACACTTATTTCGAAGAAGGTACCAAGTAAGTTGAATATTATGCTAATTATTATAACTATCCAAACTTAATTACCTAAACAAAAATGATTTTCTAAATTATGTTACATTGACTGAGAATAATCAAAGTAAATCGAACTAGAAGATCGATTTGTAGATTTCATGAACCGCGAAAATAGATAGCAAACTGAGAACTTCTACTTTTTATAAGTAGGTTTAAAAAGATTATGCTTTTTTATACTGTCTGTAGGTAAATACAACTAGTTTCAAAGAAACGACAATTCAGAATGCATGTTTATTAGAGCCATTTAAGTATAGAAGGAATCCATATACGCACACAAAATATACACTGCAGTCTTATGGCTAATTAACTCTGGGGATATACTTATTCTTAAAAAAATCTTGGAGAAACTACCCACTCATGAAGACAATATAAGCCAGGCCTGTCAAATAATAACACAAATCATTAAAGCACCTAACTGGATTTTTTTTTATTTATCACTGATGTCCAAAATACTATAAAATTTTGAAAATCGCATGAGATGTTTGTATGGTAATTAGAGTCAATAGCCATCTAAAAACCGGCACGCTGAATGAGACAAAAAAAGAATTGCTACGTTTCAGTTAGATACAGATATTTTATTATTACTTCTATCTCTCTCTCACGGTGTCGTATCGCAGTTCGGCCTATTTACTCAGGGTACTAGTACTATTATGTATTCTGTACTCAAGGCTAAAAATTATACACTCACAATTTGGACGGGCAAACTTGCTGCAATCACAGTCAACTGTTTCCTCATTATATTTTTTTTCGTTTATGTATAAATCCGATGTCACTAAAATATAAGTTATATTAAACATTTATTATGTTAAGATTTGATTGGTTAATACGCTCTATGAGTAAATCGCTGGTTTGCAAGAATAGCGACGGAACTAAAAATGATTGATTTTAGAGAATGGCAATGTTTTGTGATTTCCGCTAGAGTATTTTGTTCTAAATATATAATGAATTTGTCGCCTCTAATGAACGTTAGCACGAAATCGGCGTTGCATCTCTGTTCACCATAAAATATCAACGATTTATGATCCTTTGGCATACTTAGTTCAATTCGACTGAATTTTGAATTACGTCGCTATATTCTCGCAAACCAGTGTGTCTAAGTTCGTTTAAAAGTATTTAGGGAAAACGCTCTATTCATTAAAGAGCCATTTTAATTATAAAATTTCTAAATAAAATTATTAATATATAGCTCCGAGTTTAATTTAAACTCAAAACCCGTTCGTGCGCTTTTCTTCACTAATGTCGTCATAGAAACTATTTTTCAGACGTTGTTAACGAAATTTCAAACGACATGGTCCTAAAATTATTATTCAAAGTACCTACTCATATAAACCAAATGTGCCACTAACAAATTGACATTTATTACAGACAACCCCCAAATCTAAATGGTCAGCGCTGGTGACTGAAACACAATGACCACGCCAAATGGATGATCCCTCGTTCTTTTTCCTTTCGGGATTCATTATTAGGAACACGAAAATCTTTCGAACGAAACGAAACACGAAATTCAATTCGTGGGTTCAATTCCCACCCGAGTCTGGTTGTTCTTTGTGTCCGATGTTTGTAAAGTCCCCCGCGACACAGGAACAAATTGTCGCCTGCGGTATTTCCGGACTGATACGACCTTCAAACCTTCAAGAAAAGAGCGTACTCCTATCTCAAAGGCCGGCAACGCACTTGTGACTCTTGAGTTGCAAGGGTCATTGGGCGACGGTAGTCACTTACCATCAGGTGACCCGTCTGCTCGTTTGCCCCCTATAATATAAAAAAAAAAACACAGGAGTAATTCTTAATGCGGGAGTCGTCTTTTAAAAAAAAGAAAAAATGCTTAATATAACAAATATAATATTTTAGGTAAATTACCCACACATTATATTTTTGTAGGAGATTAATGACGCAGAAAAGTTAAGAATTAAAAAGCTACTTTTTAAATCCATTATCTATTCATAGTTTTACAGACTCCTGCCCGATATGGAAATTATATACCAGCTGTTCCACGCGACGTCGTTTGCGTGGAAATTTTGGTTAAATCTATTCTACGGGAACAAAGTAGCCTATGTGCTATCCAAACTGTAATCTATCTCTGTGCCAAATTCCATCCGGTTCAGCCGTTTTTGCGTGAAATACTAACAGCCATCCTTACAAACTTTCGACTTTATAATATTAGTAAGATACTTACAATTTGTAGGTAAAAATATTATGGAATGATTTTGTCGACAAGTCAAAATGGTGTCATTATCAAATTTTTGCAGCTTTAATCTTAGATTGTATTCTTTGCTATTTACGTTCGGTTTGTATTTAATAGTCAGGTTATCTGCAACAAAAGCATTAGACGTCAGAAAATTTGTCCAAACATTTTTTTTTATGGTATAGGGGGCAAACGAGTTGACGGGTCACCTGATGCCCCTGATGGTAAATGATTACCGCCGCCCATGAGCACCTGCAACTGAAGAGTTAAAAGTTTGTTTCCGGCCTTTAAGGTGGGAGTAAGGGAAGGGTGGAAGAGGGGAAGGGAAGGGTTAGAGCCTCCGGTAACCTTACTCACTGCCGGTTTTCTGTGAGACCGTGGTATTCCTCCGGTCAAACCGGCCCATACGTGCTGAAGCATGGCTCTCAGTCAGTGCTTAACATCCACGAGCTTTAGGTACTATAAAACATTAGACATTGATAGTAATTAATAATGGGTGTTAGCCTAATTAACTAATTATATTAAAGTATCGGAATTGTGATTGAGGGGTCACTGGTAATAACTCCACTGTAGACTGTAGTATACTGGCGATAGACGTAAAGCATTTATTCACTTAAAACAATCATTAATTCTTGTTCTAAGAGTGGGTTTACGTAACCAATAATTATAGTTTAAAAACTAAAAAACACGCTTTTATAGAAAATTCCACAAAAAAAAAAAAATTATCGTATTATTGCATTGTCATCGGTCTTTGACACGTGTTGAAAATTTGAATGAAATCTGGCCGTTTAAAGTGGTTCAAAATCGCGCCCAAAGGAGTCGGTTACAAACATACAAACAAACATACAAGCGAAGCTAATATAAAGCGTGTAACGAGAATATTAAAATAAATTTATAAGTAATTTATAAAAAAATATTGTTATCTTTTGTAATCATCTTTTAAAACCATTTAATTTGAGATCACAATCGAAGGGTTTCGAAAAAAAACTTGGACCCCACAATAGCGCAACCGAAATTTTATTTTAATGACTTTTGCACTTGAACTAAAAAATATACAATACTAAAACAAAATGGAAACGATGATAGCTGCAAACAAAAGTATAAAACTGTGGCACACCTACCAACGCCCCCCTCCTGGTGGGAAGTAGGTTGTTCCAGATAAAGACTAGCAAGTAATTAAATGAAATCGTACAAATTAAACATCGTTAGATTCTTCTTGGCCACCAAGATGAATATAACGATGGACAATTCGTCCTTTATAAATACTAAAGACATGTCACTTTATAAATATTACCACAATTAAGTTACTCTGCTTTCAAGTACCAAAGAAAATGTGTATAAGTATGACTCACCAATAGGAAAGAATTGCTTCCACTCGTTTTGTGATGGGAACTTTGAGTCAGAATTATGACTACAGTTAAAAATTACATCTTTCCCAATTTCGATAGGCTGGCGTTCTGGTTTTAGAGTACTCAAACCTGAAAGAAAAAAACAGTGAAAGTCCGGTTGGCTGTAAAGCTCGTTTATTACTGGCGTGCCTCGCGCGCGCGCCACCCAATGGTTACAATACACACCAATTCCTTCCACACTATTTTGAAACTCTGTTAACAAACATAAAATAAAATTAAAAGAACTGCTTATAATCTATTTTTTTTCTAGGCCTTAACACGGGGCGCCCTTGTCCCTCCACCGTCCTATCACTATTTATCTCTTCTGCGTCCGCGTTACAAGATTCAAGGGGAGGGGCTGTTGTTTGACGCGGCACATTCCCCGTTGGGCTTACATTGACAATCTGCTCATCAATTGCCTCCGTCCAAACGTCATCGCCACTGCGGACCTCATTCTCAACCTGCGTATCTATACCTTCGCAAGATGACGTCATGGGTATTGTGTCGCTGTCGGGTAGCAACAGAGGCAATGGTTGTTCCTGTGGTGGCAGTGACGAGGGCGGCTGGAACATTCCGGCTGCGGTATCAATGTCTGTATGGGTGGCATCTATATTCATGCTAGTGCGCTTATTTATTTTAACAATTTGATCTAAATGCCTTTTACACGTCGCATTGTAATCCTTAAAATATACTTCGAATAATCTTAAACCTAATTTCTTCTTAATTATTGCAGGTGACCATTTCGGTTTCCTAGCGATGAACCATTTAGCCATTACCGTCTCATTCACATTAAAATGTCTGTTTTTATTTAAATGGGTTTTATCGCTAGAAGTGCCATCTTTTTTAATCGAAGGTAACACTAAATCTAACCGTCCGCGTAAATCACGGCCCATCATGAGCTTCGCCGGAGTAACACCCGTGGAACAATGAATAGTGTTACGGTAATCAAATAGAAACCCGGTCAACTTTTCTTGTACCTTACAGATTGATAATATATTTCCTGCATTTAGTATACATTTGATCATTTTTTTACAAGTTTTAACCGAGTTTTCTGCCTGTCCGTTACTAGCCGGGTGATACACCGGAGAAGTCAAATATCTAATACCATTATGTTTACAAAACATTTCGAATTCTAAAGAACAAATCTTTACATCGTTATCTGACACTATAACGTTTGGTATACCGTACCTTGAGAATACATATTTTAATTTAGCTATAAGCGCACCAGTAGAGGTACCGCAATTCATGTGAAGGCATTCCAACCATTTGCTGAAAGAATCGACGATTATTAAATAAACGCATTGGCCTATGGACATGTAATCGATATGTATACGGTACCAGGGCGCCGGTGCCCTCGGCCAAGGCGCAGGAGGCGCGCGCGGCGGTGCAGCGCGGAGCCCGGCGCATACACCGCACGCCCCCACCCACGACTCGATGTCGCCGTTGATACCAGGCCACCACATTCTACTTCGCGCGTTAGATTTAGTTTTAACTACGCCAAAATGTGACGAATGTAATTCTTCTAACATCCTTTTATGAAAAATTTTAGGTATTACTATTCTATGACCCCTAAACAGGCACCCGTCATTCATTTCCAAGTCTCCCTTACAATGAAAATATGGTAACACTTCACTGCATTTTATTTTTCTCGGCCAGCCATGATACATATATTTAATTACGATCTGCAAGGTTTTATCGCGCTCGGTCGCTTGACGGACATCGTCGAACGAAACGGGGTCTGTAGTCGCGTCTAGAAAGAGAAAGTGTCTTGTGTCTTCCTCCGCCTCGCTATTTATTACCTGACTGTTATCAATAGAATCGGAGGGCAACGGCGCTCGCGAAAAGTAATCTGCAACTAAATTATTTTTACTATTTACGTATTGTATGGTATAATTATATGCGGATAAAATTATAGCATATCGCTGCAATCGTAGGGCGGCCGTTACCGAAATACCGTTTTTCTTGCCAAATATAGATAGAAGGGGCCGGTGGTCCGTTTTCAAAATAAAAGGGTCGCGACGACCATACAAATACTGGTGGAAGTATTTAACACCGAATATGATCGCAGTTGCCTCCTTCTGTATCTGACTATAATTCTTTTCGCTTGCCAACAATGCGCGCGAGCCGAACGCTATGGGGCGCTCGCGCCCGGTTGTTTCCACGTGCGCCAGCACGGCGCCCAGGCCGGTGGGCCCCGCGTCCACGCTCAGCACGAGCGGCGGCCGCATTGAAGTGCGCTAGTACGCGCTCCGATGCCAGCTCCCTCTTAACCTTATTTAGGGCAGTTTGCTCCTTCTCCGTCCAGCACCACGTCGCGCCTTCGCGTAGTAGCCTATGCAAGGGATGCATCAGTGCCGACGCATTGGGTATAAAATTACGGTAATAATTGACTACGCCGAGAAACCGCTTTACCTCTGTAACGTTCATGGGGGTGGGAGCATTAAGTATTGCTGACACTTTATTTGGACAAGTTCTTAGACCGTCTTTATCTATAACGTAACCTAAATACGTCACACTCGGTTGAAAGAAAGAACACTTATCTTTATGTAGCCTAAGCCCGGCCTCTTGAAGTCTCCTGAGTACTTCCTTCAACCTATCTAAATGGATTTTTGCCGTGGGCCCCGTGCAACATACGTCATCGAGCCAGCAACTTACACCTTCTATGCCCGATAGCAAAGACTCCATCGTCCGTTGAAAAATTGCCGGAGCGTTTGCAAGTCCGTGTACCAGACGTGTATATTTAAATAGCCCCTTTTGCGTATTAATAGTGGTTAAGCATTGAGAAGAATCTTTTAATTTGAATTGGTTATAGGCGTTGCTCAAATCGAGTTTAGAATAGAACTCGCCGCCACCAATTGTAGCGAAAACTTCCTCTGTACGAGGCAAGGGATATTTATCTATTTTTAAAACCTTATTAAGTGTACAAGAAAAATCTCCAGCTATCTTAATTTTGCCATTTTTTTTAAGTACGGGCACTATAGGCATTGCAAATTCAAAAAATGTTACGGGCACTAAAATTCCTAGGTTTACGAGTCTATCTAACTCTGCATTTACTTTTTCTTTGAGGGCGAAGGGAATAGTACGCGGTTTGAAAAACGTTGGCTTTGCGTCCTTTTTTAAATGTAATTCGATTTCAAACTTGTTAAAACAACCCAATTCATCTTTCCAGACATCAGGGAATGCATTCAGTAATTGCTGTACCTCCTTTTGATTATGGCTAGTGATATTATTATTACAAAGTTGAAAACAAATGTTAAATTTTGACATAAAATCACGCCCTAACAGTCCCGGACCTCCGTTTCTTATAACATATAATTTAATGTCTTTATATTGATTAGCATAACATACTCGACATATAATATAACCTAAAAGTGTAATCTTATGTCCATTATATAAACACATTTTCAAATCACTCGGTTCCAATTTGAAATTAGAAAACATTTTTAAGAATAAGCCTTCAGATATAACGCTGCAGCCTGAACCCGAGTCTAACTCCATTGTTAAATTAACACTATTAACTAAAATTGATAGTTTAATAGGCTCATATTTTACATACCTCAAATTAAATAATTGGCATTCCTTACAATTATGCTCATCGTCTAGTTGCGGTTCCGACCCGATGTTATTTAATCGTGTCGATTCAACCCGTTGCGCCTTACACACCTTTTTTAAATGCCCTTTATCGCCACAGGACAGACACCTGTAGTTCTTATACCGACACTTAATAGCTTCGTGGTTTTTAAGTCCACAAACTGTGCACCTCGCGCCGTCACCGTCACCGGGCTGAACCGGCCCCCGTCGCCCCTGGAATCCTCGGCGTTCGCCTACGCGATACACTGGCTCCTCCTTGATGCACGGCGCCGTTCCGACTCCTGCAACACTGCTCCGCGCGCGCCGTGCGCACTCGGCTTGCTGTGCTATTTCTTGCGCCCTTGCAAGCGTTAACGTATTCGAGTCTTGTTCGAACAAGCGATCGCGAACCACTCCTGTACCCAGGCCCAATACAAAGCGGTCTCGTAATAAGGTATCCAGCGCCGATCCAAACTCGCAATAGACTGCAAGACCTCTAAGACGCGCCGCCCAATCCTCGATACTCTCATTGTCATGCTTAGCCGCTTCGTAGAACATTGCCCTGTCGGCAAACGTAGACCTCTTCGGTGTGAAATGATCTCCTAGTGCTTTAGTCAAGTCTTCATAAGATAGCTTTTCGAGCTGTTTCGGATGTACTAAATCCCGCGCCAAACGGTACGACTCGTCAGATAGATGGGTTAGCAATACCGCACTTTTATCGTCATCCGTAATTTTGTTTAATTTAATAAACTGCGACAAACGACTATAAAATATTGACCACTCTTGGGTTTTATGATCAAAAACGTTAATATTTCCGATTAAATTCGACATTTTCACGTCCTTTTTTATTTTTTTTTTACTTGTGGGTACCTCGTCGCCAATGAACTGTCGGTTAGGAACTCAAGGTATAGCGAGTAGTAATGAAACGTCCGGTTGGCTGTAAAGCTCGTTTATTACTGGCGTGCGTCGCGCGCGCGCCACCCAATGGTTACAATACACACCACACATAGGAAATCGATTTAAGGGCAATATGGTGTACGCTCAGTAGGTGTATTATACAAGTTAAATAAAGATAAAGTATCTTACATATAGTGTAAGAATATACATACAAGAGAGCAATAGACAAGTAAATACATAGGTATAATAAATCATCTATCTATCGGATTTAATATGCATATGCAATGATAAGGTGGGTGCCTAAAAACTTAATAACCGTGCGATTTCAATATCTCATCTATCTCATATGGGTCATTGTCAAATTTTGGGCAGGTAAAGTTGTCCCTCAACAATTTTTATTATTATTAACACGCACAATCTCTGACATATATACATTCAATACAAAAAACATAACATTAGCATACAATGTATTAAAAGAATTAAGATGTATTACATATATACATTATCACTAGTTGGCTGAGTAAGAATATTTTAACCCTCAATGTTGCAAAAACCAACTACATTACCTTTTACACAAGAATCACTGATAAGCCCGATCACATTATCTCACACTTATGTAATCAGTACAGTAACACTACCTGCTCATACCCTAAGCTCAAAAGTATACCAATGACGAAATATTCTCAGTTCTAGAGCAGTAACATTGTGGTTATTTCTGGTCACAGAATGGTTCTCCTTGCAAACTCTACCTGTCCCGGATAGCTATCCTGCGTAAAAAGGAATGATATCCTTGGATATCAGAACGTATTAGATTAGTTAAATATTTGGAAACCAAACATCTTTTATCCCCCGCACAATTTGCACAATTTGGATTTAGAGCGAATAGATCCACTTTAAACGCGGTTCTTGAATTGACACAATACGTTGCTAATAATTTGGATAATAACAAGAAAACAATAGGTATTTTCCTTGACTTAGCAAAAGCATTTGACACAATCTCTGTCCCCATTCTTATTAGGAAACTAGAGCACCTTGGTATCAGCGGCCTGCAGCTGAAACTTATGAAAGACTATTTGTCAAATAGAACTCAATGTATTCAAATTGGTAATGTAATCAGTAAGGAAATCCCAGTGACGTTTGGTGTACCTCAGGATAGTATTCTGGGCCCTACGCTTTTCTTGCGTACATAAATGATCTCTGCCAGATGAAAATTCCCAATACAAAGATTATTGCCTTTGCGGACGACACTGCATTTCTTTTCAGTGGTGATTCTTGGGATGAAGTATTTTTAAATGCTCAAAAGGGTATGAACATTATCACTAGTTGGCTGAGTAAGAATATTTTGACCCTCAATGTTGCAAAAACCAACTACATTACCTTTTACACAAGAATCACTGATAAGCCCGATCACATTATCTCACACTTATGTGATCAGTACAGTAACACTACCTGCTCATACCCTAAGCTCAAAAGTACACCAGTGACGAAATATTTAGGCGTAATAATTAATAATAAATTAAATTTCACTTATCACATTGACCTTCTTGCTGCAAGAATACGTAAGCTAATGGTCATTTTTAAGGTCTTGCGTCATGTTGCGCAAAAAAAGTAATCAGAAGTGCTTAGTTTGCACTCTGCCAGTTGCAACTGGTGTACTGCATCACCTCTTGGGGAAGTGCACTAAAAACCCATTTCTTAAAAATTGAAAGAGCGCAAAGAGCCCTTCTAAAAGTAAACTTATGTCTTCGTTTTTGTTACCCAACCCTAGACCTCTATCAAAAATGGGAAGTCTTAAGGGTCCATCAACTTTATATTTTATATACTGTAATTAAACAGTATCCTCTTTTAAAATATGAACCACAAAAAAATAAAACCAGGGTCGCAAGGATAGAGTTTGCACAACAACTTTTTTTAGAACCAGCTTTGCTCACCGATTTTTCTGCTATCAAGCCGCAAATTTGTTGAATAAGTTAAATAGAGTATTATCACTCTATTCCCTTTCAAAAAATAAATGCAAATCCTTGGTTTCAGAATGGCTGCAAAAATTTGACTATAACCTTATAGAAAACTTGGTCCAGATTTAGTGTAGACTTGCAGCTTAATAACAAAGAAACATATACTCGCACAATAACAAATCATTCATTCATTCACACAAACACGAATATATTCACTCTGAGGCTTTAGACTTTTACTTCTTAATGTATTTTCTTGTAAAATTGCATAGAAGAACTAGAAGAAGAAGAAGAAGAACTAGGCTTCATTATTACTGGGGCGGGGACCTGGTGTTCTGTAATATAGGCATTGTTATATGTCTAACTCAGACACCAACTCCTCACCATATTCTTATACATTATTACGAATGTACTTGTACTAAATTAGATATAAGTATAATTTTTGTTAGAACGTTAATTTTATGTGTGAGGAGAAATAAACTTATATTATTATATAAATATGTGTGTGTTTATAAGCATTCTGGTTACCATAGTACAGGCTCAGCTTAGTTTGGGATCAGACGGCCGTGCATGAGATTTGTGAAGTTATTATTATTTTATTTTATGTTAATAATTCTAAATACCCACTGTAGTAAACGCAATAACATCAACAACTAAAAAAAAGTATAAAATGTAATCAGTGCTTAAGATCCACGAGGTTTACTATAAAACATTAGATATTTTTGTCCCAATTCTATTGTACACTCGACTAAACTAAAACCTGACTTAATTTCTTCATAAGAAATCAACCCTGTCTTATTCGCAGCAAGGTCTATTTGTTACTGGGATCTATTTCTTAGCGCCACTAAATTTCATTAAAACCTGTCAACATATACTCAACTTTATTTCCACGCATCGAGAGTCCCCATTTATTCAAATGCCGTATAATTGCCGTAGAAAAACTTGTTCAAAACGAACTAAGATGACGTTATTTTAATCGACACTTACGAAGACGCTTACTAAAAACACAGAGCAAAAGAGATGGCATTCAACGGATAGCGGCTCTCGCTACGTGGTATTAATGTTTATTTAAGCGTGTCAGACTTTAGTCGACAAATAAATTGCTTATATCGATAGCCACGTATGTTACCTACTTGTTTAAATTTGAAATAAGACCTTGTTTCAAAGTGTACAAGGTTTACATTTTGTATGAAGAAAATTTAGTCAATTATAGTCAAGAGAGTAATACAACATTGATAGAAATTAATAATGGGTGGTAGCTTAATAAACTAATTATTATCGGAATTGCGATCGAGGGGTTACGGGTACGAACTCTACTGTAGACTGTAGTGTACTGGCTGTTGACGTAAAGCGTTTATTCATTTAAAATAATCATTAATTCTTGTTCTAAGAGTGGGTTTACGTAACCAAAAAGAATATTAAAATTTTATAAGTAATTTATAAAAACTTACTATTATTTTTTCTAATATTTTTTTAAAACCCTTAACTTTGATATCACAATCGAAGAGTTTAAAAAAAAACTTGAACTCCATAATAGCGCAACCGAAATTCGCATTTTTTTTATAAATTTAGTAACTTTTGCGCCACCAAGATGAATATAACGATGTATAATTCGTCCTACTTTTGGGCTTCGTCGCAGTCGGTTAAAAAGACATGTCACTTTATAAATATTACCACGATTAAGTTACTCTGATTTTAAGTATCAAAGAAAATATGTAATATGTAAGTATGACTCACCAATTTCGATCGGCTCGGATTCAGGTTTTAGAGTACGCGAATCTGAATTAAAAAAACACAGTGAAAGTTTAACTAGTGGTGGCACAAAGTGGATGTATTGCAAATGCCAACAAAAAAAAGCTTTATAAGTAAAACGGAAAACTGTTTCCAATTTTTTATTGACAACGCTAAAACTCGTCAAGAGCCATACATAGGTCTACCAGTATCTCATGGCAAATAGGGAAATCAAAACTCGTGGTGTGCAATACCAGGGAAATTAGATTGAATGATCTGGACACTGATTCTTTTTTTACATAATAATAATAATATATGTTTTTATTGTACACCAAAATAATTTGAAAGAGTAGGAGCACAGCAATGTTCGCGGACAGACGCGGACGCGGCAGGGGACTTTGTTTTATAATAATACTAGCAACCCGTATATGTAGTGATTAACAATATACATCTGCAACATTGTTCTTTATCTTTTATCCCTACATCACATCTCTTACAGGTACATAAATTATACACGCCCACAGAATTCATTGCACGTAACGTTTACATTGAGTACTAACAATTAATAAAACTAATGACCGTGTGATTTCAATACTTCATCTATCTCATATATGTGCACACGCTTGTTTTGTTTCACTGCTTAAAGTGGTTGACATTTACGCCAATGATCATCATAGTTAGGGCTGCCATCCGTCCGGGTTTCCCCGGATTTGTCCTAGTTTGGAGGGCGTCCGGGGAGCGTCCAAGCGGGGTTTTCAAAAAGTGTCCAACACTCACTCTGTGCCAAGGGACAATTATAATTGTTAGATGAATCGTTAACAAGCTAAAAATTTTAATGGAATCGGCGTTTTTTTGAGGTGTCCGCATGTGTCCGGATTATTTAAAGTTTTTGTCCGGAGTCGGCAATTTAAGTAATGGCAGGCCTAATGATAGTAAACATCATTTGCGCGAAGCCATTCTTTTATATTAGTGATAAGCTTGTGTGGGTGGTTTTTATTCTGTACAGAATGATAGCTAGCGTTATCCATAACAATTAGTGAAGGTCTTGCAAGATTTGGAATAACTTTTACTGGCAGATAGCTGGTGTTATAAAGAGTAACTTGGCAACTTTTATTTTGGAAAAAAGAATTAGGGCTCCGCGCAAAATGTATAAATATTTATCCGCCGCGCGAGGAAATAAATAAAGCAAATAAATAATTTAAATTATATAATATCTTAATTTCGTCGATGTTTTGTTACTTAGAAATAAAAGAATTAACATTCATACCTGGTTTGGTTTCTTGCGTCCAGCATGTGTATACTGACACTGGTGTAGCCGTAATCAAAATATAAATCCTTAAATACATTTTTTGAAATATAGATTCAGTATTAGGTACCTATCGAAGAATCAGTAAGAGCTATCGAAACATTTTGTTTACAATTGTCACATCACGGAACAAAATGAAACTGCCAGCTACAAATCGTTATGAGGGTAATAAGCATTAGTATTTATTAAATAAATTATTAATATTGTGTATTGTTAAAGCAGTGTCCACGCGATAAACAAATATCAGTAGGTCAATTATTAGATTACAATAACGAGAATTTACTGGATGGTTTCGGTGCGTACATACCTCTGAACTGTCTGACTATTCGACCTGGTACCAAGGCCAGGAGACGATAGAGCATTCCACTGCCTCTTTAAGGGTCGCGGATTCGATACAGTACAAATATTTGGTTCCATGAATATGTCTATAATTATGTATTTAAACGGGAATTAACGCGATCACGAAAAGGTATTACATACCTCTAAATTGCCTGACGTTTCGACCAGGTTGCACTGGCCGTGGTCACAGGCTGAGTGATCTGACTGACAGGTGATCGCGTTAATTCCCGTTTAAATACATAATTATATCATGGAACGCGAAAGTTTAAAAGTTAGTATGAATATGTCTGTTTGCAAATTCTGGGTGTTTCTAAATATAAATAAATAGCTAGGCACAGTTTAGGTTTAGATAGAGTTTTGTATAGTTGTTTCAGAATAGGGTCGGTCTGTGACGGCATGTTTAAGCTGGCTTGACCGGAATGATACCACGGCCTCACAGCAATACTTTCGTTGTTTTTCGCTGCGTGAATGAGGTTACCGGAGGCCCAACCCCACCTTCTCTATTTCCCCTACTCCCACCCTACCTATTCCCACATTAAAGGCTGGCAACGCACTTGTGACTCTTGAAGTGTCCATGGGCGGCGGTAGTCGCTTACCATCAGGTGATCCGTCTGCTTGTTTGTCTCCAATCCCATAAAACAAATAAAAAATTACGCGAGCAAAGTTACTCGCAAAACGTAGTAAGGAATATTTCAGAGAGAGGCGGGTGACAGACTTCCCTGTTTGTTAAACGCGCTAATCGCTAAAACTACCATTCGGCGCTGATAATAATTATTTTGGTATATTCCATTTCTTGCTAGTGTACTTGTTGTAGCGAACTCTCCAACAACAGTTCATATTGTACATACGGGTACACAACCCGGCCTCCTCGAGCTACCTTCCTCTTTCACGCAAAAACTACTAAACCGATTGCGATGAAACTTGGTATTTAGATAGCTGTAGACTTGGATCTTCAGAAGGACACTATGAGAAACATAGTAGTTAAAATTTTGCTTGCGGACGGTAAACTAATTTGAAGAAACATCTTCTACGAACGAAACGAAAGAACAGAAGAGAAGAAGCATTTCCGCCCCCACTGCCTCCGACTGTTTTATAAAGTAAATAAACACAAAACCTACTGTTTTGTGCCTGTGGTGTGGACCAATATACCTATTATATAATATAATAACGCGTTTTCCTATTGTGTTAACATTTTCCTCATATACTTTAGGAATTACAATAACAATGTTCAACCACAATTTACTTTATTATAAATTGATTGTACAAGACTTCAAAAAACATATTAAATGCACCAAAAAAGAAGAATATAAGGTTTAAATAAAGTCAAATCCATCATTTTGTTACATAATGCTATTTTATACGATACCAGCTATTCCCCGCAGCTTCCCCCGCGTTTATGGTCACTGCTCCGTTCCTAACGGTCGTAGCGTGATGTTACATAGCCTTCCTCAATGAATACTTTTTTGTTATGGTATAGTGGGCAAACCGACCAGACAGGTCAACTGATGGTAAATGACTGCCGCCGCCCATGGGCACCTGTAACTCGAGAGTCACAATTGCCCCACCTTAGGAGAAGAGGGGGAGGGGGGAAGTGAGGAGAGGGGAAGGACGGGAATAGGGGAGAGGGAAGGGTTAGGGCCTCCGGTAACCCCACTCACGCGGCGAAATGCAATGCAAGCATTGCTTCATTGCCGTTTTTCTGTGTGGCCGTTGTATCGAGCGGAGTCGAGCCGGCCTATACATGCCGAAGCATGGCTCTCCCACGTAAAATATATAATACTCTACCCAATATAAAAAAAAAGTCCAATCCGACTGGTAGCTCCTGAGATAATCACGTTTAAACAAACAAACAAGAAAACTCTTCAGCTTTAGAATTGAATAGAATATGCTTCATTGTACACCTTACTTATACATAGAACTACAAATGATCTTAATAGTAACTAGCAACCCGCCCCGGCTTCGCACGGGTACAAATTATACACCTAAACCTTCCTCATGAATCACTCTGTCTATTAGTGAAAGCCGCATGAAAATCCGTTCAGTAGTTTTTCAGTTTATCGCGAACAGACAGACAGACGCGGCGGGGGACTTTGTTTTATAATATGTAGTGATGTTAGTGTTAAGTACAATAGGCGGTCTTATCGCTAAGAGCGATCTCTACCAGACAACCTTAGGATGGATTAGTGACTGGAGTAAGTGGTTGCTGTCGGTGTACTACATATAAATATACACATAACTAAATATATACATATAAATACAATATATATACTTGATACATGCCGAAGTAATAATATAAATTATCATATACTAAGAGAATACATATCATCAATATTCAGCACATAAACATGAAAACAACTGTACAGTTTTAAGCAATAGATGTCGCTGGGTTTAAGATGTAAATTTTTTTTGTATAGAAAAAGTGTGGGTTTGGAGTATAAACAATCAATGCTCACAATAGCAGATAAGCAAAAAGACACCAACCTTAACCATCCACCTTCGCATGCAAAGATCAGCAGCTCAGGAGACCCCACACGGTGTGTAGGTTGAGAAATCCACTATTCGGCACTATACAAGGTGTTTGATGCTCCATATAACAGTTTATAGCACTCAACACGGTTGAGAAGATAGTAAAAGGCGAATTGTCCTTGAGGAACGTCCACGGCCACAAATTTAGCGAGATATAGAACAGGTCCGCTCCATACACGCGCGGCGTAAAAGAAAAAGCGCCCCGACGCATTCACAATATGTCGGTATCAAGAAAAGGCGGTGTCACATAAATTTATGCTTATCCACCAATAAATGAGCAAAGATTGAACAACAACAGTTGACAGTTAGTTACAGTATATTTTTTATTTTATTTTTATTTAAAACTTCATGCACATTTGTACAAAGGCGGACTTAATGCCCAGGGCATTTTTTACCAGTCAACCTTGGGGTGATGTAGAAATGTTAAACGGTAGGTGCGAAAAAGTGTTGAATTTTCGATTGATCTATTTGAAGTTATTTAATAAGTTGAAATAATCGATATAAATTGATATACATATATAATACACGGGATACACACAATTACTTACATATGTACATAGAAACATAATATACGTCATTAATCCTACTAATATTATAAACGTGAAAGTTAGTGAGGATGTAGGGATGGATGTATGTATGGATGTTTGTTACTCTTTCACGGGAAAATTACTGAAATGATTGCTATGAAACTTGGTATGTAGATAGCTGGAGACCTGGATTAACATATAGGCTACTTTTTATCCCGATATTCCCACGGGATCGGGACTTACGCGGGTGAAACCGTGGGGCGCTGTTAGTACATAATATATACAAAAATCCATAATATGTAAACATACATACCTACATAATATATATATACTATGAATAACGCAGTACGGGGTTGTGTACTAGTATACTACAGTATACCTGCTAATGAAGCTATGAGTTTAGGTAGTAACTTTTCACCATTGCTTTGAATGCGTTTATTGATTGAGTTTTATGATATTAAAATAGATAAAAGCTTGTCGCGAGGCGTCCACTTTAACTATTGCGCCATCCGTGCATTCATCACAGTCATGATTCATTTTTTTTTTATTTTTTTAAAACATCCTGCAGTTTACATTGCACGAAGCGGACTTAATGCCACATGGCATTATCTACCAATCCACCTCTGGGTGATTCAGTGAGGGACATGGACAGGTGTATAAGAACGAAATTTCTTATAGAAAGTTATAATTTTCATACAAATACAATTATAACTACAATTGATTACACATAATGCATAAATACTTACAGAAAAATATATACAAATAAATACTACATATAGATACAAAATATATCTATGGTTATGAGGATATTCTGACCTTAGCTTTTAATTCAATACGTATATAAAATTTGGTATCGGTACGGTTGACCGCTGAAGAGTTCCTTGGTCTGGAAACTATTCCTCGGTGCAGCAACTAGGTCATGGTGAATTTTAGACTAGTCTATCATAATTCAATGCGCATATAACGTCGGGAAACCAAAAAAGGTAATTTACCTTGTAATTAAGTCCCGATTTACATCTAATACTGTCAAATTGACAAACTTTAGTGTTCAATCAATATTTTCGGAACCTGCTTTTTCAATTGAATTGTGTTCTAAAATACTTTAACCGAAGAAGGTCTTATGTACGACGAGTCATAGTTTCTAGAGGCTATAAATTTTCGTTGCTTTCTCAGAATGAACGTACATAAGACCGCGACTAAAAATGTATTTGAATACTTACTAGTAATATGACTTCTCGTTGTTGATTGTCCCCTTATATGAAAATCTGGCTTGTAGACAAACATGGTTTTGTTAAAAACATGTCTTACAACTTCATGTTCATTTGGTTTAATGAAATGTATGCAATATAAAATCGAGCGGTTATCTTTTTCTGCAAATGTCGGATTTATTGGAGGCTTATAATTTATTACTCTTTTAATAACGTTGTCCTGTATAAGCAACAGATATTTATCTGTAAAATAAATGAAGATTAATTAAATATTACGTATGTAAATAAATAACAAAACGTCAAGACATAATAGGTATACAAAATATACAGAGAATGAGAGAACTCTATACAATCAATCAAATCAAAAAGACGTTGTGAATGTACCAACAACAGTACTTTCAGATATAGAATTTACTATCAAAACACAAAATAAAAATATCATAAATGCGTATAAAGTATTGTCGTATTCCATCATTTTCTCTAGTGACTGACACTCTTAGTTAAAAGTACTTTTAATCACTATAACATCAGTCAAAATAACTTTCAACTGATTAAAAAGTAAAAAAATATAAATATATATATATATGATATCTGCCATAACAGATACGATTGTGTATCTCTTATTAATTGAATGAATTAAAAAATTGCTTATAGAATACCTACTAGGACGCACTGCCGTAACCCCTGTCAATTATTCGCCACTACACGTTGTCGAACTAACGCAGGCAAACGTTCACCATTGTACCGGCAAATTCAATCGTATAACCAAAACTTCAATAGTTTAGACATTGCAGCATTGCGTCCTAGCACCTTAAAAGGTAATGTAATTAAATTATTAAACAATAATTGTTAATTTGGTACCCTCATATTGTCTAGTCATATAGTATAAGTCAACAATTTGTTTTGATGCGTGTATATGTGTAGATATATGTATATTATATATCTCTGTAATCGGAAAATTTGAATACATAAAGCCAAAAATCATAATCCGCCTTGCGCAGTGGGGTGGATGGATCTGCCGTTCTTATTTCTGGCGCAAATTTTAACAGAATTTACACAAATTGTGGTGAATGGTGTTGGTGACACATTAATTAAATTACATTTATAAGAAAACTGTACACAAACTCTGTATTGCGTTACTGTTGATTTATCTAAATAAACAAAAAAAAATGTATCTAACCTAACTTAATAATACATTTGAGTACATAGCAACAGTCAAAATGTAACAAAATCCATGCATGCAAACTTTCGCATTTATAGTAGTAGTAAGATAAGAAAGACATTGTTGGACGTTGGAAAAGGTACAATAGAAGTTAAGGAATGAAAGACGATGATATAGAAAAAGAAGATCCTGTAGTGGAAGACAAATTAGGTCCTGTAATTTCAAAGCTTTTCAAGCTCTGGGTGATGACCGTACTGACATCTTTATTATCTATTGCGACGTAAATCTAAGCTGACTAATACGCAAGTCAGAATTTGTTGATGGTAACTGTCTTATTTGCAGTATATGTAGATTAAAAGGTAGCTCTTGTCTATCTATCGTTCGCCATCGTACGGATCTAAAGACAATTGTAATAACGATTTTAAATAGTTTACGCAATATCAATGATAAATTATCAAACTACTAAAATACTGTTCTCATTGGAGACATGAAAAAGGCAATGAATATATTAATTTTGCCAGTTGGTGTTTTTCTCCTAGTGGCCTCTACAGTCACAGGAAGTGCGGGACATTTGGGTTCACGACCTCGGCCTCTGCGAGCTAATGCAGTCCCAGTCCCGTTCCCCATCCGAGACTTGCAATATCCCTTACCCTAGGTTCCTCTCCCTACCCATTTTTCTTATACAAATTTACCTTCTTCCTTCTTTCCCGCCTTAAAACGACTAAGCAGGGTTGGCGTCAGCCAGGCGGCCGGCCATAAAAGAAACAATCCAAAAGGTGATATATGTGGTGAAAGGTCAGTAATATGTTTTTTGAAGTGAAAACTTCTTTAGGAGCGTTGTGCACTTTTTGGGATGGGTAAAAAATGTTAAACTCTCGTCAGGATACGTGACCCTGATGTCCGAATGTCCTCTGTCCCCATCGGAAATTCGTACGACGGAGCCGAGTTTCTTATATTTACATGTACAGCGTCAGAGAGACATGGAGAGGGAGGGAGGGAGTTTAAGAGTTAAGTTCGTCGTTTCGTTTATGTTTTCACTTCTGTTGGCAGTCCCATGACTGCCTATTTTTTTTTTTCACTACAGAGCTTACAAATTACATATATAATCCAATTATTCTACGGAAATGCTCCAGACAAGTGAAGGCAGGAATAAAAAATATGGGCGTGTAGAACAATTAATTCCAAGGAAGGTAGCGTTTTCTTTTCGGAATTTTAATGGTGAACCTAACCTAAAAAATTCGCAAATGTCAAAAAAACGGTTTTTTGCTAATAATAATAACTCCTCACATCTTACACACAGCCGTCTGTTCCTAAACTAGGCAGAGCCTGTACTATGGTAACCAGACTGCTGATAAACATACTGATATATTACTAAATACATACATATTTTAGATAAATTACACTTAGACACAGAACAAATTATCGTGCTCATCACATCATTATCACAGACAGTGTGCAGCCAACGAATTCTCATACCATGACTTGATCTTTCTATCTTACCAACTTCGTCCTCCTAAACCTAAACCCAAAATTCTTCTGCAACGCAATTTTCGAGATATGAATCTCAATAAACTTCGTGAGGATGCGTGTAATTTAGACTGGGGTTCACTTATCGCAGCGGAATTTATAGATGATAAAGTTAACATCCTAAATAACAAACTCACTGACCTGTACAATATACATGCACCGATCCGAGCAGTAAAGATCAGGCACTTGCCTGCACCCTGGCTTACAGCCGATATTAGAGCTCTAATTTCAAAAAAAGGCTATGTTAAGGGCAAGTTCAAATCTAGGCCCACACCGGGTAATCGGGATAAATACATTGCCATTAGAAATCTCTGCAGTAAGTTGTGTAGAAAAGCACAACACCTATATTTTCATAGCTCGGTCGAGAACGGAGACCCAGGAAAAATCTGGAAATTTCTCAAAACACGTTGGTTGGCAAGTCACATTTACATACTATCCCAAAAAAAGTTGACATCGATCTTCTAAATCAACATTTCTCTTCTTCGTCTAAATATGATCAGACCATTAAAGCTAGTACTCTACAATATCTTTCATCACTTCCAACACCAGGGTATCAACCGTTCTTTTTTAATCAACTATCTGCTTGTGGTGTTAAAGAGTGCATAACGTCGATAAATTCAAACGCTATTAGCAACGACTGCATCAGTCGTAATATGATTGAACCAATTCTAGATGATATTCTTCCAATTTTATGTCATATATTAAATTATTCTCTCTCTTGCAGCATATTTCCAGAGTCTTGGAAAGAGGCTCAGATTATCCCTCTGCCCAAAAAAACCAATCCTAAATCCTATTCTGAGTATAGTCCCATTTCCATACTGCCTTTTTTATCGAAAGTTCTGGAACGCCTCGTACATAAACAATTAAATACATTCCTTACCAAAAACTCCCTCTTTAATCCTCTGCAGTCAGGCTTCTGCCCAGGTCACAGCACTGTTAGTGCATTGATTAACGTCACTGACGACATCAGGTTTGCTATGGAGAATGGAAATCTTACAGTACTCTCCTTACTAGATTTTAGCAATGCCTTTAATCCCGTAGATTTCCATATCTTGTTAGGTATCTTGCGCTCTATTAACATATCTCCAACAGAGGTTGATTGGTTTCAAAGTTACCTGTTTGGTCGCCGACAGCGTGTGCGCTTTGAAGAATCCTTATCTTCCTGGTGTAATACATCTGTAGGTGTGCCGCACGGTGGCGTTCTATCTCCTTTACTTTTCACAATTTTCATCAATTCCATCTCTAAATCATTACTTTCATCTTACCACCTTTATGCAGATGATCTTCAAGTCTATACGCAAGCACCATTGCATAATTTGTCGGAAGCTTTTACCACAATTAACACTGATCTGGCGCAAGTGTGCGAATGGAGCAGGCAATATGGACTAGAGGTAAATCCCTCTAAAACACAGGTCAAAGTTGTGGGAAGCCCCAGGATGATATCTCGAATCGACTGGTCACAATTACTGAACATGGTGTTTAATGGTACTGTGTTGCCAATGAGCACTACTATTAAGGATCTAGGCATTTTAATTGATAATACTTTATCCTGGGGTCCCCAATTGCGTTAGGTCAGCCGCAAACTATTTGCATCAGCGGGGTCTTTGCGAAGACTACGCAATTTCCTGCCGACAGTCACTAAAATTGCGCTTGCACAATCCCTTCTTCTTCCTATACTCGACTATCTCGATGTCAGCTATCTCGATATCACTGAGGAGCAACTTGATAAACTTGAACGCCTTAAAAATTTTTTTATTAGATTTATATTTCTCCTCTCCCACTCGGACCGCGGAAGCGATCAGTCGTGTGCGCTGTGTTACGCTCAATATTATTTATTTAATTGTATTTACAAACCGGTCGCAGTATTCCTCGCGTGTGAAAAAAGGATAGAACGACGGTGATAGATAGCTTTCGCAACATTCGACACACGTGCAGACTATCTGCGTTTTGTGTCTGTGGCTTTTCTAGCTAGGCCCCTACTACCGCTTGCTTTTGCCGCACGCGGAGTTCAAGTAACTCTGGGCATTTACTTCAACCACTGTAACTGTGAACCTAATTTTCAACAAAAATAAAATATTTATACCATGGCAGCGTTGAGAACACCTCCAGGTAAACAAAACATTTCACAACATGTATCATCCGAAAATGACATCGCAAACCTCGATCCCGAAACCCAGTTGAAACTTGTTGGGCGAAGACCAAAAAGACCTAGGAAAGAGGATAATGAGAAGCCCGGAGATTCTACCTTAAAGGAGGAGTTACTTGCATTGCTGACAAACTGGAAGAAAGATCAGGATGCCACCTTGAGTAAATTGTGCTCAGACATAGCCGAAGTAAAACAACAAAATTGTAGTATTCAGACTACCAGTGATGAACTAGAAAAGTCTATTAAATTTATGTCCTCCCAATACGAAGACATTCGAGGTAAACTTCTCGAAATGGAACGCAAACACCATGAAAACTTATCCTACATTACGACACTTGAGAATAAAATAGAGGATATGCAAAAAAAGCTCAAGTCCACAGTCATCGAGTTCCGCAATTTACCTCAAGAGGTAAAGGATGAGACACAACAAGACCTCTGTGAACTTGTACAAAAAACTTGCAGTTTAATTAACACTCCAATCCAGTCATCCGAGATAAAGGACATATTTAGACTTACTACAAAGTTGGGCACCTCCATAGTTATTACTGATTTGACTTCTGTACTGACTAAAAACAGGATATTAAATGGCGTAAAGGAATTTAACCAGACACACCTCAATAATAAACTATCTTCACTAACCTTCGGACTCCCGGGTCCCGCAAAACCAATCTATGTCGCTGAGAGTCTTACAAATAACAATAGAAAATTATTTTCCATGGCCCGTGAAGCGGCTAAAACCCTGGATTATAAATATTGTTGGAACAAAGGTGGTAATATTTATATGAGAAAGAGTGACGGTGACACGCGATTAGTGATTAGAAGGGAAAGTGATCTAACCATACTAAAGAAGACATGACTGGGTAAAGTCTTTTTATTCCATGGCATGTTGTTTATATTGTTACAATACCGTAGGATTGAGTGTACTGCTTGCCTTACGTTATTTCTAGTAGCGCGACCGCTTGTCTATTGTGTGTTACGGTCGTTTGTATATTTACCCACATTTTACTTTAAGATTTTCATATTCGAGTTATATCTGTGTAATTACACTAAAATACTAAATATTTACACTTTACACGTACAAATAATAAACCTACACACTCGTATACACTTCACCCTATTACTCACATTATTCAAACAACTACAAATGCGATGGCCGATCTATTTGGGTTACAGTCGTTTAGTTTATTTACCCAAAAGTTATTTTAATTATTTTATAATCCCTCTGTGTCTGCTTAAGTCTAGTAAAATACCTCATATATTAGGTGTACATATTAATATGATATGCTCGGAAAATTTGCTCCTTAAACAATATTATAACGACGCGTCTACGTTGATATGTAGTGTGTATCGAATATGCTTGAACTTTAACATAACTATGCTGGGCTGGTCGCATTATTTGTTAAATAATACGTTAACAACTAGTTTTAGTCAACGAAACATATATTTTACATCACTTGCTTGTGTTCGGGTTAATATAGGCAATCCTGTTATGAATTTATATACCTGTTCTTGCCACCTTATAGTAATTTGAATTAATATTCGCAGCAATTAATGATTTAATAAGCAACTTAGATAGTGTTTCGTTCTGTGACTCCGTGACATGTGATCCGAACGAGTGTAGTAACTTATTACCTACCTTTTATCCATGTATCAACATATTATCGCAGAACATACGTAGTGTAAACGCAAATTTCTTGGAACTCTTGACCTTATTAATGAGACTAAACGGATCCATCGATCTTATTGTACTGTCTGAGTGCTGGCTTACATGTAACCCGATCATTCCTAAACTCGACGGATATGTCGCACATAAAACATTATTAACACATAACAAAAATGACGGAGTCGTGGTTTACATTAGATCGACTTTGTCTAATATTAGGGTAAGTGAACCGGGTCTGTCTGACGCGAGTTGTTTATTGGTCACTGTGGGCTCGGAACTGGCTGTGCTTGCAATTTATAGACCATATGCCTTTAATGACCTTACAATATTTTTGCAATCCCTGGACTGCATTCTTAAGGATGTCAAATCTTATAGAAATATTATTCTTGTAGGAGACATTAATATAGATATTGTCCAAGGTCACGCATCTGCTTTAACAATCGATTATCTTGATACTCTGGCTCAACATGGACTTTTCCTGGGGCATGACTTCCCAACTCACGGTTCTACATGCCTCGATCATATCAACTTGAAGACCACATTACCCTGTAAAGTATTTGTTTTGGAAACTACTGTTGCAGATCACTGCGCTGTGTTGCTAACCATGTCCCTAAAAATGTCAACCCATAAAATATGTTCTACATTAACTAAAATTAATGAAAACAACCTTTCTGATAACCTTCTTAATATTAATTTTGCGCCCGTCTACGAAGCTAAAGATCCCGATTTAGCTATGAAATTTTTCATTGAGCCTATTCTCTCTGCCTTAACGATAAATACTACAACTATCAAGTTTTCTCGCAGGCAACGCACTATCAAACCGTGGATTACGCCGGGGCTTCTCAAGTGTATAAAAAACTTAAAAAACAAACCACGAATGAAATATTGTCAATTAGTTACAAACGATACCGCAATTATTGCACAAATATATTAAGAAAAGCTAAGAGAGACTATGAAAGGTTAGAATTTAAAAAAGCTGGTAACAACTCTAAGCAATTATGGCAAGTAATTCAATCTGTCACTAATAGAAGTATACCTAAATCTAGCGCGTTAGACCTAATCGAGCCTGGTAAGGATAATCAGCAGTCAATAGACAACATTAACACGTATTTTGCAAATATAGGTAGGCAACTTGCAGAGAGCGTACACAGGGCTTCTCCCTACTCTTCTACTGACGTCCAATACAAGTCCAAGGAATCGTTTGTCTTACTTGAAACTGACGAATGTGAAGTGGAACGGTTAATTATGTCTTTAAAAAGCAACTGTGCAGTGGGGTGGGACGGTATTTCATCCGGCTTTTTGAAGAAGTATAGGGCTATTGTTGTTCCTCCTCTCACATATATTTGCAACCTGAGCATTAAAACAGGCGAATTTCCTGTATCATTTAAAAAAGCACTTCTCCATCCAATTCACAAATCGGGCGATCGAGACCGTGTCGAAAACTATAGACCCACATCGGTTCTACCAGCAATGTCAAAAATTTTAGAAAAAATCATTAACTCTAGGCTTATTAATTATCTTGAAAATCGTAATCTACTATCCGTAAACCAATTTGGTTTCAGAAAGAATTTATCTTCCGATGACGCTGTACACAATCTAGTGGACTCTATAGTCAGAAAACTAGACAATGGTCAGAAATGCGTTGCTTTATTCTTAGATCTCGCGAAAGCTTTCGACACGGTCTCGACAAAAATTCTTGTGAATAAGCTCGAATCATTGGGTATTAGAGGGACTCAACTATCTCTTTTTCGTAGTTATTTGACAGGCAGATCACAGTTGGTAAAAATCGGTTCTTATACTAGTTCTGAAACGCCTATAGCTTATGGCGTGCCCCAAGGCAGCATTCTAGGCCCAAGTTTATTTCTGGTTTACATAAATGATCTGTGTAACATTGGACTTGATCATGGAGCAATTTTCTCATACGCTGATGATACTGCACTGATTTTCTCATCAAACGATTGGGGGGATACATACCGTTTCACTCAAAAGGGTTTCGATGTGGTTAATAACTGGCTAAGAAATAATCTGCTCACGCTAAATATCGCCAAAACTAAAGTGGTTGACTTCTCTATTCGCTCCCCAAATCCGTTTGACAATTCCCTACAAATTATCTTTAACCTACCTGATAATACTCCTGGTAGCGACCCCTATTTTATAGAAAAAGTAACCTTTATTAAATATCTAGGTATCATTATTGATAATAACCTAACCTTCAAAAATCATATTGAATATATATCAAGTAGAATACGCAAACTAATCTATATATTTAAAGAACTTCGGCACTCTGCTGATGCTCACGTATTGAAAATGGTATATACGGGTCTATGTCAATCCATCTTGAACTATTGCATTACCACATGGGGTGGTGCTGCTAAATCTCATACTTGACTGATTGAGCGTGCCCAAAGAGCTGTGCTAAAGGTTTGCTGTTTCAAGCCTCGTTTGTACCCTACTAAAAGGCTTTATGAATTTTGCCAAGTTCTCACTGTAAGGCAACTATTCGTCAAAGCTACCGTTCTCAAACAGCACTCGCTAACTTACTACACCCCTGAAACTATACGCCGTAATCATCTTGTAGTCGCATCAACGCACCATAAAACTTCATTTAGTCGTAGGTTCTTTATTTTTCTAGGACCTTTCATGTATAATAAATTGCATAAAATTTTGTTCCTATATAGTTTAAATCTGTACCAATGTAAAACTATCATCTCAGAATGGCTTTTAAACCAATCATATGAAGAGACGGAGGACCTTCTAATGGTCCTAGAGTAAACACTCGTGTATGTACATAAGTCTAGTGGATCTGTCATATGTTGTATGACAGATCCGATCCCAAGACCTTGTCGTAGGGTTAGCAGACAACATATGTTTACACCTTAATGCCAAACCCTTAAAACACACACACATACATACACACACACACCACACACACACAAACACATACACACACATATACACACACACCCTCACCCTGTTTTGTTAATATTTCATTTATTACTGTTGCTGTTTATTTCCTTTTTTTTCTTTTGGTTATTGTATTCTTATTATTTCTCTGATATTTTTTTTATGATTTTATGTATTTTGGAATGTCAACTCGTAATCCGAGTGGGTACCTGGTGTCCTGTAACACAGGTTTTATACCTATCTCAGGCACCAGCGATCCACAACCGAAAGTGTCAATTGTTATAAGTATAGATCATATGTTTATTGTATTTCGGTTTTGGTGAAAAAAAAAAAAAAATAAACGAAATTAAACGAAATTATTTGGTTTACGCAAATATGATCACGTATCAGAATTTCGCATCTTGCTCAAGTGGCTCCCAATTCGATTTCAACGGAATACTCATATTCTTACTACACTTTACAATATTTTGTTTAATCCCTGTACTCCAACGTATCTAAAGGAACGTTTTACGTTCCTCAATGACACTCACACAAGATCCTTGAGATCGTCGGAATCACTGGAACTGGCAGTACCTAATCATTCTACCAGGTTTTATGACAAATCTTTTAGTGTACAGGCTGTCCGGTTATGGAACGCGTTGCCTTTACCTATTAGACGTGCGCAATCACTGGCCATATTCAAGAAAATGGTCAAAGAATATTACTTGGCTTCTTAATTTCTCCTTTTTGTCATTTGTTGCATTTATCGGATATAATCTTATTAATCTACAAATAGATATTTGAATATATTAAATGTTACAGAGTGATCACACTTGTTTCCCTGTATTACCTATCTAATTATACTGTATATGTTATAGGTATCATTTACTAGTTTTTAAGTCTAACATGTTTTGATTCCCACACCAAAACTACCCATTAAATTTTTATATTACTAGTCAATATTTTTCCATCCCAAGGTTGCCCGGAAGAAATTACTTTTAGCGATAAGGCCGCCCTTTGTACATATCAATTTTGTAAACTTACTGTAAGCAATATTTACTGGTGTACAATAAAGTTTATTCTATTCTATTCTAATTATTTGTCCTGGGTGGGAATCGAACCCACGACCTCTAGCTTAGAAATCAGGGTCACTAACCACTAGACCAACAGGCCAGTCAAATAAAACAAAAAGTTGAGCACAAATCCGAAAAAGAAAAATTAGAAAGTTGTAGGTATTAAAATTATCTTTCGATTGATATGTTATGAAATATTGATTAGTGCCTTAAACATGGAGAAAAACGCTGCTGCTCACTTAAGTACTCACATTCTTTAAATCCTTTTAATTTTCCACAGTCGTATTGTATTTGAGAAATTTCATTATAATAAACAAGCTGCTCAACTGCTGCACTGCTTAAAGCTGAAACAATAGTAAAAGAAATTATGATAGTTCAAGAAAAATAAATTACTACTACAGTTTGCTCGGTTTCGCTCGCATTAGTATATTTTTTTTTAACAAAAAATTAAACTAATGAAAGAAGAAAAAGCGACAAATAAACTTGTTAACCAACTAAACTCCTACACTAATATTTAAATACGGCGGCCTCCCGCGAAGGGGTGATACCCTTGTGTATCTGGATATCGCCCAATTATTAGACGGAACCCGTTGACTGTTCTGGACGTGCCATCGAAGTACCGAGCGACAGTTCTTTCATTATAGGCGCAGCATGGCACACCGTATGGTTTCAGTCCTACATAGGCCTCTGCCTCAGCTACAGCCACGGTGATGGATGGTGTCCACACGAAAAAAAAGTCATAAACTATCTGTATGATCAATTTCATCCAAATCCGTTCGGTCGTTTCGCGTGAAAGGGTATCAAACATCCATCCATCCTCACAAATTGCGTTCCCGTCTTCGCGTTTATCGTTAACAGACTTAGCTATAAGTGAATTCCAAACTATTCTGCCACCATTCTGACGTAGTTTATTGAGGTTCATGTCACTAAGATTAGGTTGGAAAAGGATTCTTCATTTTAGTTTTGGGAGGGTGAAGTTTATCATGGTATGAAAATTAATTCGCTGAGCACTGTAAATGTAAATATAGATTTATACCCGGTTCCTATAAATCAAGAAACGATTCGTTTTGCTTATGGACGGTAAAATTTTCTTTGAGGATGGTAAAATTTTCGTTGAAAATTCAGCGAAATTTTACCGTCTGTAAGCAAAACGAATCGTTTCTTGATTATAGGAACCGGGCATTAGTCAATCAATTAAGATTTTTTGTACCCCTGACTACATGTAAGTAGCATGTCAATGTTGATCGATTAAATCGGATCAGTCGAAAGTACCAGTCGGACATAAAACACTCTTTGTGAATTCCAGAGCCCTTTTTAAGGATGGTTATATCAAAATATCTTCATTGCTAATGAACAAAGTGGTGTTTATGGAAAAAGATTACCACTTACCATCAGGTGATGATCGCCGCTTATCTAGTCCATCACTGACGGCGGTAGGAAAAGCGGTATTCTTGCTTGTAATTATAACATGTGATCACATTCCTCAAGTACTATAAAAACTCATTTTATGAAGTCGATTCCATAAGTTAACTACTATTGACAGATGTAATACATAACCACGAGCCTTATACGTTACATTGTGGTAATTAAGAAACTACCTACATAATTATATGTATATTATGCAGTTTGTAACGTGGAGGGTGGCCTCATGGTCTGCACGTGGTCCCCCGTAGGTAAATTTAAGTGAGGAGGGGAATTATACACGAAAAACGCTTTTACAGTTTATAATGAGACTTGTGATACAGATGTTTGAAGGAATTTAGACATTAAGTATGCTAGGCTCAGGGTGGAGTTCTTCAGAGGCTTTGGGCGTAGTTCCGGCCCTGGTAGATGCCAAGTACTTAACTTCGTAGCCGTGGTGAGCGGGAAAAGGCAGAGTCCTCGCGCGGCGTGGGGGAGCATCTCCGGGCTTAGTGGGGAGTGCGTGGCGCTAGGTTTCGGTAGGAGGGCGCAGAATGACGCGTGGCAAAATATATTTTATTTAGGTTATCTATTTATATATGCTATTTATCATCACCCCACGACCCTTAAGAGTGGGGCAGTGACCATAACCGATAGATGATCTAAAGACAGGTTGTCTTCTACTTACAATTTCCTGTTGATAAACGAATTGGATAACGCACAACGCCTTTACTTCCATTAGGACGTGGTCTTATCAGGTTGCAGACTACGGCTGTGTTATCGTCAAAATCTTCCAATGTCATAGTTAACTTGCTTTCTACTCCATTTAAAATTGGTCCAAAAATAAATTTGTCTGTAAAAATACAACGTGTTACAAAATGGGATAGACATATTCAGGTCGTAATAGTCAGACATTAATTGCCTACTTTTCTTTTATTGTCGAATGGCCGGCTAAGATATTTCACTTCAAAGATATCTTCAATACGCGTAGCCATTTCTTAAAATGTTTAGACGATAGACGTTGTCCACTCAAAATTTTTATTGGTCGCGATTTTTTATTGGTCATTGCAAAAGATATCTTTAACGGAAATTGCCCGGCCCTCTGGCCGGTACCGCTGCAACCGCTTTGTCCCTGCATTTTAAATCTGTAATATCTTCGAAAATATTCATTGAAATTACATGCTGTAAAGGGCCATTTTGATCTATATTAAATGCACAATGTATTTAAGGTACTTAATTGGATAAGGATTAATGCTGTACTGTTTAAAATCGCTTCGTAAATAAGCCATTATTTCTCGTAAAAAGTAAAGGATAAAAAATGGTTATTGTGGGTTATTCCTAAGAGATAGACATATACCATCGATGACTTTTTGTAGACCTTTTTAAGGTGTACAATACTGTGGTAGATTATTTTGATCTATCTCGTAGGGTTCAGCCAGCGTTTGCAATGTAAACGCAAAAAAATGTGTTTATTTACGACATCACATTAGAAACCTCTAAAGTTATCAGTGTTTCTCTACTATATTATGCATTTATTATACATATAAACTTTCCTCTTGAATCACTCTATCTACTAAAAAAACCGCATCAAATTCCGTCGTAGTTTTAAAAATCTAAGCATACATAGGGACAGATGGACAGCAGGAAGCAACTTTGTTTTAAACTATGTAGTGATTATTCATAATATCCAGACCGTTTAAAAAATGGCCAATATGAGTTGGTAGTCAATATAATAAGAGCGATTGAATTAAGCGAATGGACCGGGCTGCCGTGCCATGACAAAACAATGTATCTGTAGATACAGTGTATTGTACTAACACAAAAAAATATTATAAAATCAATATGGTAGGTGAGGACGGACACTATTTATGTAAAAATCATAAAAAAGTATTCGTTTTTTTACCTTAGTCAAACTTCTGTTTAATAGGAAAAACTTGAACACTTGTGACAGAGCATGTTACACATGTGATATTTTTTAGTTAGTTCGAGTCCACATCCCACGTCATGTCGTTATCACTTGGATCTAACGTAGTGTTTGAATACTCTTTGCACTAGACGGTATTTTGGTATGCACGTCTGCCAGACATATACCACCTTTACAACCACTCTTTCCCCTGACGCCATTCTAACGCGTTTTCATATTATTAATTCAAATACATATCAACTTCTTTAAAAGTAATTACTAATAGCACATTTTATCGAAGTTTCATATTGAGTTTTCAATTCAAGATATAAGCAATAAAACCCTTCTGCCGTAGAAATAAAAGCCAATATATAGCTTTTAATTCTAAGTACTCATAAGCTAAATAGAAAACAACTGTACACTGTAGCAGCGCGTGTTTTCTAATGACCATTTTCCTTCCATATATGTTCTTTGTCTTAGCACCTTGTCTAATAATCACTACATATTATAAAACAAAGGCCCCGCCGCGTCTGTCTGTCTGTCTGTTCGCGATAAGCTAAAAAACTACGAACGGATTTCCATGCGGTTTTCACTAATAGACAGAGGAAGGAATGAGGAAAGTTTAGGTGTATAATTAGTACCCGTGCGAAGCCGGGGCGGGTTGCTAGTGTACCATAATTGGCAAATTATCACCTTGCCTAATAGTTATGTAGTGAAATTCATAATGGTCAGACCATAAACTTTATATACTACTAAGTTTATGGGTCAGACAATGTGATAAAAAACGAACTTTGTGAAAGTATTCATTACACAGCCCAATTTGACATGTAATTTAATTTTTTCAATTTATTATTCATTCATAATGCCTCCCAGGCATTATGAATGAATAATATATATTATAAATAGTGCTATATTTGACCACTTAGTCTATAACATCTATATATAAGTATGTTTATCAGCAGTCAGGTTACCATAGTACAGGCTCTGCCTAGTTTGGGATCAGACGGCCGTGTGTATGAGACGTGTGGAGTGTGGAGTTATTATTATTATTATCTAAAATAATAAGGTTAATTGGTCTTGCATTTAATTAACTTACCATTACTAAATTCTTGTTGCCACTGTATTTGCGATTTGTGATAATGAGTACAATTGTAGACTTGTTCAGATCTAACTACTACTTTGTATTCTGAAAAAAAACACATATGTTCATCTTATTTATGTATTTAAAGGTAAATCGCCAGTTCTCACTCTTCAAATTAAAAAATATTATTTTCCACTAAGTCAATTCTGACCAAAAAAATGCGTTTTTATTGCAATAGTAAGTATAGTTATACCTAAACGTTTAGGAGCTATGATACAAGAGGCAAACACACAAAGAATTGTGTATATTAGATAGATATTATTAGAATACCTTATGAATGAGTACTATGGTGAAGCACTGATAATTAAACAATAGCACTACTGATTTTGGACTTATTCAAAATTATTTTTTAAATGTACAAGTACATACATATAGTACATAAGTACAAGTACATACATAATAATAAATCGCATTATCCAGGACAAAGCATATAATCAAACCATACGTGGGTCACACTGAAAGTTTTTAGAATAGGCCAGTAAGAAAAGCAGCCGATGAAAAATTTAATTAAATTTCGAATCAGGAACTCTTTTACGAATCGTAGATGTTTAATGATTTCATTTGTGTAATGATTGTTTTAATGATTTCATGTCATTTGTTTTAAAAATTGTCGGCAATTTAAAAAGTGTTAAACAGCATGTTACGAAAAACATCTGATAAAAAAAAATAATGTGTTTTCAGGAATATAAAAGACGTATTTTCCTAAAGTTTCACGGTCATCAGAGATTTCTTTTTGAAATAAAAAATAAATAATAATTTTGCGATCTTCGACCGTAATTCGTCATTATTTAAACAAATAATAGACCAAATTTAATGGAACAGGTCTTAAATTTTTAATATTTCTTCCACCTATACGATAAAAAATTTCAATATGCGCAATTATAATGCGGTAGGAGAAAATTACAAAAAACTCAATTTCTGGTTATTTTTTTGGCATTAAAACGTTAATTTGACAATGTTCCGAACGTCAAAAATGGAATGAAATTCAGAACCATGTTCCTCATAAGAGAGTTAGTATGTGTTTATGTCTCGAATGCCAGAATGAAAGTTTTCGTAATAAAAATGAAACTGGCCGCTCCTCGAAGTTTCACCCGCGTTTATGGTCAACTAGCGACTCGCCCCGGCTTCGCACGGGTGCAATGATGATACTAAATATACTACAGAATGTCTTTATATACAACGTTCACAGCTTTTTTGTCATTAGACAATACAAACATGTTTTCTTCAGAGGTTACTCTTGAAAGAGCGACATTTAACCCTCCAGCCGTTACCGCCGCAACCGCTATGTCCCTGCATTTTAAATCTGTAATATCTTCGAAAATATTCATTGAAATTACATGCTGTAAAGGGCCATTTTGATCTATATTAAATGCACAATGTATTTACAAGTATTTAAATGTACTTAATTGGAAAAGGATTAATGCTGTATTGCTTAAAATCGCTTCGTAAATCAGCCATTATTTCTCGTAAAAAGTAAAGGATAAAAAATGGTTATTGTGGGTTATCCCTAAGAGATAGACATATACCATCACGGACTTTTTTGTAGACCTTTTTAAGGTGTACAATACTATGGTACATTATTTTGATCTATCTCGTAGGGTTCGGCCAGCGTTTGCAATGTAAACGCAAAAAAAATGTGTTTATTTACGACATCACATTAGAAACCTCTAAAGTTATCAGTGTTTCTCTACTATATTATGCATGTATTATACATATAAACCTTCCTCTTGAATCACTCTATCTATTAAAAAAAACTGCATCAAATTCCGTTGCGTAGTTTTAAAAATCTAAGCATACATAGGGACAGACGGACAGCAGGAAGCGACTTTGTTTTATACTATGTAGTGGTGCTAAATACATCTAAAATGAAAAAAAAAGAAAAAACTAATAACGACACCGAGATCACGCGAGACATACTTAATTATTAAAAGAAACAGGCCTAACTTTTTCATCCTTTTTTAAATAAACCTATATAGAGTAAAGTTGCTTCGCTTTATAAGGGTCACAGCGTGAAATCAAAATCATTTATTTCAATAAAACCAATTATAGGTATTTTTTATTGTCAGGAATTGTAGTCAGTCAGACTCAGTCAGTCGTGAAGCTGGTTACCCGTTCCAATACGCCGTCAAGAAACTCCAAGGACACTTTTTCAACATGTTTTTACAAGTTTCTGGTTACATTGCTTATAACATATTGTTCTAAAGTAAAAACAGTAGCGCAAATAACTACTATATTTTAGTATGTAATAGCAGTCCGGAGATGACCAGCCCCGACCAACTTCACTAGTTCACGAGCATGACGCGTCAGGCATCGTCCTCCTCAACCATATTAAAGGATAGGATACGTACACATACACCACGGCAGGAATTCTAGGCAAGCATGACATACTCAGAACTGCCAGGCAGCATAGAAAATTATCTTAGGTAAGTGACTACACAGTTCTCAAGTGTAAAATTTAAATTTTTGTAAATGCAACATAAAAAGTGATATAATGGTCAATAGCCTGAGATCTTTTGAATTGATTTGAGGATTGAATTGCGCTATCAAACGCAAAAAGTTTTTTTTATCAAAACCATTTATTTTAATTAAACCAATAATAGGTATTTTTGAATTGTCAGGAGTAGGAGTCAGTCAGACTAAGTCAGTCCTGAAGATTTGCCTGTTCCAATACGTTGGTCCTATGGAGAAGAACAGGCAAGAAACTCCAAGGACACTCTTTTTCGAAATGTTTTTTACAAATTTCTGGTTACATTGCTTATAAGCGTAAATGAAATGTGAGAACAATGTAACATACCTATTATTCTAAAATATAAATAGCCGCGCTAATTACTACTATACATATTTAAGTAATAGGAGTCCAGAGTTGACCTCAACCAACGGCACGCTCACAAACATGGTGCACACGTCAGCCACCGTACAGATCAACCATATTTAAGGGAGCCGAACGACCCGACATATACGCCACCATCGGCAGGACTTCTAGGCGAGCATGACATACTCAGAACTGCCAAGCAACATAGGAAATTTAACTAAATAAGTGACTACACAATTCTCACATGAACAATTAAAAAAATTCTAAATTAAGCTTAAATAACTAAAAAATAATGTAATACCTTCAATGTCAATACAGTATACCTCGTAGATAATATCAATGTCGTATGTAAAAAGATACATGTCAAATAAAAAATTACAAAGGTGAAAATTCAGAAAAAAGCAGAACCTAAAGACCACCACAACTACCTACTCATGTACAGTGCTGTGGAGCTGGACCAGCATTTTGCCAAGCAGTGTTATCAGTCATATAATCATTAAGTTCATAATGTGCTTGTTTACACAGTGTGCGTTTTATACAAGTTTTAATTTTTTTTTTTCGCTTTGTTTAAGAATATTAGGAGGTATTTTATTATAGAACTTAACACAGTACCCCATAAAAGCCTTTTGCACTTTTGTTAATCTAAATTTTGGTTAAACTAATTTATTTCCATCTCTAGTAATATACTTGTCTTTCACACCGTTTTGTAAAGAGATGCAATTTTTTTCTGACTTACATTAGGTTTTCATAAATATACTGACTAGGCACCGTCAGGATGTTAATTTCTTTAAACAGATCCCTGAGGGATTCGCGACTACGTAAATAATAAATAGCTCTGATAGCTCTTTTCTGCAGAACGACTATAGATTCTATATCTGCGGCACGCCCCCATAATAAAATGCCATAAGACATGACACTGTGGAAATAACTAAAATAAACTAGTCGTGCAGTATCTATGTCTGTAAATTGGCGGACTTTCCTTACCGCATATGCTGCAGAGCTTAGCCACTTAGAGAGATATCAATCCAATTAGTAGTTACAGAGAGAGATTAACGCATTCAAAAAACAATCTCTTCAGCTTTATTATATTAGCCTATCACCATTATGTTAATTTAAGAGCTCTTTAACACGTATTTAATAAAAGATTTCATAATAACTAAAATTGACATACCTGATTTTTTCTGTTTTCCAAAAACTTGCTTATTTAAAATTAAAATACATAAAAATGTCAAGTGTTGAAAAAGAAACATTACGTTTTTGGTTGAAGTGGACGTTTTATAAAATGAGAAATTTATTGTTCAAACTTCTGTTTCATTAAAACAAAATCACTCCTTTCTCTATAGATAAATATATCCAACTATTTTACAGTATTGTAGCTTATTTTATTATATATTCAACCAATGCTGCTTTATCATTCCATATTTTATTGAAACTACATTAGTGGTTCGTTTTCCCTATAACGTTAACGAAGTACAAGCTATGACTAACAAGTAACAATACAATCTATTTTAGTACTTCTGTCTCAAGTACGGTTTAAATGTTGATGTACTATGAAATTTTATCTTTGGAAATTCTTTATCCGAGTTATATAAGTGCTTGTATTGAATTAAATTTTGAATTTTATGAATTTGAGCCTTGAAAACATAACATTAACTTTCACACAGTCTCGGTAACAAATAAGGCTGGCTCAAAGATACATACACATACATGATAATAATAAATAATATCTCTTAAATTAAGAAACTATTCAATACAGAGCTGCAGTGCGTTCAATTGAGAAAGAAGAAACCAGGGAAATTATATTCTCCTCTGACGCCTTGCTGGTACCTACTGGAATGGTTTCGTAATCTGGACCTGTACTCAGATCGGCATAATAGAATAAACTTTATTGTACACCATTAAAATATTGCTTACAGTGAGTAGACAATATTGATATGTACAAAGGGCGCCAATAGTCATAAAACATTTCAGTAGCTTAATTTGTAAATAATTGATTCGAAATAACTTAAGGATTGTAACATTGGCCAAGTCTTGATTAAATCAATAACTTTCTTAGAGGTATTGCTGAAACGCAAGACAGATAGACCGCGAGTGGCAATTGTTTTCTTCTGATGATACCAAAGCATCTGAATGTTAATGTACAGGACCGGTTGTTATGTCCCTCCGATACAAAGGAAGGATCCTTTGAATAGGCGAAATCACGAGTCATCAATTCTCAAAACTTTTTTACAAATGAGCGCCTTACGGGGCAGGTTGCTACCGAACTGATTGCGTAATTCGCACAGTTTCGGGTGGAGGCGCAGTCAGAACGTCCTGAGTAGTCAAACTCAGTTGTGGGTCAACTTGCTCCCTCTCCCTTCCCTGCCTCAGTTTCTGACGACCATCTGCGTCAAATCATAGACGCAGTGTGGCGGAGGATAAACAGACGCCTCGCGGACAGGTAAGGCCATCGTTTACCCGCCACTCGCCGCAGCTGGCAGGCCAAAGCCGAGTGCGGTCACGGTGCTGACTACTGTTTCGGGTGGTAACGTTGGAACATCTTATGGTGGGTCCAATATCGCAGGGAAGAGGGAGAAAGAAGCGCCCTTCAACACCCAGCGCGGTTCATTCCCATCCCTGCCTGAAGCCGACTCATATGTGCCTGTTCATGGGCCTTCGGGCCTTGTCACCTCCCAAAGGAGGCAGGCGAACTATCGAAAGGTCCAAGTCAAAGAAGAAGATGAGAGGCAGGAGAAATAAAGGGCTTGCAACTCAAGGAGAAGCCCCAGTTTTGGTAAACGGTGGCAAGAAGCATATCAAGCTCTCACCTGCAAAGACGGCCGATATCGTTATTACGGTGATACCGCAGCAGCGTGGCCGCAGAGGCCTTCATCAGGACTCACTATTGTTCAACCCAGCAAACTAGGGAGGGAACTAGGGAACCCACAAAGCTCAAAGGGGGGATCGCGTCTTGGAGTTCCACGGAATGGAAGGAGCGGAGAAGGCCGACGCGCTAGCCAAAAAATTGCGGAGTCTGTTTGTGCCGGAACAAGGTGTGAGGGTCGCCAGGCCGATCAATTTTGTAAGCCAATCAGCCCAGGCTACCCTTGTATTTGTTTCTCGACCGTTTCCGCCTATGGATACTAGAGATGACTAAGTAAGTGGGCCAATTCTCCAGCCTTATCGTTCAGACGAACCTAAACCACTATGTTGGCGGGCTGGATCTTTTCCTGCAGACCATAGCGGACTAGTCTGTCAGTGTAGCCGAAGCCAAGGACCCCTACTACGTTAAAAACTGGGAAGGGGACTGGGACGGCTCCGTGGCGATTGGCAGTTCCTCGGCGCCTCATTTCCTACCCTTGTTGCTAAGATACAAGGAAACTATTTCTCTCCCAACTGGAGTCTGGCCGATTTCAAGGTTTTTCTCAACAACTTGGAGACCTTGATGCGGCGTTAGCAATCTGGGCACGCGCTCGTGTTTGGGGACTTCAACGCAAAGTCTACTGTGTGGGGATCCATTAGGACGACCGCGGTGACACCGTCCACCCATCTTTTCTAAGGTCGTCCTCTACTCTTGTAGAGGACGACCGTGAACCCCGTCATCTCCTGTCAACTTTTATAAAGTAAAGCTCTCTTCCATGCCCGTCTCCTGGCGCTAGGCTAGTCTCCCTCTAATGTATTCATTCCTCACTTTGTCCATCCTAGACACACTACATATCAAAAGTTTATCTCCTATGCTGAAAGGTTTCAACAGTACTCCGTATGTAGGTGGACTTAAGACTTATAAAGAAGCGGCCTTTACTCCGCAGTGAAAAACTGTTTCGTTCTATCGCCCTTAATGTTTTTTGGACCCAAGCTTAAACCTTCTCCTTCAACTGAATGCTGTACTATTTTTTTTTTATCGTAAACAAACCTCCAAAAGGTTATCAACTCACCAGGTCTACCAGCCTTCCGAAGTCCTAGGTCAGTTTTGCACCGACTAAAACCACACGGTGTTCCGTCACAAGTGGGTCTATAGCAGGGGACCCGGGTATATCCTAAAAACAAAGCCGCTTAGAACCCATTCAGATGTTCAGTTCAGTCGGCGGCCACACCATGGCAACAAAGCAACAATAAAACAATTAAGTCGTAGTCAACATTTTATTTTATTTTGCTGAAAATACGCACAAAAAATAATATAGCTTACATAATTAAATTTGAAATAAACTTTTCTCTAATACTTAAACCATATTTTGTCTACTTAAGCTTTGTTATAGAAATTTACTAGTAATAAATAAAACTCAATAAATATTACCGTCAAGACTTTAACACCCGTATTCACAAAAAATATTTTGAGTAGCGTGGAAGCAACGCTAAGCTAAATAAGGAATTTCTCGTAGCGTTCGTTGTGGCCAGCCTAGTCATTCACAAACGATATTCAAGTTACCCTTTGCTAAGCGAACGCTCTCCATCTGATATGTGACTAGTCCATTTCCATTGCTAAGTTCATATAGTGGTGTGTATGACATAAATACAACTCATAGTATGAGAGCCCAGGACCAAAATTTTTGCCTCATCGATTTACGGCCTAAACATTAAAAAATTGATAGTTGGTTATTCTAATTTTTGATTTTTTTATTGATTCCAAAAATACCTCATTTTAGAATTTTTCGCGAAAAGTCTGATCAGACCGCATTTTCAAATATGTTTAAAAACTTTTACCGAACTGTTTCATTGCATGTGTCTGATGGACATGGTCTAAGTCGTGGAGTCTCGTACTGTTATCGTGTGTTGATTTTTGTGTGCTAAAGAAAAATCGGTGTAGCTAGAACATTTAATTTTATTAGATTTAAATTAATAAACGAGGTACGAGAAAAAAGTACAGTTTTCTTTCTCATGGTAGCAATTGCAAGGAGTTTAAAAATCTCGAATCTCTGTTCAATCAAAAGTATGAAATAAAACAGCAATGTTCATCATCTGTCACTCCCACCCACGTTGTGCTTTGCGTAAAATAACTGTCGAGCTACTTTACGTAAGGGTTCCCTTTAATGAACGCTTAGTGTTGTCAATCGCCGAAGTATTGTTTAAGAATTGAAATTGCGGACTCTATGTGTCCGGGCTCACTAGGAGACCTCACTTCATTGTTTGTGAATACGAGTGTAATAATGTATACTATTCAAAACCTAATGATTTTTCTAAATATTTATTTAAAAAATGTATTAACATTAAAACATCTCAAAAATCCCTTTGTCAAGTTAAAAAATAATACGTAAAATAATTTTAAAGAGTAAGAAATATTGTCCAAATAAAATATTTACAGTTTTATCTAATATTATTTAATTTTCTGTTATTTATAGGGGAAATAACTTAGGCTAAATAAATAAAAAAATATAATAAATATATGCCATCCCAGTCCCCTTCCCGGTTTGTACGGGAGGAAACGTATTAGGGCTCTGTGGCTACGGCCACTGACAGCTGACAGACCACTCCGCCATGGTCTGCAGGAGAAGATCCTGCGCGCCAGCAGAATGGTAGTTTTGCTTAATAGTTAAGTTATTCACATTAATGTTTATATTGTTTATCTTATACCTTTAAACGAGCAATTCTTGTATATATATAAAATCTGAATCTAGGAAACGGTTGCAACGATTTTGATGAAAATTTTGTATACAGATACAGTTTTACATTTTAAATTCAACTGCAAAGTTGTATTTCCTGTAAAAATGCAATTACAAAAAAAAGAATACGATTTTACAAAAAGCTACCGAGCAAAGCTTGGTCTCCCAGGTGCTATTTTTTAATAATCATAATAACTTGACACATCTCACACACGGCCATCTGATCCCAAACTAGGCAGAGCCTGTACTATGGTAACCAGACTGCTGATAAACGTAATTATATATTACTAGATACATATAGACCGGCAGCTCGCGACAGATTTTATCGATCAATCGTATCACGTATGCCCTTCAAGTTGTTGATTATATGGTAGGTTTAACTAAAAAATGGATCTAAGCGAGATCGTGAGAGCAGGACATGTAGTGTGCAATGTCATGTGAAACTGCAAAAAAGATGTTCATTTTTAATCAATCGAATCACGTATGCCATTCATGCTATGATGAAATTTATGAAAAATACGATGCAGACAAGTATCGGCATACGTGTAGGTCGGGTCCCTGTGGCTGAACTCAGTCCTCATATTTGCAAAAAAAATTAATAATTTTCACCAATCGTATTACGTATGCCGTGTATACTAAATGTTTATATTAATTGTGAATATAATTTTTAACTAGTCGGCATACGTTTAAACTGGGCCCTACCTTTTTTTTTCAATTTTCGCGTTTGTACAATAAAATTGATTTTTAAATCAATCGTATCATGTATGATTTTGTACCCTTGGTTATTTCTGATTTTTATATGTTATATATTTTAACGGCATACTTATTTTCGAGACCTTATCCAAAGGCATACGTTGTAATAATGTAAAAAATGTGGTTTGTGTCATGTCCATCGAACCATGTATGCCCTATTGGATTTAACTTCGTATTTATATATTTTTTACCAAATTCAAAAGGGCATACAAATTGTGCTGGGCAAAAACACGAATCAACACTTTTTTTAAAACGAGATGCGCTCGAAAATTTTTTTTTCTTAAAATTTTGTACGAAACACGTGCGTAAAGATAATCTCGACTCGGGTGAATATCACCCTTAACATTTTTGCGCACGAGTTCGTAATGTACCTACTATTACTTCTTTAACAATCGAGAAAACGTGCTCTTTCTCTGTTCTTTTCATAATAAACAATACAAATGCATATTATGTAATTGTAAACTATATAGTATATACTACAAATTAATAATGTAAAAATTTGTAGCTACTATGCATAAATATGTATTAAACAAATTATTAAAATACTATTTTAAACAGCAGAATTATATTATTCCATGCTGTACATACGTATTGATGAAATAATTTCGTATTTTTCTGTACACTTTGGCTTCCCTTACGATTTGCCAAAAAAAAAATAGATGACATAATTGGATCTGCGTGATTAAATTTTCCCGCCTACGGAATACATCGATGGTAACGCGCCGATGGTTTTAATAGAAATTAGCCCTTACATGAAGATGGACAGAATGTTCAGCGAAAACCGCTCTTCAGTACAGCTAAAGTGTTTTATCTGCCAAGAAGATACCGGGAAAGTTAAGCAATTTAGTGAAGTGACCTATCAGAAGTGTAGTTTGTTTCTAAGCTTAAGAATAGCGCATAAATTAAATCAAATCAAATCATTTATTATTTTGCAGAAAGCACAGTTACAATGGTGTTGTCAATTTAGCATAGGCATGCAAAATGTTATAAATTTAATATTATTATAGTGTTATGTCATGAATCAAATAATAAATTAATGTCACTGTACATAGAAATTAAGATGTCAATAAATAAATGGATATTATTTATTATAATATTATCATTCAGTTGTCATTCAGGTAGTCTCTTAAACTACAATAACATTTATCTACTAAAAGGCTTTTAATTTTTTTCTTAAATAAACTTATATTTAATCCCTTTATTTCTTTTGGCAATTTATTATAAATTACAGCAGCCATATGGAGTACACTTTTGTGCATAAGAGCGGCATTAGGCTTTCGTATACACAACCGATACTTATCTCGCTGGGACCTGTTACTGTTGTCTGAAGCTAATATAAACAAGTTTGGATTAAGTCTAACAAACACTGCGACTTCATAGATGTACAGACTTGGAAGTGTTAAAATTTTATGTTTAACAAATAGTGGCCTACAGGTTTCAGTCGTCTGCAGCCCAAACATAGCCCTAATACATTTTTTCTGTACTTTAAATACAAGATCTTTATCAGTCGAGTTTCCAAAGTAAATTACACCATACCTCAGCACGGAAACTACCAAACCATGATATGCCGTCAGTAATGTACCTACACTTACTATCTGGACTAATTCATGAAGAGCGTAGACAGATTTGCTAATTTTTTTACATAACTGTTGTATGTGTGACTTCCATGTTAGTTTATTGTCTATATTGATAGCAAGAAATTTTGTTGTCTGTACTTCAACAACTGGGTCGTTTCTGTAGTTAACATTAGGTAATAGAGTAGATACACGCTGGTTAAAGTGCATCAACTGAGTTATTCTAATGTTAGCCTTCAAATTGTTAGCATCCAGCCATTCGACAATAGCTGTCAGTGTGATATTTATATCACGCTCATAAGTCTCTACATCATTACATTTGACTGCAACGGTACTGTCGTCCGCAAAGAGCGTTATTGGATTAGATGTCGCCTTTAAAATACGAAAAATGCAACCTGGCCCCCTTTTCGTCGAAAATGGAAGTTGGCTACCACAGCCATTGCGACAATAATTTCATTGCGATGAAGCCACAGCATCGCTCGCTACCTTCACATTTAGCAAAGTAAGTTTACAACTATTTTATCCATACTCAACATACACACAAATATATATACAAAGGTATTTTCGTGCGTTTACACGTGAAAATTGATGTGTGGGTGCGCGCGCAAATACGGATTTTCGTAGTATTGCGTGTAAAAAAAATCTCTCATCTCATTTTCTCAAAAACGTTTATACGCGTTTTTGCCCGGCGGAATTTGTATGCCCTTTTGAATTTGATAAAAAATGTACGATTACACAGTAAAATCCGGAATACGTGATAAAGTTGAAAAAAATAAAATAAAAATTTTGCAACTTCTTTGGTTTCTCAGACCACCAGACCCTAGCATAATTGTATGCCAGCTTGTATTTCTTTCTTTTACAATGAAAACTGTGTTTTGCAACAATTTTTAATAATGATACAATTGATTTAAAAATCAATTTTATTGTACAAACGCGAAAATTGAAAAAAAAATGTAGGGCCCAGTTTAAACGTATGCCGACTAGTTACAAATTATATTCACAATTAATATAAACATTTAGTATATACGGCATACGTAATACGATTGGCGAAAATCATTAATTTTTTTCGCAAATATGAGGACTGAGTTCAGCCACAGGACCCGACCTACACGTATGCCGATACTTGTCTGCATCGTATTTTTCATAAATTTCATCATAGCATGAATGGCATACGTGATTCGATTGATTAAAAATGAACATCTTTTTTTGCAGTTTCACATGACATTGCACACTACATGTCCCGCTCTCACGATCTCGCTTAGATCCATTTTTTAGTTAAACCTACCATATAATCAACAACTTGAAGGGCATACGTGATACGATTGATCGATAAAATCTGTCGCGAGCTGCCGGTCTAATACATATTGTAGATAAATTACACACAGACACAGAACAAATTATCGTGCTCATCACACAATTATTTGCCCTGGGTAGGAATCGAACCCACGACCTCTGGCTTAGCAGTCAGGGTCACTAACCACTAGACCAAGAGGCCAGTCAAACTTTTATATTAATTATATATAAATAACCGTAAGATACAATATAGTAATATATATGTATATAGTCTTAGGCTATTCACAATCCATCTTTTGAACGAATTCGCAACAATGTGAAACCCTTTTAATGTTTGATTTGACAATAAGAAAAAATAATCCTAACTAATATTATAAATGCGAAAGTAACTCTGTCTGTCTGTCTGTCTGTCGCCCTTTCACGCCAAAACTACTGAACCGATTTTAGTACACAGATAGTCTAGAGCCCTGAGAAAGGACATAGGCTACTTTTTAATGCGAAAAAAGGGGTGTAAGGGATTGAAAGGTGGGGATGAAAAGTTGTATGGAAGTATCGTCATATTTAGAGCTAGAAGCTTGAAACTTATTTTTTAGGCTGTTGATTCGATATAAATACACTATTCCACGCGAACGAAGTCGCGGGCACAGCTAGTAAGAATTACTAGCTATGCGACGAATTATTCAGCCTTATATGACCCTTGATTTCATGAAGACCGTGAAATAATTAGAACTAATCATAGACCCTATTACTATCTAAAAGATTGGCAATAAGTAGGTTCTACGTATTCAGTATTTTCACTATTAACATAAGGAGAATCGGGAAATACATTACCGTAATTTCCTTCGTTATTTTTTCTAAGATTTTTAGGTACAACTTGGGTGTAGAGTTCCTTCACAGTGGAGTACTGTGGGTCTTCCGATTTAATATACATAGTATTACCCCCACTGGCAATATCGAGTTCAGCGTAAGTGGGGTCTAGGTTATCTTGGATTATTTTGGGATGTCTTTGATTTTTTGGAATAGGAGTAGCATAAGGATTTTCTTGCCCTCGCACAGGTTCCGCGTATGTATTGTTATCGTTTCTAATGTCTACAGGCACGTGGTACACTTGCTCTTCGTTTCGCGACCACTGATCCGGGTAAGGAGGTATTATTGCTTGGCTATTCTGATTTTGAAGGTTTTCGTAATTGTTGACACCTGATTCTCTCTGAAAGAAATATATTGTTTTTAAGACAGGCTCTCTTTATCACCTATGCTGACCTTAGGGGCCAGGCGGAAGTTCGACTGCAACGTCAAGGTTTGATTCCCGCTCTATTTTAATATTTAGATTCTGGATTTGTTTTTTTATTACAAAAAAGTATGTAAGGTTCTCTAGGCCTCACTTCGGGTCTAGTGGCGTTGGTTAATATGTTTATTACAAACAACGCTTTCGAGATACAGACTATCGTCACATAATAAACTAGCAGTTCCCGCGCGGCTTCGCTTGCGTGTACTTATTTCTATATTTTAGAAGGATCCCTAATTCTTTTTCCAAAATAAAAGTAACCTAAGTTACTCCTTATAACACCAGTTATCTGCCTGTGAAAGTCCCGTGGAAATCGGTTCCACCCGTTCCGGAGATTAGCCGAAACAAACAGACAGACAAAAATTGAAAAAAACAAATTTTTAATCAAACTCAAAAACTACTGAACGGATTTTCATGCGGTTTTCACCAACAGGCAGACTGATTCATGAGGAAGGTGTATAATTTGTTAAGGTTTTGTGTAAATTGGTTGAAATATGATGTTAATTGTTGAAAATGTCGGAAAAAAATTAATATATATTGTGCTCTGCTACCCGTGCGAAGCCGGGGCGGGTTGCTAATAAAAAATATAAAATTCTCAAACATTTTAATTATTTATCATAAGGCCATCTATATAGTTAATTGTATTTATATATATATAACCTTTGCAACTTTGTGTAAGAATAAAAATTACTTCTTTTTTCTCCTCTTGTATTATACTTTTATAATACGTTTAGTATATTAGAACGCCATCTATTTTATCATAGTCTTGTATTTTAAACCCATGCACCTCACTTGTATTCAAATGTTATATTTTCGTTTTATTGTGTCATGATTGACGTCTTGACTTTTATTGTCAACTTGACACTCAACATAGCCTCCCATTGCTCAGGCTAAGCAAGCACGTGTTCCCATACAAACTTTGCCACTCTTTTTCAACTACTTGGGGGTAGGACTTCAAAAATTCTTTCTTATCGGATGCCTACACTATATAAGGAACGCGTCCTCCAAATTTAAAGTCTCTACGACCTACGGTTTAGGCTGTGCATTGATCCGTCAGCCAGGACAAAGGATTTTATATATATAGATTAACATGGTTTAGTTTAAATTAATTTCAGCTCACTTGAATTTTTTGAGTAGGTACATTATTTAAAAACTATAATAAGTAAAAATATACGTCAGCTATTTGCAAAAAGGGGGAAAGATTGTCAGTCAGCCTATTAATTGGAAGAAGATTATGTGTGCTATATAAAATTGTCATTATTATTTTGTCAGCTGACTTTTTTTAAGTATTGTACAAACATCTTCTGTGCAAATTTTCAAATGACCTGAAATTGTTTTTAGAATATTTTTTTTGACATAACTAACGTAGTCTCACAACCAGGTCCACCACGAATCTGGCAGCTGACGCTTGTTTCCATTACTAGCTATCTCTACACACAAAATTAAGCAACCTGAAATCATACATAAAAATGAACGGTGCCGTATTCCACACGTACGCTTGCGAGAGTGAAAAGGACAGGTACCTGCGTACCTGTCCTTACTTATTTAAAAAATAACTAACTTTTTAAATTATTGTTTGTTATAGTGCCATTATTACACTTTAAATAATTAAAGCTACTATAAAAAAATCTTAAAGCAAGGACGACATTTCAGGCCTTCTTTGCATTTCTAAAGCATAGTTTTAGCATTTTTAGCTACACCTGAAACGAAGCACGTGGCGCGAAGCGTCTGATGATAGCTCACTCGGCTTGGGGCATTGCTGGAAAACTAGGGCGACTATAATATTAGACCCACATTTAAAAAGTTAACGCAATAGTGATATTTTTGCAAGCTGTGTACGCTCTACGTTGAGTGTGATTGGAGATAGCTCAACTGTGCTTACAAAACTGCATTTAAGCACAGTTTAGCTGGTGCATTTTTTGAGCATCGATCAAACATCTATAATTGTATATTTGATCGAAGTTGGCAACATTGACAAATAATAAAAACTTTCGTGAGTGGTATTCATATTAGTAAATATAATATGGTTTTTCTCCAGTGTGTTTTGGGTATGCCCGATAATCGCAATAATAATTATAAGGTAAGAAGTTCTTTATCGCACGTTACACTTCAGACACTCGGCGGATGGCGGCTAGACGGAAAAAAGTGTTAGCACAACGTAAAATGCTGATCGCGAGTTGATTTATTTTATTTACGCCATCTGTGAGTTCTGCGCGATACTACTGTACTTTGATGTTGGCAGTATTAAAATTATCCACAAGTCATCCATTTCAAGTTTTTACGATATTTACCTAAGAGCAATAATTAATTATTGCTCTTTGATATTTACTATATTTTTGGTTGTTGGTTGGTTAGACGACGTTTCGATCGTGGTCACGGGTGGATCGGTTAGAGCTCAGTGACGCCTTCGTGAAGTGCGAGTTTTGGCAACTACCTGCACTTAAGCTTCATTAATTCTATTTTTATTCCTACTGCCGGTACTTTGACACACCACACTTACGACGTCCGTTGAGTGCTGTCGAGTAGCGTGTAATAGTTTTTGAAGTGAAAACTTCTTTAGCGGCGTTGTGCACTTTTTGGGATGGATAAATAATGTTAAACTCGCGTCAGGACCGAGACCCTGATCGAAAATTCATCGAAAATGTGTCCGTGTCATTGAAAATTCGTACGACGGAGCCGAATTTCTTATATTTACATGTACAGCATCAGAGAGACATGGAGAGGGAGGAAGGGAGGCAGAGAGTGAGAGTGAGAGCGGGAGAGGCAGGGAGGGAGAGGGAGAGAGAAACTCCAGTGAATTGTAAACTCCAGTCGTGCGTCAGAGCTGATACACACTTTTTTTGAAGTGAAAACTTTTTTAGGCACGTTTGTGCACTTGTGACCGTCAGGCTAATAATGCATATATAGATCCACTAGAGGGCGCTAATTCGGCCCAGTGGCTTGACATTTGACATCAACGCGGCAGGACGCTTCACCTCTTGATAAAGTGCCCCCTTCGGGCCCGAAACTAGTCCGACATCCCCGAAATGTACACGAGAGGAAAACGGTATATATATACTAATATAAATTCCCAGAAAAAATCCAGCAAATTAGAACTTAACCTGACGGAATTATATACCTTTTGGCTTCGCTTTCTCATCTTGTATATGCCGACGGCCACACAGCTGAGGACAATGCACATCAATACAGCTCCCATTGCGATAACCCAAATAGGGACGCCGCCATCTCCATCTGAATCAAATAACATCATTCATTGTATAACTATCTCCCACGATTACATATGTGTGCAAGCTGTTCCCACAGTTTCACCTGCGGTAATATAATATATCTATATTACTATATCTATATACTAATATAATAAAGCTGTGGTGGTACCACAGTCGGGCGGCTCTAATTCAAGCAGAAATACTAAACCCTTTCTGAAACCTTAACGGTTGTGAGTTACTGATCGCGTGAAATGTTGATAATGTAATGTGTAAGGCATGTTGTATAATAATATATACTATCGTCTGAAACAATATACTTAAGTAATATTTATATAAAAATAACAGTATATATGTCAATAATAGACATGTGGCGACTTCCACACAAAATCATACTTCAACGCCATCTAGCTAAAGCCAGCAGAATTATGTAGTAAGTATTACCCTGCATAGCGCAATGCAACTTGCATTCCTCTATGCAGTCGTAGCCTTCCAGGCTTCCACCAAGCTTATTCATGTTGGAGGGACATAGCACTGTTTTGTTCGGTAATAAGGGGACAATATTTCTAGCAGCCATTATTTTATAGAGAATTATGATAAACGAGAATATGAAATGAACAACTACAGACCCATTTTGCTTGTGGTGGAACGGGTGTTACGTCCCTCCAACACAAAGGGCATGATCACCTCCGACCAGGCGAGGTGATCATGCCTGGCGGGTCGCGGCCCAACTGTTTATGTTGGAAAGTTGTATATATACTAATGGGCGCGAGAACTCCCATAGCGCGATGCAGGATTAGTAGTTACTCAGTAGTTCAGCTCGTCTTCGCTAGATGATGTTAGAGTACGTTTTTGCTGTGTGTGGAAGAATATTTACAAAGTTTTTGCGAAAATAATTTTATATCCAATAACTAGAACTTTGAATGAAAATCAGCCTGGAGAGCAGGCCGGCTTCAGGACAGGATACTAAACATTGGACCATATACATGCTGCGAGACAAATTTTTCAGAAGAATAAAGAATTTAATTCAGCTGCTACTTTATTTATTTATTTTTTTATTTATTTTTTTTAGAAAGAATACTAGTAAGGGTCACAAACGACTAGTATTCTTGTTAACCCCTCCAGCTAAGCTAAGTGCTTGTGTTAGGAGTGGGTTCACGTCGGTACAATAAGGCATTCGACTCAATAGAACACGAAAACATCTGCCACTGTCTGAAGAACCAAGGAGTCGAACATAAGTACACTCTAGCACAGCTAGAATTAAATAAAAAAATAAGAGGGTAAAGAAATAAAAATATACAAATAGAGGCATACACCAAGGAGACCCGCTCTCCCCAAAATTATTTACAGCTGTTTTAGAAGAAATTAAAAAATGGGGCCAGTATCGATATGGATTAAATAGTAACGGAGAAAAACTATCCCACCTACGATTTGCTGACGATATCATATTATTCGCCACAACAAAAGAGCACCGACAAATCATGCCCGTAGACCTGGTTAAATAAAGAAAGCCGCATGTTAGGTCTAACAATGAACACTTCCAATACTAAAGCCGCGATAAACGCATGTGAAGACGCTTTCATAATAAATGGCAAGCCAATTGAGTATGTGTAAAAATACACAACAAATCTCAACTACCGATATAATGTCAAAAGAAATAGATGCTAGAATTGGAAATGTTACTGGCGGCCAAAGGAAGTAATGAAAAACTCAGAAACTAAGATGTCTGTCAAGTCAAAGCTATACAACACCTGTGTACTACCAGTCTTAACATATGGCTGCCAAACCTGGGTACTCATTAAAGCGCAAAACAAGAAATTGGAAACTTGTCAGACAGCTATGGAGAGAAGCATGCGTAATAAAGGTAAATCTGACAGAATAAGCTAAAATAGAAGACGTAACAACGACAATAACGAAACTGAAGTGGAAATGGACAGGTCATACAATTAGAGCTAATGAAAAATGGAACATTTTTTTTTTATTCTGGTACCCTAGAAATAGAAAACGGAAACGAGGCAGAAGTTTAGAAGGTGGGAAGACGAAATAAAAACCATTGCAGGGAAAATTTGGACTAAGAAAGCGCTAAACAGAATAGAGTGGAAGAAATGGAGGGGGCCTTTGCCAAAGTTGGGCAAACAGACCAAGTTGTCGAAGTCATAGACTCACTTGAGTCGTCAATATAGGATAGTAATTATTGTGAAAACGTTTTTTGTCTGAACAAAGGCTTATATTATAATTATTATTATGATAAACGAGGAAAGTTAAAAGAGATTGAGTCTTCAAAGGCTCTTTCGTGCTCCTTCTTCCTCATTTCCCCCTGCCTTCATCTTGTTGACAACTTAACCCAATGGCTGTTATTTCGTTTTAGAAGGCTTAAGTCGATTCATGAATATTGAACTTTTAAACGACCCATATTCATGAATTGACTCACTTTAATTCAATATTAATTTGTATTCTTCAAAACAGTAAACAACTATAAGTTATGTCTTAATAATGTTCAATAAGAAAGTTAAATAAAAAATAAACTAAACGAAAAATACTGCCTAACGTCAAAAAGTACATAAAATATCTTTTATAAATATGTCGACGGTGTCCTCACGCGCAGCCAATGCTCGCGCACGTTTACTCACAGAATTGGACACTGTAGCCATCAAAAGGCACATGTGAGAGCTGATCATCCTAGCTCCTCTGCTAATAATTAGTAGTAGTCACCATAGCCGAAGTCGGCTGGGAAGTTCAGTTTTGTTTTTTTTTTATATATATTTATTGTTTAAGCAGACTTGAGTGCCGTCAAAAGCAGAAAAATATCATTACCAAATAGAGACTAAAAGCCAAAATAAATCGTACTAAAAGCCTTGTATGTCATCAAAAGGTCGATCAAGATTATCGTCGTCGTCGATATATTATTATTTAAGAGACTTTACTAGACATAATAGATTTGTGTGTTGTCAAAAGTTGGAAAAATATCATTATTCAAGCAAGATCTTGTAAAAAAGTATCACAGACTTCAATGCGCCTAAAACCAACCACCACCAAATCGCTTCAATTGTGCCTATAAAATTAGAAGAGTTTCGACGATTTATAGGGAAGTATACTTTTTCAAACAAAAGAAGAACTTACCAAATCGGTCCAGGCGTCTTTGAGTAATCGGGGAACATACAAAAAAAAAGATTCTGACGAATTCAGAACCTACTCCTTTTTTGAAGTCTGATAAAAATCCTTGATTGTTATTGAAAGGTCAATAAATGCGGTTTTTTTTTTTTTTTTTTTTTTTTTTTAAAAAAGACAACTCCCGCATTAGGAATTACTTCCTGTGTCGCGGGGGACTTTACAAACATAGAAACAACGGACACAAAGAACACCCAGACTCAGGTGGGAATCGAACCCACGACCTATAAGCATAGCGGGCAGGGTCACTAACCACTAGACCAACAGGCCAGTCATAATATCAACATATTACATAATAATTGCAAGTTTACTAAACATAAAATACTTGTGTGTCTTCAAAAAACTTTTTAACAAAAAATTAAACCGACAAAAAGACATAAAAAGCAAAAAATAAATAAACCTTTTAAGTCTTCAGTGTTCAGCTTTACGTAAACTATCAAATTTTCCTTCCGGCAACATAGTTCCATAACCTTACTACTTAGGCGAAACGAAACGAAACAGTACTGCAAGTACTAACTTGCAGTACTGTTTCATTTTTTTGTGTATATTTTTTTACTCGTTTGTATGTGTTACACACAAGTCAATCGATTTTAGAGGATTTTGAAATCCACGTCGTGCTATTGAATGAACTATAGAATATCAACATCCACATCGTGAAATCGATCGAACTATGAGGATATAAAACTCCAAATCGTGCAATCGATCGAACTATGAGGATGTAAAATTCCACAGCGTGCGATCCATCGAACTATGAGGATATAATATTCCACATCGTACGATCGATCGAACAGTGTGTATTTAAAAATCCTCGTCGTGCTATTAATCTAACAACGTAATCGAACTATGTTGCCGGAAGGCAAATTTTATAACAACAAGTTTTGAGTCATCGCCAAATAACAAACTGATTAATTATCAAAATTTCACATGTACGTAGAAATGGTTTTTATTTGGCGCCGACTCAAAATTAGTTTATATAAAATTTTATAGTTTACGTAAATAAGCTAAATACTTAAATGGTCTATTTATTTTTTGCTTTTTAGTTCTTTTTCGCTGGTTTAATTTTTTGTTAAACAGTTTTTATTTTATGATTTTTTGTGACTCGCGTCATCTTATTCTCTGACAACTACTATATTTTAATATATTTAATACTAAATACTTTAAAACGCTATCAAATATCTGCCTTGTAATTATTTAGGAAAGGTATATTTTCCATCATCAGCTCAGCTTCATGATGTGATGATTCCTAAACTCAAATGCCTGATTAAGTTATGAAAAGTAAACTGTAACACTGTTCGTCTCTACAATTTTCGAGGGTTTCTCTCAGTTTCATCAGGATCCCATCATCAGATCCTGACTTTCTTGACATGCGACCACCCTTGAGGCATACCCTATCTAACAAAAAATAATCATCAAAATCGGTTCATAAATAACGGAGTGAGGGCTGGACATACATGAAAAAAATATGAGTGCCGTCAAGGAATAGATAAATATTCATACCTAATGGATTTGTTGTTGGTGGTCTATTCGACTGGGGTCCCTCCGTTTCTTCTGATGCTGCAACAATACCAGTGCGATGATCAGAAGACTTTACTTGTTTATTTAAGAAATAAAAGACAATCATTCTACACTTATCACATCAGAAATAACTTTCATGAGGTTTTCTATCATCATCATCTGCCTACCCTTATCTCTATTTTATTTGGGGTCAGCTGAATTTGGTTTATTCTCAAATCAAATTATTTATTACCAGCTGCCCCGACAGACTTCGTTCTGTCAAAAGTTATTAATTGACGTCAAATGTTTAATAGCTGGGGACATGTGTTTTAATTATTATTTGCTCTATAGTTTGTATCGGAAAAGAAGTGTTGTTTTTACTATTTTCCTGACAACTTTTACATTTTTTCTCTCATTAAGAACCTACCTTGTGCCCTAACGAAAATTTGAATAAAAATCTTTTTAACAAAAAAATAAACCGACGAAATAACTAAAAAGTAATAAATAAATAAACCTCTTAAGTCTTGAGCTCATTTACATAAACTATCAAATTTTATATAAACTTATTTTGAGTCAGCGCCAAACAACAAACTGATTAATTATCTAAATTTTATATGTACCTACGTAGAAATGGACATGGCTATACGTAGGCTAAACGTATCCGTATCTTGACAGGAGAAACGAATTAATCTGTATGTATGTACGTACAAAAATATTGTTTCTTTAGTAGGTAAGGTATCTTCTGAAATGCATTTAAAGTTCTTCATGACGCAGTATTGTTGGAAACCAAACATTATTGTGTTTTGAAACATTAAATTGCAGCAAAGAATTGATGGCAGTGGTGGTGGGCACTGTGGTGAATCGCCAGTTGCCACGCCATTATTGCAGGTCACCAAGAACTGCCCAAGTCTGGATGGAGTCAACTACTGCGTGACAACATGTGAACTGAAGGTGGAATTTCCACTGGAGACGGTGAAAAAATGAAAACCCACGTGAGCCTGCTTTATTTCATTGCCCACGTCGAGTTTAAGAACACCGTTATTTATTTCGCATACATTATTTGTCCCTAGTGTAGCAACGACCACCCCCAGCGCTATGTCGGCCTTGGGGTGTCTACTATATGTGCATATAAAACAAAACCATTAAAATTGACATGAAAATTCATACCTAAACATTTCCTTTTTTCTTTTTTTTTAAGAATGAAAAAGAAACAATCTTTTTTCAAGCTAAATAAACTATTTTTCAGCCACTCACAACACTCCTAAAATTTGAGCACACCTTTCTGTAACAGCCTGATATAAAAAAATCTTTTTTAAATGCAGTAAAGAGCAAGGACTTAACAACTTTACAGACATGGCACTAAATATAATTATTTGAAATACAAAACGTTCCCAACCTACAACAACTATTTGCTTTCGTGACATCAAAATATAATTTTCCCAAACTAATATAATTAGGTACCGAGAGGAGTCCTAACAGATTGTTTCTCGAGCCTGTCAAAGCAGACTTACAAAAAAGTCTATCTTCAAGTTTTCATGTAGCCATATTTATGAACATGCGATAAAAAAAGACCTACTTATTGAACGCAGTGAAATCTAACGATAAGTGTAATACAATATAAAAACTCTTAAAAATACTTGCAAATGATTCTAAAACTAATAAATTTTAAGATGATTATGATTGGAAGTTTATCAACTTTATGTTCCATTCGTTTCGTTTCTTGTACTAAGCAATGACTCGTCATTCATTTTACATAAATAACAATTCATAAAAATCTGTTGTTTTTGTAGCCATTACAGCTATCCTTAAATTAAACCCAAAGTCCCGATAATTTAATGCTTCGTCCCAAAAGTGTACTAACTGGACCTGATAAATATAAGTTACTATGAAAATTAACTTACCATAATTAGTAACCATTGTAGGTAAAGTCGTAGTGGGCAAATTTCTCTTACGGAATAAAACCTTAATATGTTTATAAATGAAGGGTGGCTCTCCCTCACGATCCATCAGCTGTAATTGACATTCAAATACTGTATTATCGTATGTAGATGTCAGTGTTACACGTGTGTCGGAGCTATCTGAAAATATTTAAAACATTTGAATAAAAACTTCCATGGGTGGTATTCATATTAAAGACTTGCATTTGTCCGTGCCTCATTCTCATTAATATAGATTTTGTCAATCAATTCAGATGTCCCATGGGCACAATACCTTTTTTCTAAATGAAAATCCTATTTTGTACCCCTCACAATGTGTATTTAAAGTTTCATGGTTATCGGTCGTGTAGTTAAGGCGTAAAGCTTAAGAAACAATTAATCTCACATTTATATTTATAATTTCAGGTAGGACAATATGACCCACTAGTTTGGGGCCCGATACTATTATATACATGCACAAATACACAAATATACACATCGAGGGGTCTGAGGCGAATTGATTCAAGCGCCACATTGGACGATATTGAGTTATATACATCGTTGTAATCAGCGATTTTTTCTGCGTCTTTTGGTCTGGGTTTCATGAAACTTATCACAATGCCGCTTGAGTTAATTCAGACCCGTCGATAAGTATAGTTGTTTTAGACAACTAATAATTCCCATCGTCAGTTTTCGTTTGCGCAGAAGAGTGCAGACCGGTTTCCGACAGTAGCCGAACGTGTAAATAATCTGTATTAAACATTATTAAAGATCGCGTGGTTTGATCGGTGGCGAATTTCGACCAATGGTTTATTTAATGGGCCAATATTACTTGACCTGTCATTGTATAGACTTTTGTACCATGACAGTCCTAAATATATACTGGACACTTATAGCTTTACTTTATGTACCCGTGTTTGCAATTTTTTTAACTTTATAGCTAATATTGTTTAAAAATTTTAGCTTTCTGCACTTCTTATATGTGTAATCTGAAAATATTCTTAAATTTTATTATAAATAAATTTTCTTAAAAAGGGGTACAAATAATTCTTTTCACGTATTAATATAATGATTTGCAAGCGCAAATTCCAGAATATTGCTCGCTATGCATTTTTAGCTCTGCCGCTTACACAATTTAATTTTATAAAAGGATGGAACTTTTTTAATAAAATTAAATAATAATTTAAGAAAAAGAAATATTTTTATTAATAAACATGCAAAATTAGATACTAACAATTACACAAATCAACAAACTATTTATAATTATGTATTTACACGGGAATTAACGCGATCACGAAAAGGTATTGAATTGCCTGACGTTTCGACCAGGTTGCACTAGCCGTGGTCACAGGCTGACTGGCTCAGTCAGCCTTTTTTTGGTGACGAGGTGGAAGATCCTCATGGATATCCTCCGCCCTTGGGGGGGGAGGCGAAGGGGTCTATCGGACTCTTACCGACTAATGCCTATGATCAGGGGAGCGAGAATCGCTATTGCATTCTTCCGGTGACAAAAATTTGAAGAAAGAAAAAAAATTCGTCGTCCAATATTGGTTCGCCGCGGTTGAGGTAAGATCTGTTGCCTAGAAGACGACGACGACTTTGAAGGGATCCGGCTTCTCGCTAAGGGATTTTTTAACTAAAATCCGACAGACAGCCTTCAACATGGCCCGGCAACATTTCGGCCTGTTTTCTTGCACTAGAGTTATCAAAGCCTCAGATATTAGTCGTCTTAAAATAACATCCGCTGAAGAGCTGAAATCTTTGATAGCCAAAGCCATAGCAGCAAGCAGGAATGAATCGGGAAATGCGAGTCCCGGCTTAAACACAAAAGGTTTCCGAAGATAGTAGACAATACGTAACATTGCTGTACGCTGCCTTTTGTTATTATTTTATATCGTCAACATCATATTATAATCAATATGATGTTTTTTTATGAGATATTTTTATGGCTAAACGAGCAAACGGGTCACTTGATGGTAAGTGATGCCCGCCACCCATGAGCGCCTGCAACTCGAGAGTCACAAGTGCGTTGCCAGCGTTTAAGGTGGAATTAGGGGAAGAGAGGGGGTAAAATAGGGAAATGGAAGGGGTAAAATAGGGAAATGGAAGGGTTAGGGCCTCCGGTAACTTCACTCACTCGGCGAAACGTTGTGTTTTGCTTTACAGCCGGTTTTTAGTGAAGCCGTGGTATCACTCCGGTCGAGCCGGCCCATACGTGCCGAAGCATGGCTCTCCCATTAAATTTGTTTTTCTATTGATTACCTTCCATTTATTTACAACAAACTCATAATTTTTATTTTGTAGACTGTGAAATTGTGTTTTCTAAAAGAAAGACTGTTAGGTCAGGATTAGACCTTGTGGACGCTTTACTAAGTACTCAGTGTACTTAGCCACTCAGCTACATTGACTTAGATGTAGTTGCTGAAGTAATAGCCCAAGAGCTCATAACGAATTTTGAGAAGGTACTTTAGGCCGTTAGATATTTTGAACAGTAAAACTTGAATGCCATTCAAGTATGGAATGGAAAGTCTGGCTGACCAGATCGGCACTCAATCCTACTGCGCATGGTGCATATCCTGCAAAATATTTCAGCCAAAAAAGGTATTTTAGTTCGAATGGGACTTAAAGAAATAAAAAGTAGGCGTATTAATTAACATAAAAATAAAAGATTTCAAGTTGTCATTTTAAGTTGTCTAAAATAAGAGCCAGACTATCCTGAACTTGTATTAAAAAAGTGCCAAAAAGGGTATTTTAGGTCGAATGAAACTTTAATAAACAGAAAGTAGATGTATTATTTAACATAAAAATAAAAATGCCAGATATTTTATGTTGTCTAAAATTAGTGCCAGACGACCCCGAACACGTACTAAAGTGCCCAAAAAAGGTATTTTAGGTTGAATGCGACTTAAAGAAATAAAAAGTAGGCGTATTAATTAACATAAAAATAAAAGAGTCACACATTTTGCTTTGTCAGAAATTCGGACTCAACGACCCAAACCTGAGTAAAAATTTTTTTAAAGATTTTTAGGGTCGCTGACCCACATACTGGTACCTACATACATTGAATATTTCTAAAATATAATTTAAAATGTCTGAAATAAATAGTTTTTAATAACCGCCCAACGCGGCGACGTGACGTAAGAAAATTGCTTAGAAGTGCGAGTGACAAACCTCATAGGTTAGATGTAAGAGCGAGTGAGGCGGTTGGTCGTCACTTCGTCAGTTGCTAAGGATTCAACATGTTCTACCACGATTGGCAAATAGACAGATCACGTGACTTGGTAAGTAGGTTGCTAACAAGTGTTTGTCGATGGACATTTTTGTGGCATTTAGAACGCATTTCCACTAAACGACTAGCCGCTGGCGGCTGACCGCCAAAAATAATAACTAAAAATAATAACTTTAGACATCTCACACCTCACTCATACTAGACTGCTGAAAAACATACTTATATATTACTAAATACAATATTATTAATAAATTGAACCCAGACTCAGAACAGATGATCGTGATCATCACACAACTATTTGTCCTGGGTGGGAATCAAACCCACGACCTCTGACTCAGCAGCCAGGATCGCTAACCACTAGAACATCAAGCCTATATATATAGACATATAAGCGTGTATGCATATTGCGGTTAAGTCTATACTTTATGTTATTATTGTATCGAACTAAAATACTGTTTTTAAAAACTTTGAAATACACGTTATGATTCGTTTAGCCATAATTTCAGACGTAGTAAGATGTCTGGCATTTTTATTTTTATGTTAATTAATCTTATGTCTACATTATCTTTATTTAAGTTTCATTTAAACTAAAATACCTTTTTTGTATACTTTTTTAATACTAGTTAGCGGTTGTCTGGCCTTAATTTCAGACAAAGTAAAATGTCTGGCACATTTATTTTTATGTTAATTAATATGTCTACTTTATATTTCTATAGGTCTCATTCGAATTGAAATACTTTCTGTGTGAACTTTTTTAACACATGTTCTGGGTCGGTCTGGCACTAATTTCAGACCAAGTTAAATGTCTGTTATTCTTATGTTAACTAATATGTCTACTTTATATTTCTATAGGTCTCATTCGAACTAAAATACCTTTTTTGTGAACTTTTTTAACCCTTTGTTGGGTCGTTGGGTCCTAATTTCAGACAAAGTAAAATGTGTGGCTCTTTTATTTTTATGTTAATTATTACACCTACTTTTTATTTCTTTAAGTCGCATTCGACTTAAAATACCTTTTTTGGGCACTTTAGTACGTGTCCGGGGTCGTCTGGCACTAATTTTAGACAACATAAAATATCTGGCATTTTTATTTTTATGTTAAATAATACATCTACTTTCTGTTTATTAAAGTTTCATTCGACCTAAAATACCCTTTTTGGCACTTTTTTAATACAAGTTCAGGATAGTCTGGCTCTTATTTTAGACAACTTAAAATGACAACTTGAAATCTTTTATTTTTATGTTAATTAATACGCCTACTTTTTATTTCTTTAAGTCCCATTCGAACTAAAATACCTTTTTTGGCTGAAATATTTTGCAGGATATGCACCATGCGCAGTAGGATTGAGTGCCGATCTGGTCAGCCAGACTTTCCATTCCATACTTGAATGGCATTCAAGTTTTACTGTTCAAAATATCTAACGGCCTAAAGTACCTTCTCAAAATTCGTTATGAGCTCTTGCTCTATAATGGTATACTTCAGTTGTTATTAAGTAATTGTCCAGACGCGAAAAAGGTCTTAAAAGTAGTAGAAAAAACGCAATTGAATATGTAGTCACAAAAGATTAATTTTATTGCATGTTATCTGTATGTCTGTGTCTGTCCGAGGTACAGTAGCTCCTAAACGGATAGACCGCTTTTGATTTTTTTTTAATTCGGTAACATGATCGTTAGCTATAATATAATTTAAGAAAATCTGTTCAGCCTTTGGGAAATTATCAGCTCTTCTAATCGTTGTAGGGATTTATGAGTCAAAAGTATTTTAAATTTTTAAACCATGCTTTTTAAATGATACGAATGGTAATATAAACGAAATTCTTGAAATATACATGACGATTTAGCGTCTTATTGGTGTGCTAATGAGATGTGATCATTAATGATCATTAATTTTTAAACAGATATGATCCCTCTTAGAACTCACTACTTGTCACAATTAAGCTTACCAGTGTTATTTAATTTATATTTAACTGCTAGGGCAGCTTCATCATCATCCTGTGACATATGACATTTTAGATTCACGGTGTCACCTTCATCAAATTCATAATAGATCCAAGAATATCGGTCGGGTGGGTTATAGTTATAGTTATGTATCTCTATTAAGATATTACTTTTATTTAAATCCACATTAAGTCTTTTGGTTTCTGGAACAAACAATGTACAACAAATTTCTTGCACGTGATAGAAATGAAATTTCTTTAAAAAAATACTCTTTCACGGATATAATCAAATCACAGACGCGTAGTACTTCAGGTGTTCACATATCTATATTTGTATAGCGTGTGACATCTTCATTTTATTTCATTGCTCTCTATCGTTGTTACTTCACTCCCGTAGCGTCGTTGTCCTTACGTGTACATAGCTCTCTTTCTCTTGCTTCTACAACACGTCTTTCTTTTCTCATACGTTGTTTTAAATTTAATCAACTCAATTGAACAAACGAACGGTACGTGAACATAATAGAAAACTAAAAAACAATATATAAATTTAATAATAATAATAATATTCTGGAACATTGCAAAGCGCTTTTTTGGAACCAAGTTAAGCAAATCGGTTGAACTGGAATGGAACCCACCTCTCTCAAAGTGGCAGTCCAATACTATACCGTGGCGCCACTTGGTCGACAATATAAGATACTAGTAGCGCCCCACGGTTTCACCCGCGTAAGTTCCGGTCCTATGGGAATATCGTGATAAAAAGGAGCCTATGCGTTAATCCAGGTCTTCAGCTATCTACATACCAAGTTTCATCGCAATCGGTTTAGTGGTTTTTGCGTGAAAGAGTAACAAACATCTATCAATCCATCCAAACTTTCACATTTATAATATTAGTGGGATTTATTGATGACTTACCGTTAAAAGCTTTATGCAATGGATTTCTATTGACACGTATTGCCTCAACAAGTATACCATTACTGCATATGCCACATTTATACTCAGTCACAAGTAGCTGTAAAGATGATGGTGACCCTGTAATTTTAATTAAATAAATTACTATACGCCTCAGATTATCAGAAATCCTATAGTTAAAGTGCCTTAACATTCCACAAAGTTTCTTTACATATCCTGTACCATTGTTACGACAGGGTTATGGAATGCGCTGCCTCGCGGAAGCACACAAAAAATACTACTGCCACAGCTTATATCAGTATACTGTACCTACCTAACGACTATACTACAACTAACTTTTAAACTTTCGCGTTCCATGATATAATTATGTATTTATATGGGAATTAACGCGATCACGAAAAGGTATTACATATATAATACCTTTATATATATTTATAAGGTATAATATCTAACTTTTCGTGATCGCGTTAATTCCCGTAAAAATTATATACTACAACTATTTATTTGTGAGTATTTATAGTTGTTGAATTTTGACCATAGTTCTTTTTTTTTTGGTTTATTTCATTGGGCAGTATAACTTGACATAACATGAAAGTTCTATCGCCGCTGACACGTGCGTGTGCTCGGCGCGTTGTCTGACACTGTTGACTGAATTTTTGTGTTCACTGAGTGAGTTCACACAGGCCTTATTCTTTGTAAATAATATTAAGTAAATTCTACATCCCTCGCATTTGGTTAAGTATTACCTGTAATCATGGCTGTATGTAGTATATTAAATAAATAAATAAAATATATGTTATTATAAATGTATATGTACAGAATGTTACAAACATGTTGGTCATATTTTGAAATCGTATAACAGTATATAAATAATGTAAAGCGCTAACATTAACAATTTTAGGAAAATTGATAATTTTTAATAAGTACAGAAATCTTATTTTGAAATTGAAGCGGCGGCGGCGATAGCGTAATGGCTAAGGGGTCGGACTTGCGATCAAGTGGTTGCGGGTTCGAACCCCACCCAGTGCACTACCGTCGTGAACCCACTCCTAACACAAGCGTTAAGCTTAGCTGGAGGGGTTAACGAGATTACTAGTAATGTGTGACCCACGTTCCTAGTGATCTTTACTAAATAAAGAAAACTGACAAAGTGAACTTAAAAATTGACGGTTAAAGCTAATCTTTCGTAAAAGATACATACACCAACAAGATACAATGAACTCACCAATAATGCATCTCTCTTGGTTATCTGTGGCTCCTAATTTATTTTTGTTGCTTTTACAAACTATTTTTACAATTTCATTTTGCAAAAAAAAGTAAGAGATGTTGACGTCCATAACACCATATCCATTCACGACACCATCAAGTGGCCTTCCTATTAAGCCATTAACTTCAATATATCCTGTAATAAAAATTTTGTTTACGACAAATGTAAATTAGAACTGATTTTTCCAAAAGCATTCTAGTTCATAATAAAGATAATACCCTAATACCATTTACCTGTGTACGACAAAAATACACTTTAACTATGTCATAAGAAAGAAAGCAAAAAATAAAATTCTTTACGTGGGAGAGCCATGCTTCGGCACGTATGGGCCGGCTCGACTCCGCTCGATACCACGGCCTCACAGAAAATCGGCAGTGAAGCAATGCTCGCATTGCATTTCGCCGCGTGAGTAAGGTTACCGGAGGCCCTAACCCTTCCCTCTCCTCTATTGCCGTCCTTCCCCTCTTCCTACTCTTCCCCCCCTCCCCTCTTCTCCTACTCCCACCTTAAAGGGCGGCAGCACACTTGTGACTCTCGAGTAGGGCTGCCATCCGTCCCGGTTTCCAGGGATTTGTCCTAGTTTAGAGGGCGTCCGGGAAGCGTCCGGGCAGGGTTTTCAAAAAGTGTCCGGGTAAAACCCAGACACTCTGGGCCAAGGAACAATTATAATTGTTATATGAATCGGTAACAAGCTAAAAATTTAAATGGAATCGGCGTTTTTTTTAAAGTATCCGGGAAAGAATATCGATTTCACCCATGTGTCCGGATTATTTTAAGTTTTTCTCCGGCGTCGGCAATTTAAGTGATGCCAGGCCTACTCTCGAGTTACAAGTGCCCATGAGCGGCGGTAGTCATTTACCATCAAGTGACCCGTCTGCTGTTTAATTTTGTGTTTTTACAAATTTTTCCGTTACGTAAATCGATATTTTTCATAATAGAGTGTGGATATGTTTCGTTGTGACTATTCTCAATGATAAAAAATTTGCAACCGTAATGGTAATGGAATGAACGGTCGATGAATACAATCCGCTAGACAAGACATAAGTATTGCAATAAACCAAAAATATATTTGGCTCATTTTTTGGAACCCTTAGCGACATTTTATGTAACGACGACGTTGGTTAAATCACTACATATTATAAAACAAAGTCCCTTGCCGGACTTGCTGGAAATGAGACCAGGTTTTAGTGAAGTTTATAAAAATAAGGATATAACGAGTCAAAATGACTATTAAAGCAGGTTAAATATCCTTCTTTTTAATTTTTTTCTTTTCTGCGTCATCATTAATCTGCTGCTGATATAATTTAGTTCATCGTAGGTTAATATTATTGTTCTGTGAGATTATATTAGTTACGTGAAGCACGTGACAAAACTACAAGCATTCAGATATTTATAGTTTATTTTAAATGATTAATATTTTTCTGTCGCACTTAGTTTTCCTAGAAGAAAATGAACGAAGATTCGTCCAGTTATATTAACAAATTCGTAAAAATTAAAAAAAAATATATATAGTATACTTACCATCCAAATCTTCTTTTAAAACAAAGGTTACACTAATTGTGGTTGTGTCATCTGGTCCGAGGCATGTACAGTTCATTACGGATTTGTTGTGCTGAGCTTGTAGCTTAGTGCGGAACCCATAGCCAAGTTCATTTGGCTTATTCTTCCATTCCTTAAACATGCCTAGAAAAAAAATATAATTATACCTATTTATAAATGATCTGTTTGTTCCCCGATTTTCTTTATTTTGTGCTTTAGGTTGCAAATTAAAAAAAAAATAAAAAAAAATTGGTTGCCTGTAAAGTCGGTATACGGGCGAAAGTTTTACGTGACAACGACTTGAGTGGTAAAATAATTTTAATGTGAATATTCATTCGTATACTAGGAAGAAGGATGAAATAATAGTAACAATTTAAAACATTTATTTATACAAAGAATTATATTTAAAGGGACGCGTGCCTTTCACTTTTTATGTCTGTCTCTCTCGCTCTTAGGCGGGCTAACCATGCCCGAGTGGAAGGGACGCGTGCCTCTCACTCGCTCTCATTGTGAGCGCATAACGTGAGCGGAGCGTAACGCAGTTTCTTGAAGTGTCACCCGGCAAACCAATTTATAAGACGTTGTCACGTCAACAATGGAATGTTATTTTTCTTCGTAACTTAGCTTTTTTATTGATACATACTGGCAAAGGTTGTCTGGAAGAAATCGCTATGAACGATAAGACCGCCGATTAATATAGGTACTTAAATATTTATAATATGTTTAAATGTATTTCACTTAAAGGGTGTACAATCACTACATATTATAAAACAAAGTAACCCGCCGCGTCTGTCTGTCTGTCTACTTTATACGCTAGTAATAAAACTCAGTGGTTATTAATAAATTTTTTCATATTGCTATTCTGACATGTTAGAGATGGAGGTCTCTAGAATAGCACCACTTATTTTGTATGCCACACGTTTCTTCCCGTTTTTCATCGTGTTGTCTCAAAGTTTTCATTGAAAAGAAACTGTTATTCATACATTTTTGGTACTCATGAAATCGACATGCTTCACGCCCACGTATTTTTTTACTTCCACTATCGGAAATTGGCCCAATCATAAAAGTTGGATCTCGTCGGAACGAAGCTGTATAGGAACTTTCAGCCTGTTATTAATCATCGAAATCATTCAAGTGTAGGCCTGTGGACTAAAACCTATCGAGTGGGGTATCAAAATGAGGGGTTGTAAAAAGTATTTACAAAAATAAATACTACTTATATGTCTATTCGTTACTATTTTTATCGCAATCAGGATTTTGTTTCCTTTAATGATTTCTTGTTAAACTATTTACTCACCATCCAAATTATCAGCGTAATCATAGTTAAATTCAATTAAATGTTTACGATCCACAGTATTGGTATCAATTACATTGTGTCCCGGAATACACAATACATTTACCGTATCACCATCTAAATAACTGTAGACAGCAGAATGGTCGACAAATTGCTCCGTATTATCCATTCGTTTAGTCGTTAAATGCATATTATTTACAAGGATGATTTGAGGAGTTTCTGTGAAATAAAAGTCAATATTTAAACATTGTATGTTATATTTTTAATAGTTAACTTTATAATTAATAAGATAGATGACTGCGTGTTCATGTAAGTTAAGTCCTATCGCTTGGTTTAGTATAGTTTTGCGTGGCACCACTAGATGGCATTATATACAAATTAAAAGTCGGTGTTAATGTGTCTAATAATGATATGGATGTAATAACAAAAAAAAAAATTAAGTATCCGTATGTGTCCGTGTTCTTGAACCCATAGCACATGTTATGCTTAGTTTACTAAAACTCTAGATGGCGCTGTGTAACGTCTAAAAAAAATTATTTATTTAGTTTAGGTACACAAAACAGAACCCCTCCGTCGCCGTATATTGGTATTGGTATTGGTAAAGGGCTCTGTTTCCGCATTTAGACTCATAGGCGGTCCATTATGCGTTCAGATAGGCTGGCTAGTTGAGCCAGCCTAGCTCCTTCCAGAAGCACAGAAGCCTCCTGGGGCGTTCACAGGCTTCTAGGAGCGACCTCGCTCCTGCGAGGATATTTGCCCGTTGTGTGGCCACTCCCTCGCACTCCAGGACGACGTGGGCGGCCGTTTCCTCCGCATTAAGACAGCCTCTACATAGAGGACTGTTTGTCGCATTGATGGTGAATAGGTGCCGGTTTAGGGCCAAGTGGCCCGTAATGGTACCTACAACTATTCTGATCTCAAGTCGGTTAAGACTGAGCAGTCTGCAGGTTAAACGTGGTGAGACCTCCGTCAGCACCAGTCTAGATTGCCTACAGCCGGGCGTATCAGCCCAGCGACCGTTGTGCGCTTCACGGGTTCGTTGCCTTACCCGTCCGTCGCCGTATATGATATACGCGAAACATAATAATAGCAAGACATTATATTCTCATATTAACACATTCGCGAATAATATATTCGCAAAATATAATATTCTTAAAACATAAAACGCAAGACACCATATTCTAAGTACACCGAGGCATATATGACTAATATTCCTTCCACAATTCTGTTATTTTTTGAGGAATAAACATTTATTAATTTGAAATAAAATATTTATGTTTATTATAAACAGACAAACAAAATAAAACCATAGTAATTCTGTAATGCACTTAATCGTCTTAGGCATACCTGAAGACTTATTTTTTCAAGTACACTATCATTGACGACACTTGTTATTATAAAATATATATATATATATATATATATTATAATTTACTTCTTTTCGTATCATTGAAATATAAATTGTTTCTTTCTAATTTAGCTTTTTTAATAATGATATATCAATTCATGATACCAAACAAGAAGGCTTTTGTGGAATTTTAGTATTGATTCGCCGATGCCAACGCTCGAAGCCATCTATAGTTTCGAATCACTATTAATCTTTTGCATCAGTCAATAAGTTTGTTAATGTCTTGACCGTGATGACATTTCAATAAACGTGAAAAATACCACCGCTGCACCGGTATCAACTTTGATGGTAGCAGTGGTAATACTGAACAATACTGTACAACTTTGCGATCTTCTGCAGATAGATTTCATTCTTTGCTCTTTTTGAAAACGGCATTGCAAAAATGATAATAGCAACCTTTCTCGGTTATGTTTGGAAACGCATGGAAACTTACAGCTTTAGCACCGGTTAGTTCGTAATCGCACTTGTACATGGCTAAATTTAATCCACATTGTTAAGGTATAGAAAAGAACCTCTGGTATGGTCTTTGTTGTTTGTTGGGTAGTAGAGTAATCATTATCAGAATAAAATTGACTGTTTCTTCTCTGCGTACAACGTCTTCATGCAAGCTATATAGCTGATAATACGGTGAAGATACAATTTTGAACGTTCCGCCTCCGTAAAGAGTTTTTATAGCTTTTAAATACTCACCCAACATTGACCGTGTTAGGATCATATTCTTCGTACAAAAAGAAATTTTCCACTTTGTTATAGTCTTACATGAAATGAGTGTTTTACTTTCAAGCTGTTCATACTTGTCGACGCGTTTAAAACGCGCGCTCATGTGAATGAATGTACAGAAAACCGATGATCTCAAAGTGAGCGTCAAGCAAGCGTCGAATCAAAATGCGCGTTGGCATATGAACGACTTCTACAAAATGCGTGTTCTCGTTGACGCGCGTCAACGCGCGGTAGCAAAGCACGCGTCCAACGCCCGTCATCTGAACATGGCCTTACAGTTGTTTTAAACTAGATCCCTAACTATGTGTACCCAGCATGATCACATAAGTGTATAATAAAAAATGTTTGTCCGGTGTGGGAAACGCACTCCCAACGCTAAGCAAGACGTCCATACATGCAGTCAAATTAACTTTATAGGATTATAATCTGAGACTTACCAAACAATCTTACATGCACTTTAACATAACAATTTATCGTTGTGTAAGTCCCATCTGGAAATCCCTCCACTGAATTACTAAATTTCATTACTGGATTTATTACATCAATATTTTTATTGGTCAGGATTGTACAATTCCAAACACCTGACATAGATGAAGTTGCTTTAATACTCTGTTAAATAAAGAAATATTGTTTTACAAGTTGATATAGAAAGGTGTGCTCATATGTAATCACATCATTATAAGCACTCTGAATTTACAATAGTCTGGCCACATCTGTCGAAGAACCGATGGCCGTTGGAACAAACGGGTTCTAGAGTGGAGACCGTGAATCGGTAAACCAGATGGACTGATGGTCTAAAGAAGATAGCTGGGACGGATTGGATGCGGAAGGCTGAGAAGTGGGTGCTATCCCGTACTTTGGCAGAAGCGTTTGTCCAACAGAGGACTGCAATAGGCTGATTGATGAATTGTGGTCATATTTTAGTAACGTTATGTATAGCTAAAAACAGTTAAGTTAACCTAAAAAAATGGGTAATAAAAAATCTGCTTCTCTAGTTTTGTTGCACAGTCATTCCAATAAATTTCAATTATTTTCTTTGTCTGTTTGTTTTGTGTTCGTGGCTTAGCTCGCGTTAATGTTATTTTTTTATCCCTCGGAACAGTTCTTTTTTGGATGAAAGGAACTCTATGTGCATTTCTGCACCCATAGCAACGTGTATGCAAAAATTTCATGCAGACAAACCAAACTCATTTGCATTAATAATATTTATGTTTTTAAATGTTTTCAAGTAAAATTTGTGAGTTTCTAAATAAGATTTGTAGAGGTGTTTCTAGTATAAGACATCGTAAATGTGGCCATAGATTTTGGTTGCGTTGACTTAGAAGCTTGATTTTTTTACAGCTTCAAGGGACCGTAGACTTATGTATTTGGTATTCATTTCAACTTGATGCCTCCACGGGTTCCTGAGAAAAAGCGTCTTGACAGACAGACAAACAGACGGACAACAAAGTGATCCTATAAGGGTTACTTTTTTCCTTTTGAGGAACGGAACCCTAAAAATAAATTCATTTTAATTCCTATTTATTTTAATCACTTTTTTTTTATCGAATATAATTCTAACTTCATTTTACAAGGAAAGCTAAGGAGGAAGCCAGAGTGTTGTGCTAGGCCAGATACCAATTAGGGCTATTACAGATGATTAAATACGGCAGGACGATAATTATAACATGTGAATTAAATAAAGACTTAAAGCGCTTTCCTATAATCACGAAACCATTCGTTTTGCTTACGGACTGTAAAATTTTCGTTGAAAATTCAACAAAATTTAACTGTCCGTAAGCAAAACGAATCGTTTCTTGATTTTAGGAACCGGGCATAAGTCTTCTCTTCGATATATATGTTACAGTAGCAATCACATCAGGATAGAAGGAGGAAGCGTGCAGCTAGTAGTTATCTTGCCTTTTGAAAATTAATTATACATCATAAGAGATAGTCTTTATTTCACTAACAAGTTACCTAAATGAAAGATTTTTGACAAATCCTTACTTACTGAAGTTGTTAGCAAGTGGGTTGGGTTTTTTACAAATTCGTCTTTCTTCTTTTTGTCAATCCCAAAACATCTGGAAACAAGAAACAACATTATGTAAGTCAATCAATTTTTTGCAAATAGATCGTGGTGTTACACGACCGAAGCGTTTTTGCGGTAACCCTGTATCCGACTGTATACCCCACAGTCGAATACAGGGTTGCCGCGAAAACGCTTCGGTCGTGTTATTGTCACAAACAGAAAATAATTTCGTTTCGCACCAAGTAAATACAAGTATTTCCTATGTGTGACCTAAATTGTTCAATAAATCCCCGAAGATTTTTGAAATTAAATGAAGTTAAACTCTCATGTTATTAAAAAAAATGTATTATGTATGACATAATTTCTAATTATCTAAATAAAAATGTTAAGTATTTAATAATCCAATTTGACCTTATTAATATTGAACTCATACCATCTAATACTGTTTAATACCTACACAGGTACTGTTTTACAATTTAGAAGCTTTATTATACTTTATATTTGCACCTCTGTATCATGTGATAAAATTATGTTTGTGGCTTCGCAGGCGTGGGTTGAAATGTTACTACGCAAATAAAAAAGTTATTAGCATTATGCAATAGTCAGACTTTGTGCTAAGGTAAAATATTAAAGAAGTGTGTGTAATGTAAGTACCTTTTATGGATAAAAAGTACAAGTAGTATATAAATATAAAAGTGTATATGGGAGCTACATCTCCTAACAAACTGCTTTACAGTTTGGCAGAAGTAATATTTTTTGTAAATTGTATTCACCAAAAAAAGAAATAAAAAAAAAAGAAATTCATTCATTCATTTATCTGCGCGTTTTTTCAGGTCCGAGAATGATTAAGAGTAGGTACACTTACTTGAACCAGTTAATTCCGCCGTATGGTTTCCGTCGATCCAGAAACTGTAATTCCAAATTCAACTGATTGTTTTCTAGTACCGTAGCAGTTGCCGGCTTCTCTTTACTTTGTTTACATGACATTGAATTCTTGTCTGACTCGATATCAAACATTACGTCTGAAAATATAATAATTAGGGATTAAAACACGATAACGACACGACGTGACGTATTTATAAACGTCGCGACGGGACGTGCCTATTGGCACTGTGACCACATCCACAAATAGCCAATATAATTATATTCCAGCGCCATCTAGCGAAGATCATCCGGACCACTTAATAACTATTCGCCCAGTAAAATTTCTTGGGTTGATAAGTAATATATTTATATGAATATAAACTCAAAATTCAAACATGTTATTGAACGACAGAAACCCCAATCCCGAAAATCATATGCTGAAATTTGCAACGGGATTGCCGCAAATAAGAGAAAAACATGAATAAAGCCACCGCTAAATACTTACATCATATTAATTATTTCAACGGCATCGTATTTCTCTTACAATTCTACAAGTTTTTCGTGAAATTAAACATAGGCCATTACACGAACATTTCTTTTACACCTAGTACCACATCTCCCCTACACCTTACAGTAACAAATCCCCCAATATTTTACTTCATAGATAGTTTAAATATACTTACCTAAAACAATCTGTGTTAAAGTTCGTTTATAATATTGTTACGGAAGCCTAAATTGACCCACGGGCGTCATCTATTGACGAGTAGTGGAAGTCATAGATTAACGTATCTAATCTTGTTCTACCTACTGAATTCTAGAAGTTTGAACAGCGGTCGAGTCAAGTAGATAGTACAAGATGTTTCAGGAGAGTTCACCAACTTTCTATGAGATATTTTTTGAACTATATGAATGAAATGGTATGGACATTTAGTTCTAGTTGAGCGATACTGCGAGTAACAAGCGAGGAACAAGCATAGTTAAATTAGAATACTTGCACAGTTTACAAATGCGCGAAAAATGGAACTCTGCCTCCTATAGACAGCTGTGGAAAATGGACGAATGTCCGCCAACAGCACACACCGCTCACTTCATCAATCCATTTTTTTTTATGGCACTTAGGGCAAATCTTAATCATTCCTCCAAATTTACAGTAGTTTGGATCGTTGAACTTAAGAATTTTTCAAAATATTTGTAGCTCCCAAAAGAACTTTTTAAATTGAATAAATTCGTATGTGCAGGTTGTAGTTCACTCTAGTTGTAGTACACTCTTTAACATAAATAAGTAACTCTTTAACATAAATGTAGCTCTAAAAATAACTTATTTAGATAGTTTTAACTCTCAAAAGAGCTTTTTTCAATCGACTGTTCAATTTTTCGTACGAAAAATTAACTATTTTGCTCTGGTGTGTTGCGTAAGGAGCAGACTGCGCGAGTGAACCGCGCGACTACCTTATACATAGACGTCAACTTCCCTCCCGCACCGCAACCATGGCGCAGGGACTAGGGATTTTAAAAAATCAAGCTTCTAAGTCAACGCGATCAAAAGAAGCGGCCATTAAGCCTTAGATTTTAACAAATTTCAACATTTCGCAGGTAAAAACCTATAAAGTACTTCCCATTGACCTAGAATCATGAAATTTGATAAGAAGCAAGGTCTGACAGCTCAAGTAAAGGAAAACGTTTGAAAGTCGTTAATTTCTGATTATATCACATAAAAAAATAGTTGTTGTGATTACAAGCTTATATTTTGCGGTTGGAAAGTTGAGTTTCTGAAAGAACGGGCAAAAATCTTTAAAAATTGATTACCGTGATGGACGTAGACGTACTATCTACGTACAGGTTTGTTTGCTTACGGAACTCTCGGTGCGCGAGTACAGTATAAGTATATACAGTATTGTGACTCGGCCATTTCCTTGATATAATTACCTACAGCCGGACGGTACGTAAACACGACAGACGTCGACGACGATAGGGCTGCCCATAATTTCATCTACCTACTTGAGTTTCTTTCTAGTTTTGTGATTGTAAATATTATAATTAATTTTTATAAATATAAATAGATATCCCTTTATTCTGGGTGTTAAAATAAACTGCTGTCGCCGAAGGTTACCAAACTCCAATCCTTACAAACTTCAACACCAACCTACTCAATCAAAATGCAAGAAACAGCTGACGAGTAACCGTCCGTAAAATTAACGACCCCATTACCCACAGCACAGAGCAAATCAAAAAACATTTTTTTTTGGCCACCCATCCGATGTTGAACCGCTGCAAACGTTACTTAATATCTAACCATATCATCGCGTGTGCGCCACCTAAAGCTACGCTACGCTACTACAAAATCTTATTTATAAAGTAAATTAAAAATAAGTAAATTAAAACGTGGGAGAGCCATGCTTCGCCACGTATAGGCCGGCTCGACTTCGCTCGATACCACGGCCTCACAGAAAGGAGGTTACCGGAGGCTCTAACCTTCCCTCTCCCTTATTCCCGTCCTTCCCCTCTTCCCCCTCCCCCCTCTTCCCCTCACTTCCCCTCCCTCTTCACCCCTCTCCCTTTTCCCACTCTTTCCCCCCTCTTCCCCCTCTACCTTCTTCCCACTCTTCCCCCTCCCCCTCTTCCCACTCTTCCCCCCTCTTCCAAATCTTCCCCACCATTTCCCCCCTCCCCCTCTTCCCCCTCTAACCCTTTTCCCACTCTTCCCCCCTCCCCCTCTTCCCCCTCCCCCTCTTCCCACTCTTCCCCTTTCACCCTCTTCCCACTCTTCTCCCCCTTCCCGCTACTCCCCCTACCCTCACCCCCCTTCCCCTCTTCCCCCCTCCCCCTCTTCCCCCTCCCCCTCTTCCCACTCTTCCCCTTCCCACTCTTCCCCCCTCCCCCTCTTCTGCAGTGTAATTCTGTCCCGAAGTGACATACGAAGGTTGAACGATTGCATTAATGCAAATTCTTTTGTTCTTCTCCCTACGGATGAGGCAGAAGTTGAGCTGGTCATTCGAGGCTTACGCAGAAACACTGCCGTTGGGTGGGACGCAATCTCAACAAACTTATTACAAAGCTGTTCCAATACACTAGTACCAATTATAACTCATATTTGCAACATATCCATGGCAAAGGGTGTCTTCCCTAGGCCTTTTAAAAGGGCTGTTGTACATCCCATCTTCAAGAGTGGGAACAGAGATAGTATTAATAATTACAGGCCAATATCGGTTCTGCCTGCTTTATCTAAGGTCTTGGAGAAGCTCCTAAATAACCGTCTTAAGAACTTCTTGAAGAAGTGCAATATCCTAGCACCGAATCAGTTTGGATTCAGGGATGGAAAATCAACTCAAGATGCAGTGGCTTCTCTGGTTGACGAAATAGTTAATAATCTTGATAGTAATCAGAAGTGTATGGGGATTTTCCTCGATCTCACTAAGGCATTCGATACTGTCTCTGTTCCACATCTCTTGTTAAAGATGGAGAGAATGGGTATCCGTGGTTATGCACTTCAAATTTTCAGCGACTATCTTTCTGACAGGACTCAGTATGTGAAAATAGATGGGTTCATCAGTGACAACGTCCCTGTGCTTTTTGGCGTACCACAAGGCTCTGTTCTTGGGCCTACCTTGTTCCTCCTCTACATAAATTCTTTATGCTCCCTCTCCCTTCCCTATACTTCCACCTTTACCTATGCAGATGACACTGCGTTACTTGTCCGAGGAAAAAGTTGGCCAGAAGTGTTTGCTCATGCTGAACATGCCCTTAGACTTGTCATGCAGTGGCTATCAAATAACCTTTTAACCCTTAACCTGAGTAAAACCACTTACCTCACATTCTCGAAGACTACAATAACCCAACCATCCGTTGAAACTTATAATCTTAAGGCTCATAACTGTGCAATGTACACTTCAACAAAATCCTGTGGTTGTCCTGTATTAAATAGGTCTGCCCATATAAAATATCTCGGAATTTATATCGATAATCTTATGTCATGGAAGTACCAAATATCTAACATTACAGCTCGATTGCGCAAAATGATATTTATATTTAAAAAACTTCGACACTCTGCTGACATTAACACACTAAAATTAGTATACATTGCACTAAGTCAATCTATAATTACTTATTGTTTGTCTGTTTGGGGTGGAGCTGCGAAAACATGCCTTCTGCCACTAGAAAGAGCACAACGGGCAATCCTTAAAGTGATGACTTTTAAGCCCTTTAGATTTCCAACGCACCAACTATATGAGGAGTGCCAACTTCTTACTGTCAGACAGTTATTTGTGCTTGAAACTGTGTGCAGAAGGCATGCTTGTCTTGCATATGATGTAGATCTCACCAAAAAACGGCGCGCACACAGAGTCTGTCAAACCCAACCATTTAGGAGCGCACTCGCAGCACGACACCACAATGTAATCGGATCTCGATTATATAACACAGCAAATGAAAAATGTAACATCTATCCTCTTTCTAGATCCGCTTGCAAAAAAAAAGTTACTGCTTGGCTCATGGCCAAATCCTATGATGAAACTGAGAGTTTGATTAAACTAAGTATCTTATAACACACATACGCACAAAGGCGCGCGCGCACGCATGCACACACACATCACACACACACACACACACACACACACACACACACACACACACACACACACAAACACACACACACAAACACACACACACACACAACACACTCACAGCCGTTTATTATGTTGCATGTTTTAAATTACCCATATCTATGAATATTATATCTATGAATTAATGAATATTATAGTAGCGGGAGCCCTGGTACCCATAACACAAGTTTAATCTTACTTTGGGTACCAGTGTTCAATAACTTTTACAAATGACTGTTATTTATTTATAAGTTTACCAGTATGTATCTTTTGTTGCAATAAACAATTTATTATTTATTATTATTATTATTATTCTTGCTAGGTAGGTACCTACCATTTTTTACTTTCATAGTCATTTCATAATGATATTTCGTCTAATTCAATATGTATGTAGATAAATACATAAATAAAAAGGTAGGTTAGCCTAGGAACTACCTACTAGTTTTTTATATTAAATAAATATTTAAAAATGTTATCTTTGGGTGCATTTACTTACTTATTTTCGGGACTACAGTCTGTTAGAAACCGTCTCACAACCACTACTATAAAAATCAATAACTAACAGTAACTGCCATGTTGTTCGACCTCTCTGTGCACTCAAATGATTGTTATCAACTTATAATACATTCCTACCCTTTTATAACCCCACTATTCATCAATATTTATCAACCAACCAATAGTATTGTTTTGCCCGTGAGGTGCAAGCTAATTTCATCGTCTTCATGTGCGACACGATGCAAAGTTTTTTCGCTGGCGGCTCGCAGGCGAGTCGAGTTATATGGTTGCAGCAAGCGCGCTTACTGCGCGCCGTTGGCTTTTTCATATTGACTTTATGAAATATATGATACGACCACGTTTTAATGCTCAGATTTGAATGACAACCTAATTGCTGGGTTGGACCTGTGCCGTTACCGTGACGGTATAGTGTGTGATGACCTTTAGGCTTCTAGCTTTATCTACAACGAAGCTACAGGGCGTCGAAAATCCTGAGTGACTTCGAAAAAAAGGGCATGTAATAGGGCTATCTGGGAAAACTTATAATGATATTCCCAACATTTGTACTAATTTTGAACTCTATTCGAATTATTGTAACCTTCCCACTATTTTTTGGCTAACTTAACACATAGAAAATAAAGAATAGCATTTTTTTATATTATAGGGGGCAAACTAGCAGACAGGTCACCTGATGGTAAGTGACTACCGTCGCCCATGGACACCTGCAAGTCAAGAGTCACAAGTGCGTTGCCGGCCTTTGAGATGGGAGTACGCTCTTTTCTTGAAGGTGGTATCGGTCCGTAAATACCGCAGGCGACAATTTGTTCCAGAAATTGGTTGTGCAAGGCAAAAAAATACAGAACACTGTATAATAGATACTAGGTATATATTATATTTATTACTAGAGATCGCGTGGTGGTCGAATTTTGAGCATGGTTTTTTTTTGGCCAGTATAACTTGAGCTGTAATTGTATAGACTTACTTATAATTATGTACTTATACGGGAATTAACGCGATCACGAAATCACATCGCTGCTGTGAAGAACCGACAGATTAGCAAATCAGCGATTGCAGAACATGCACTCGAAGCGGGCACCAATCACTGGATTGAGTTTCACCGTACGCAAGTCCTCTACACGGAACGTCACTTTTACTCAAGAGTTGTACGTGAAGCGATTGAAATTAAAAAACACAAAACTTTCAATCGGGAAGATGGTTGCAAATTATCAACAGCGTGGAATCCAGTGATAAAAAACATGCCACCTCGCTTTTATGCGCAGTCGGGTGAACACCAGAATAGAGGCACATCGGTTTGCTTAGAGAATAGGGACACTGTTAGTATTATATAGTATTATTATATAGTATGTGACGGTACAGGGCGAAATCAAAATATTAAAAATATCGAAAATGTGCGGGTGGATGAAGAACTTTCTACCTCACGATAGTACCTACTCTCGACGACGGAGGGCGTCCACCGCTGAGCCAGTCAGCCTGTGACCACGGCCAGTGCAACCTGGTCGAAACGTCAGGCAATTCAGAGGTATGTAATACCTTTTCGTGATCGCGTTAATTCCCGTATAAATACATAATTATATCATGGAACGCGAAAGTTTAAAAGTTAGTATAGACTTACTTACCATGACAAATAATCACATATACTGGACGCGTGTAATTTAAGCCGTTTTCACGTAATTTTTAAAGTTGTAAGACATATTGTTTACAAATTTTAGCTTTCTGCACTTCTTCTATATATAAACTATAAATATCCCAAAATTCGCGAAATTTTCTTAAAAAGGGGTACAAAGACATTTTTGATCATAAAATAATTCTCATTCCCATTCGGCTAGGTTGCTAGTTACCCGGCCAACAACGTGACACGATATTTTTATATATGTCGCATCCGGATCCTGAACACAGTTGTGAAACGACACACAAACGTCAGAATGATGTACGATATACGTCGCGTAAAAAGGATTACCTCAAAATATCGTTTTAAAATCGGTTAAAATCGATATTTCTTAAAATTCCATGGCACATCAGGCTCATAAACTTAAATGGGTTTTTAAATTTTCTAAGCTGGTCCGACTAGTTGTAGTAATTTAGAAAAAAAAAAAAAATTGGTTGCCTGTAAAGTCGGTATACGGGCGAAAGTTTTACGTGACAACGACTTTGAGTGGTAAAATAATTTTAATGTGAATATTCATTCGTATAGTAGGAAGAAGGATGAAATAATAGTAACAATTTAAAACATTTATTTATACAAAGAATTATATTTAAAACGCGTGCCTCTCACTCGCTCTCATTGTGAGCGCATAACGTGAGCGGAGCGTAACGCAGTTTCTTGAAGTGTCACCCGGCAAACCAATTTATAAGACGTTGTCACGTCAAAATGGGGCATTATGCAATAGATCGTTAATAATTTAAGAAGTTTAACACCCATCTCGCTGTAATTTATAGCACTTTTTATTAAAATCATCACAAGCTACAATTTCAGAAAGTTTCAGATTTCTACGTACGTTTCTTTCAAAGTTATGAAATGTTGAAATAAATGCTATTCTTTAACTTTGACCTTCATTTGCTGTTAAACAAAAGCGCTTAGCGGCTTTTAACAGGTTTCATTTTGTAGGTAATTTAATAGAGAACAAAAAAGCTTTGAACACATATGATGAAAAACGTACTGGAAACGAGATATCACACGAAATGTAAAAAAAGTTCTTTTTTTCGTTAAATTGTTAAAAATAAATGACGCCCCACTTGTCCAGACTACGGGTATCGAAATTCTTAATCAACGCATTTTACTATTTATTCAAAAATAAAAATGCGTGGTAATCGAAATGTTCCATTTTTGATCATAAAACAGCTAGGTTGACTAGGGCTTATAGTATGACCCGTCAATGATGTGTCACACTTATGACGATGATATACCTACACAAAAATATGTCCTCAATAACGTTATTTAACCACAAATTATTGTTTCCTTGATATCTGAATCAAAAGTTCAACTAGTCGACTATATACATTTTTTTTAAACAAAAATTATTTATTCAGAGACAATACTGCTTTTACTTTTACATATTACTTCTGCGGTTCTGCCAAACTGCTTTTTACAGTTTGTTGGCAGATGTAGCTCCTTTTTACACATTACCACAGATAACATAATACTATTACATACAAGCAATATCGTACAATATTAATCTGCGATACAATATTGACATAATTATAATATACGTTATACTTCTAAACAAGAACAACAATCGAAAAGTATACACTTGTGCATTTTAATAGTTATGGGTAACATTGTTACACTATATTTTATCAAAGGAATAACTTCTATCTGAGTATGGAAAAATCAGGCATACGACTATTATAATAAATTATCCAGCAGGTATTTACTAAATTTATTTTTAAAAGCTCTTTTTGTAATACATGTGTTAACTATTTTTAACGGTACACTATTAAATATCACTGGAACTAAATATGGTCTACATCTTTGTCCATAGTAATTGTTGAAAGTGGTTACGAGGGCTACACTGAAAATTTCGGGAATCAAGGAAGTGACACAACATTACTATTTAAAAATGTATTTATTGCTTTTCGAAGTATTCACCGCGAAATTTGACACATTTTTCCATACGATGGAACCAATCATTGAAGCAACCAATCCATTCGGAAGTTGGGGTCTCCAAAATGGCCGTTTTGTAGGCGTCCACAGCTTCTTCAGGTGATGAAAATCTCTGACCACGCAATTTATTCTTTATTTTAAGGAAAGTATAGAAATCATTAGGGCTTCTTTCTTTTGCTTAATTCTATGTTTTCTTGCTCAAAAAACTCTTTTGTTCTGTGCGCGGTATGAGAACTCGCATTGTCGTGATGGAGGATGATGCGGCGGTTGCAGTTCTCTTTACGGAGTTCGGAAACGACCTGTGGCAAACAAATGCTAGCATACCATTCTGCATTAACCGTTCTTTGTCCCTCAAGAGGAATAGTCGCAAAATGGCCGGTTTTGGAGACAAACGTGGCCACCATTTTTTTTTGCAACACTCCGTGAACGAACAATTTTAGTTGGCTTTAACTCATTTTCGAACACCCAAACTCGTGACTGGTTTTTTGTTTCGGGTTCGTACGCGTATATCCAGGATTCGTCACCTGATACAATGTTGTATACAGCATTTGAGGATCCTGCGTGGAATCTTTCGAGAGTTCTGACGCACCAAGGAACGCGAGCCGCTTTTTGCTCTTCACAGAGCAAATGCGGTATCCTTCGGGAAAACAACATTTTTACACCTAATTGTTCATGCAAGTTTTTTTGTATTTGACTCATGCCAATGTCTAAATTTGCCTGAATTTCACGGTATGTCACATGTCGATTTTCCTCAATCAGCTTACGCAGCGCATCAACGTTTTCTTGGGTGACTGCAGTTTTTGGACGACCTTGACGGGGATCATCACTGAGCTTGACACGTCCACGTTGAAATTCAGCAAACCAGCGATAAATTGTGTAATTGGATGGGGCTTCATCACCAAATGCAGAAAGCATCCGGTCAACACACTGGTTTTGTGTTAAACCGCTTCGAAAGTCATAATAAATCATCGCCCTTGAATTTTCTCGAGTCAATTCCATTTTCTCAACGACTAAACAAGTTTGAGAAGATCTTGTGAGAAGACCGAGAATCTTTTTTTTAAATAAATAAATGGTATTCGATTTTTAAAACCAAGGAGTTTTCAATTAAAAGGATTTTAATATAATATAAATAGTGGAAATATTCCATTCCCGATACTTTTAGTGCAGCCGATGTACAACAAATCTTTTGATATTTCTGCTTCTCTGAGGTCTACAGTATGTCGGATTGATTTTGAACTCATTGCTACAGAACTGTTCTGACGCCATCATTAACACCGCCCCTTCATGGACTGGGAGCATCTTACATTCCAAAAACAAATCTTCATATTTATTAATTTTACAACGATCTTTTGTCTTTTTTTCAACTAGCAATTTCATAAATCTGATTTGTAACTGTTTTATTTTATCTAAATATGTTTTAAATGTGTTACCGTAGCATGCCAATATACTTTGGTGTACTCTTTTTTTTTTAATGTGATAGGGGCCAGGAGCCACACCAGGTGCTGTCATGTAGGGGGCGCCGAAATCAACCGAAACATTACCACCTACTAACGTAACTATAAAGTAGGGGCTGTCCAAAATAGTTTTTAAGGACTAAAAAAAAAGGTGGTCATGGCCGCCTGGATAGGCTACTTTTTATCCCGATGTACAAAAGCAACTTCGTTCACAGTACAGAAAGCCTTTCATACATAAAAAAGGAAAAGTTTCGGGGGATAGAAAAATAACTTGACGAGAAAAACCGCTGGCAAAACTAGTGGATAATGAATGGTCGTTAAAGTTATACTTAGTATGTACAGTCGTCCTAATATATCTTCTACCGCCCTACGGTTGAATATCATTCGGCATCATAAAACAACAAGGTTGATTTTCCCGTGTAATGATATTTTGTCAGTTTCTGCTATATTTATCATTCATTATTTACTATCAACCCGCTCTGGCTTCGCATGGGTAGCACAGACATCTTCAACAATCATCAACATATCTCAATCAATTAACACAAAATCTTGACAAATTATACACTTAAACCTTCCTCATGAATCACTCTGTCTATTAGTGAAAACCGCATGAAAATCCGTTCAGTAGTTTTTCAGTTTAATGTCCAACAGACAGACAGACGCGGCGGGGGACTTTGTTTTATTTTTGTTCATAGTTTAAATTGTCGCCACTTATTGAAATCTTAAATCTATCATATTATTTACACAATCATTTACACCATTTCTTTTTTTAATCTACTCGATAAGGGCAGATTGTAATATCCTAATAGTTATGTAAATAATGTTCTCTTGTTAAAAATAATCAATTGATAGTATTTCGTTTAATTTCTTCGCATCTACAAAATAATGAATCATAGTTATAACAGTAATTAAAAAGAAAGGAAAACACAATACTTTTAATGAAACTATAATAATACACAAAATATCATATTAATATTTTGTATAACCACCATTTGTGTCTACGTTACCGTGAATGTCCAAAGCGCATTGTGTGTTAAGATACACTGGTGTCTGTTAACATCCACCAAACTAGCTGGTGAATATTCGTTATTTATTCTTTTCGTTACGATTTCGGTCATTTACCGGTGAATGTTATCTGTATATGTTATGTAATATGAAAATATGATTTAGAAACAGTTAGTAGGGTACGGTTAATTGAACAGAAATGGCTAGGTTAAGATTAGGTTAGAACTGCAATCACAAAGAACCAAATTCTATTGTAAAATCACAAATTTTTGTCAAACATTAGTGAACTCTCCGTAATATGTTGCAGACCGAAACAGTCGAATGTGAATATAAAGGAGAAAAGGGTATGGCTTTCTTACTTTTCGAAGAAATACTGGTAGGTGTTAACATTCATGTATATTGTAAATCGCTGAATCTAAAATTCACACAATCGTTACGTATACCAAGTATGTTAACATTAACCAGTGTATGTTCGATTCAAATAAATAAATGAAATAATTTCGGAATTACACCATCGCAATTGGTGATTGTTGACATACGCCGGTGCATTTTAACATTCTCTAATATCGGACATTCACGGTAACATCTATAACAGCTTGGAGACGGTCTCTTATTAAGCTCACAAGCCTTGAACAAATATTAAATCCACGGGTTTCCTGCCACATTTCGTTACAGTGCCTTTCAGTGTCCTTTCGTTGCGGTTTGACCATCTTTGAGCCATTAGAGCCTAAAGATGTTCTTTTGGGTTCTGGTCTGTTGATTTTACAGGCCAAGGTATTAACATATTTCCGGATGTGTATCGAACCAGACACGCGTCACCTTTGCTGTGTGTAAAGGACCATTGTCTCGTAAATATTTAAATTCTAGCATTTCACTTTTTGGGTCAAAAATACGGACGGCTGGCAACATTGCATTTTACAGGACATCTACATAATCCAATGCCGATGCTCGTGGTGGCAAAGAGCACAGCTCCCCAACACCATTAGCAGTCATCCAACCATACACGTTTACAGAAATTCGACCAGATTCCACGTTAGGTAAAACAATGTCTTATGTATAACGTGTCCCATTGAATTGCCAAAGATGTAAACCACTATGCTGACTGGACTTAAAGTCATCTCGTCACGTCACAGAACACAGTGTTACTCTAATCGAAATTCAAGTAATGTCTGGCAAAATTCAATCGTACAGTTCTATGAGCACCAGTCATGTATTTTCTTTGCATAATGCCTGTAATGCAAACCCATGGGATGCAAGTGATTTCTGATTGTCTGAGTAGACACATGAAACATTTCGGCAAAATGTTTAGTCGGTGTAAAACCGTAATTTAAATATGCACGTCTCATAATTGCTCTTTCATTTTCTGAGATATCAGACCAACGACCACTTCGACGACTATCATTTAAATTTCCCTTATCTCCTTGACGTGTAATCCAAAGGCGAACGGCTTGTCGCGACACATTTAACGGTCTAGAAATTCCACTATTATTGAAAACATCGTTATGTAACGCAATTATATTAGCTCTTTCAGTAATTGACAAATTGCGAAGCATTACTGTTGTGACACAGAAACTTTTGTCAAAACTGGTAGACCATTTTCTTTGTCGACTGTACATAAACTGCGGTACTAAAAATCCATCCTAAGTTTAGATATATTTAAATGCTGTAAAGCACGAAGTAGATATTCATACATAAATATCTTTGTTAAACCTTTGATTTAAGGCGCCATTTTCTTTTCTTTTCTAAAGTTTACCATATAAAATATTTTTCTCTTAGTCTGAGAAGCATGTCTAATTTCATTTATAATTTCTGTTTCAGAATTATGTCAAAGTACTCGAGTATTAAGAAAAATACCAAAAAATCTGAAGGATCGTAGCGAGATGTGAAATAGTCTATAACCTTTCTCATCCATTGGGCTATCAAATTTAAAATGTTTTTTACAATTCCGACCAACGAATAACGAATCCTGTATAACAATAAATTAACGACTTTCGAATTTTTTCCTTTACTTATACTGTCAAACCTTCATTCTTACCAAAATTCATTATTCTAAGTCAATTGGGAGTAAGTACAATGTACGTACAATAATGTTCAAATTTGTTAAAATCCAAGACTTCAATGGCCATATCTTTTGATGGCGTTGACTTAGAAGCTTGATTTTTTACAGCTTCATAGAATTTGATGTTAATTTGAACTAAATGCCTCCTCGTGAATAGAAAAAGGATCTTGTCAAAGACAGACAGACAGACAACGTGATCCTATAAGGGTTCCGTTTTACCTTTTGAGGAACGACACCCTAAAAACAAACTCGTCCACTTTACATTACATTATAAAAATAATATAATTAAACGTACCTGCAGAGGTCCGCGTTATTACACTAATTAAACACATCAAAATTATTGTACTGCACATTTTCACTGTTCAAAGGACTGACATGAAAACTTTGAATTTATTAAATTATTTAAACAAGTATGACTATACATGGCCCTTGCCTGGTTGGAGTTTAACCATAAACTGATTCATCAAAAACCTACATAATAATTTATGTAATATTATCCTGTAGCATTCAAAGCGATAACTGTTGTGTAAATATATTTAGTTTGTAATAATATGGTTGAACTGAACAAAATGGAAAATACTACTTTGGCTACATATATATGGTCTACCTCAAAGCATCATTAAAAGCTTGGACAGTAAACAATTGACAGTGGCAGTGTTTTTCGATAAGTCAAAAGCTTTTGAATTCGTTTCTCGCAGGCTGCTGCTTGAAAAAAATTAAAATTATGGATTAAGAGGATTGGCTCACAACTGGTTACAACCCTACTTATCACGGCGTCAGCAATGTGTAGAAATTTGTAATTTAAAGGAAAAGCATACAATTGATACTTATAGATCTACCTACTTAATAAACGAATGCAGAGTCCCTCAAGGTAGTGTGCTTGGGCCTCTTCTGATTCTTTTATATATTAATGACATACCTGACATTACGAATAAAAAATGTACATTATTTGCAGATGATATATCGATAGTTTTGACATCTAATAGAATTACGAACTTTGACATAGAAATTAATGAAACAATAAAAAATGTAATCAAATGGCTTGATAGCAATAATTTAAAAGTAAATTTAAGTAAAACTCACTACATCAAATTTTTAAATAAAGGAAGTCAGTCACAGTCATTTAACGTTGTCTACAATTATTGCAAAATACAAGTAGCTAATAGTATTATTGGGCATAACTATTTAATAAATTTTGCAATTGGAATATTCATGTTGACGAAGTATGCAACAAAATCAACAAATTCGTGTATGTCTTATCAAGACTTCTTAAGACCGCAGCGCTAGAAATAGTACTTTTGGCATATCATGGATACGTAGGATCAGTATTGCGGCATTAGATCTTAGTGTGGGGCAATTCCACAGATATACAAAGAGCTTTTCTAGCCCAAAAAAAACTGTGAGGGCGATAACAGGCACTCCGCCCTATGAGTCGTCCATATTTTATAAAACTTCTATACTGTATATTAACTTTAGCCTGTATTTATATAAATAAATTGAAATATTTCTAAATGTATTCAGCAAAGCTAAAGATGTTTTTCCATGAAACACAAGACACGGAGATCGACTGATTTTAAATTATCAACCTAAAACAACTCTTGTTAAAAAAAACTGTTGTTCCATGTGTCTCAAAGTTTTTAACGCGTTGCCAGAAGATATTAAAAATCTACCTTTATCAAGATTTCAAAAACAGTTGAAGTCATGGCTCATGCAAAATTGTTTTTATACATTGAAAGATCGTAAATAATAATTATTCATTCACTTGTACTACTTACAATGTTTTTTTATGATTATAAATTGTAATTTAATTTTTATTCGTAGACTAGTTTTCAATTGATAATACTATTTTTTATAATTAAAAAAAATATAAATTTAATTAGGTAAAATTTAATAGGTATACGTTTTTGCATGTCAGAATGACTAAATGTTAGCACTTTTGTCAACTATAATAACTTATGTACAACATTTAATGGCAAATAAACTATACTTACTTACTATATTTGAATAATAATAAGTGGCAGATGATAGATATTTAACAATAATTTCAATGATAAATAGACAAATGATTTGACCAAAATATTGAGTCTGTAAAGTTAATTTACGAAGTTCTCAATATTTCTGTCATTTAAATTAACAGGTACTTTAAATGGCTACATAAAAATATTATTTTAAATGTTAAGATTATCTTTAAACATGCCTGTTGGTCTAGTGGTTAGTGACCCTGACTGCCGAGCCAGAGGCCGTGGTTTCGATTCCGACACAGGATAAATAATTGTGTGATGAGCACGATCATTTGTTCTGCGCCTTGGTGTAATTTATCTATAATATACATATGCATTGAGTAATATAGTTATCAGCAGCCTGGTCACCATAGTACAGGCTCTGCCTAGTTTGGCATCAGACGGCCGTGTGTCACGAGGTATCTAAAGTTATTATTATTATTAAAAAAAATATTACGTAAACTTGATTCAAACATTAATATTTTACTTAACGACAAAGCAGCTATGTATTCCATGCATCGGGAAGTTTTAAACCCTATTTTCGAAAGTAAAATCTACGTGTTCTTCGTGTTAAGCCCACGTCTTCTGTACTTAGCCTTGTAAAGAAGCAAATATATTATTCATTTAATATTTAGTATAGCTCTGGAACTAGCAGAGAGAACCAACTAACCAAGCAGGAGATTGTTACTTATGCTTGACCGAAACTTTTGGTTTTAACGAGAAACATTAATATAAAATTGTAATAAGCCGGTGCCTCATTCAGATGTCTTGCCAATTTCCAAACTACTTGGCAAAAGTGACGAAATTAAATTGCGACGGCTTCACATTAAGTTGGAGTTAATAAAAATTTTGTCAAAGCTTTCAATAAGGTGTTAGGAAAATATTGGATGATCCAAATTTTAGGAGTCGTTTAACAAAGACTGCCTTTTTTTTCGTGTGAGTAACCCCCTCGCGTACCACCTCACCGAGCACTCGGCGAAGTGGGTATGTTGGAATCGAACCGACTAAAACCACACGGTGTTCCGTCACGGGTGTCTATGGCCAGGGACTCGGGTATAACCTAGAATGGAACTCCCTGGACCCCCGACAGACTTGACCACTTGTCCATAAATACAATAACACAGACCTAGCCGCCGGATCCATTGAACGATATGGGCATCCGCAGCCGTGGCCTTAATGATTGCTTCGTAGTGCGTCACGAAGGCGTCAGCATAGCACGTCACGGCGACACCATTGAGGAACCAAGAACACACATGGAAAGACCACGATCGTTAATAAACAGAAATAAGACATTAGGAAAATATTGGATAATGCAAATTTTAGAAGTCTTAAAACAAAGGCTGCCTGAAGTTTATAAAAGTAGGTACTAAAAATTATGAAAATATATCCGCGAATTTATTGCAGCATTACGAACGCTGTAAATATACCGCTCAAAATTTATTTTCTGCATTAATTGGATTATTTCCCGAAAAACATTTATGTATTTCCTCCCTAAATCCTGGCAGGGTCGCCATGAGGTGCGGGGAGGCAGCAGGAAATAATAACTAAACGACCTGTTGTGTCTACGTCACATTTAATACTCCTTTGATTTACAATGTAGTTCTTACATGCTTACTTAACATACTTAGATATATGTATGTAACCTACTTCATGAGTGACGATATGTTTAGCGGTTCCACCAGGATCTGAAATTATTTGAACGAAATTATCGAGCGTTTTGGGACCAGCGTATGCTAGGAAACTATTATTGGAGCCAGATGACAATATTTATGCTTCTTTTCTACTTTTCTTCCTGTCTTGCTGTTTGACCTGTTCTGGATTTTTTAAATATTTTTCCCAAGGTTAGGCTGCTTCAAACAAAAAACCTATATAAGTACCTATTACGTTTCATTTGAAAAACAAAAAGCCTTGTAAACTAGTGTGATGGATGGCAAACACTGAGTAGGTACCTAATATCCATAAACGCTATTTTGTTCAAAACGTAATTATACGTGATTCCCAGTCATCTACGTACTGATTCATTCAGAATTTCCACAGGAAACTCATAAATTTCCAAAAAATCAATAAATCAGTAAGTAGATGACTAGGAATCACATGTTTACATAATCATGATTTTTCTTTTACGTCGCCGTAGAACTTATTTAAAAATGTTGAGTTTTAGTATTATTTCTATCACATCGTCATCGAAACAATGCCTTTAAAAAATTTTCCTGTTTTGTATCTAACAATAAATTTTCCTCAACTACCTATTATAAACCTCATGCGGTGACAGATAAATATGTAATATTATATTTATTTATCCTTATTAGTAAAGATGATAAAGATGTAATAACAGTTTAAAAATTTTGCGTCTTGTATGCCTTAAGATCTTTTAGATAATGAAATTTATTTATTATTTACTAGCTGCTGCCCGCGACTTTTGGTGACATCTATCCCACGGGAACAGTACATTTTTCGGAGATAAAAAGTGTGTGTTTAATGTATCTCTGTGCCAAATTTCATCCAGATCCGTTCAGCCGTTTTTGCCTGAAACAGTAACAAATATCCATACATCCTCACAAACTTTCACCTTTATAATATTAGTAAGATTGTACATAATTTATTTATTTATTTGTTTACGTACCTACACTTCCTGCAGAAACAATGCAAGAGGCGGACTTAATGCCGTAGGCATTTTCTACTGTTCAACCGTTGGGTGATACAGAGATGTTTGTGGCTTAACCCCCCTCAGAGACGGGGCCTACACAGGTGGGCCAGCACCGCCGGGGACGCAGACGATTGTGACTCCCGTATCCCCGGCAGAAGGTGCGAGATGGAACACACTGGTGGTTTTAGCCGGTAGGAGTCCGGCACACCACTCTGCCGCACCCCAGGTAGAGGATAGTCCATGATGGATTTCCCCAGTATAAAAAAAAAAAAAAGTGTATAATAGAAATAAAAGGAATTGTAAATTTAAAAGAAGAATAAATTAATAGAATACAAATAAAAAGAATAAAGGTATTACTTAAATAAGCCTACATAATTATGTACTCTATATATACAAATTACATTTACATAATATACATAGTACCTACATACAAAAAAAAACTGTTTAGAGCTGTCGTACTTTAACTTTGAAACTTTGTTGGCTGGTGTACATCCATAACGACATAATCGTGGTAATATTTATAAGGTGGCGACACGCCCTCATCGGTTAGGAGTAGATAAGGGATCAGCGTCAAAACTGTATACCGTCCGCATAAGGCAGAAGACAGAAGAGTCCTTCAGAACTTCAAAGACCTGTACCTTTTTCACAGACGCCAGAACTGTACAAGGTGGGTTTTTCATTTACTTTTAAACGCCGTTTCAAATAATGTAAAACTTCCCAACTGTCATCTTCAAAACCTATTTCTATTTTAGCACACAAATCATTTTAACGAAGAGTACCTGCTAAATAATTTATAGAACACTGCCATGGAAAGAATAGCTGAAAAAAATTTACGTTTTTAAAATAAATAAAAAAAACTGAGAACACTGCCATCTAGTGACAATATTAAGAACAACTAGAAACTTGTAGTACCTGTCTTACTTGTCTGATCTTCAAACTTCAAACACAAAAATAAAATATTCTATGACTAATCTAGAGGGCGCTATGAGTTAAAATGTTGGAAATGTAGGTACACTATTACGTAATACTATTTATTATTGCCAAAGTGAGTTTGTTTGTTTGTATCGCTTTCACGCCGTAACTACTCAACCGCTGATCATAAAATTTTGCACACATGTCGGGGGTATCGGAAATGACGGCTGTCTTAAGTTGGCGGGGAGAAGTCGTTTCTTTAATTTTTTTTTGCTATTTCAACTGTTCGTCATTGTTCGATCAAAATTTTTTTTGTTCGATCTTTTTAAACATATTTTTTTTCAAAAATAAAATAAAAAATTACCTTCAAGTTGGCGGGGAGAAGTCGTTTTTTTACATTTTTTTTTTCTGCTATTTCAACTGTTCGTTATTGTTCGATAATTTCTTTTTTTGTTTGATCTTAGTTTTTTTTTTAATAAAATAAAAAATCACCCTCAAGTTGGCAGGGAGAAGTCGTTTTTGAATTTCTGTAAAATACGAATAGGGTTATGAAAAGAACTGCCAGTAAATGGCAAAGTTAGAGAATAACTAAAAATGCTTTTTTGTATGGGATGGAAGCGTTAGGTAGGTTATATATCGAAGCTATTACAAACACATTTAGGTATTGATTTTTTTAACAGGAGAACCTCTATCGGGTCAGTTATTCTAAATAAATGTTATTTTTGTACAATAGACTATAGAGAAAGGTGAAGAGTAAAAAATAAAAATGTATTTTAACTAAAATGAAACAGCCTACGCCTCTATTTATTATTTTTTTATCGTTTTACTTGAAAGATAAATAATAATTAAGTAAAAGAACGTTTTTTAAACCAACAGTTCTAAAGTATACCTACTTTGTTATTGTTGCTGTTTCATTTAGTTAAATTGCTGTTGCACGATGTAACTAAATTAGAATACAATATGGTGCAAAAGTTTGCGGGCGACGGACACTACCAGAGTAATATCTCTGTTTCTGTTGGTGTGTAGTTGAGTAGGGACCAGAGCCGCGCCATGGGAGAGCGAGACAGTATTAATGGTGTGCGTGTTTATAAGCACAGGTGACCGCTTACCGTCAAGCTCTTTACTAAGTTTTATAATGTGTCAAGTTACTATATTTTATACTAGTAGTTTTATAAAGCTGAAGAGTTTATTTGATTGAACGCGCTAATCTCAGGAGCTACTGGTTCGAATTGAAATATTCTTTTAGTGTTGGATAGCCCATTTATCGAGGAAGGCTATATACACATCATGATGCTATGGCTAATACCTAGGAGCGGAGCATCAATAAAAGTTGCAAAAACGGGGAAAATTTACAAACGCAGAGGAAGTTGCGCGGGTCAGCTAGTTTATTATAAAAGAAAGATTTGGACAAGAATTGTGTATTAAACATAGATAAGTTGGTATAGCTTAACATTATATTTTGTTGTTTAGGGTTCCGTAATTAAAAGGAAAATTTGGAAGGGTTATAATCAATTTTGATAACATAATACTGACAATGGTTTGTTGTTTGTTTTTAAAAGACAAGTCTCATGCTAGAGATGGCGTCTTGTGTGACATACAATTCAAAGATACACAGTAGATTCACCTACAGAAGGACAGTGTGAAAAGTTCAAAGTTTGGTGAGACGCAACCTTAGATTATATAATCTAACGACGCCATCTGTTGTCGACTATAGGAAGTCAGAGGGCGACGATTACCTAGTGAGACACTTTCTGTGGAAATAGAACTAATAGGTCTATTAATTATGTAATAAAATAAGCCACGATGTATTGGAACGTTCTGGGTTGATTTCGAGTTGTCGCGAGATGTCGCGATCTGTCTATGAGAAAACGTGTTGGGTATATAAGACGTTGCATTGCGGTATTAAACTGAGTTTTCTAGTTGAGCGACAAGCGAGTAAAGTGCGAAGTGAAAGTGAATTTGGAAGTGTTATAGTGATAATTAATTGTAATTGTGTTGTTTGTTTCTCTGTGTATTTTGTGATTTATTAAAATAAATTGTGTCTATCTTGGTAATAAATTTCTGTAATTTTCTAATCCCGAACCTCGGCTCGTTACATTAATTTCGGAGAAACTGCTGACACGATAATTTTAGCACCGGCGATTGGCGGTGCTAAAATTATCGGCGATCGTAATGTTATGAAAGTCTATCAAATCCATTTAAGTTTCATACATAGATTTAATTACCTTTATTAATTTAAAGATTAATATAAAATTACAGCTGGTGTTATTTTACTAGTGGCCTCTCCAGTCACCGGAAATACAGGACATTCGGGTACTTGACCCCGGCCTTTGCGGGCTACTGCAGTCTCAGTCCCGTTCCCTATTCGTGCCTTGCAGTATCTCTTACCCTAGGTTCCTCTCCCTACCTATTTTTCCTAATATAAATTAACCTTCTTTCTTCTTTAACGGCTTGAAACGACTACATTCCCAAGGAGGATTGGCGTTTGGCAGGCCGCCGGCCAGAAAGAAACCAGCGCGGCGTTAGCAATGTTATACATTGCGCCGACCCCAATGAAAATTGGGAACAGGGCAGGAAGATGAAGATGATTAATAAAAAAATGTAATAGGTACAAAAGAATCACTTTTGACCTCCAAGGCAGCTGACCTAAGAGCGCATCTTGTGACAAGAATTTTCTTCATCTGGGTATAATTTAAAGAGGTTTTATTTTTAGGTTTTCCATCCCGCCAGCCCTGAATCACCCCTCCTGTCAGTCACCACCAGAAAAACGCATCGTACGGTCAATAAGATTAACCCCGGCCTATTTGGGCACTAGGAGGCCAGTACCTAAATAAAATAAATAAATAAACATGGGCGTACCAAGGGAGGGGAGGGGAGGCAGCTGGCCCCCCTGGCTTTTGCAAGCTTACGTAGTACTTAGGTAATTTTGAGATAAATTTTTGATTTGCCCATCCTCCCCACCCTGGACTGACAAAATCAAATTTTGCCCCTCCTGGGCTGACAAAAACAAATTTTGCCCTCCCCCTGGGCCAAAAGCTGGGTATGCCCATGTAAATAAATGTCGTGACATATAAATGATCTAACCCATTAATACTAATAGACGTGTAAGAAAACGGCAGGTTTATGTCATCCACATAATAATTAAAACAACGTTTCAACTTGTAACTGTTAAGTATGCATCTCTGCACTGCAATAGAAGACGTCTTCAGAATACGCACACTCGCACAAGCGTAAGTTACCTATCTATCTACCTGCACTTGAAACATTTCGTCCGAAATCACAAATCGCATGAAAGAAGAGACCAAAATATTATTTTTAATAACTCGAATAAACAAAAAAAGTACGTATCATTGAACATAAGTTATGACCACCTAAGACATCTTCATTCAGTCGTCTTATACGATCGAATAGTGTTGAGATGACTAAACACGACAATCAATTATTTCACTTGCGTGAAAGGTACAAAGTGTAGTTTTGTTTGCGGTCGTTTGACGGCTGACGTCGCCGCCATTTTCCACAATGGCCGTCAGAAGCGCGACATCTATGCAGAGTTTAGTGTCATCGCGAGCGTGCGTAGCTTGGGTCGTGTGTGTTTTTAATGGCACTGTATTGTTTGCAACCATTGTCTATAGAAATATGACACGAAAAATTTCTCGGAGCTAAAATTATTCACACTATCAGTCCTATAGTGAGAACAAGTTTACGTATTATAAACCGTGCCGTGCTGTATTTTATTGGGTCGTTACGTAGTAAAATAATGAATTTAACACGCCGCCGCAGTCTTCTGTTTGAATTGTCGTAAGCCTTGTTGTGAGATCGATTTTTAGGTGTTATTAATGAAATTACAGAGGTGCTCGCGAGTGATATTGTTACATAAAGACCCCGTTTTAAAGGACTCCCGTTACGGTGGTGTTCTATCGTCCACGAGTCGTAGAGCGCTTATAATCGATATAAGTTAATAAAAAATGCATATTTACCCCATGGTTTCATAAAGGATCGGGTCAATACGGTACCGGCTTGAACGGAGTTACGAATGTTGTTTATTCGCTTTCAAAATGTGGTTTTGTTGATGACTGCAGTGCTCCCCGTTTTTATCATCTTGAAGTAATGGTGATTATGAGAACATACCTACTGTTTTGTTGTTTCAAGGTTTCTACACTACAAGGTTAGTAAACAAAACATTAAACAAAATAATGACTAATTCTCTTTTTTTATATTTATGTACCTATCAAAATTCTTTTTTTAAGTAATCTCATTGTGTAGATCCATAATTCTACATAATCAGTGTATATTATTGCAGGCACTGCAAAAATGTTAAGGTAGTAATAAATATCGCAATGACTGCATTTAATAAATAGATATTTATATGAAATAAAATATTAATACATAGGTATTTGGTTAAGGTATATTTGCTTATATTGTCTCCTGTCATTACACTCATTACAATCATGATTTCAATTTATTCTTAACTAATGCAAGACACATTTTAAAAGACAATAAATTTAGTTTAATTTTTTTTTATTATCTGTCAAATTTTTGATTACTGTAAAAATAAATCTGTCAAAATTGGAGTTGCAATAGGTAATCTATTACCTCTGGAAATCTGTATCATTACATTTTTTATTCTACATTATATTAAAAAAAAGAAATGTTCCTTTCTTTGTCAATTTACTTGATAGGTAAAACATGTGTGTCATTTTTTTATAATTTTTAATTATAAGTATTATAATTCAAACTAATAATTCAGTTATGTGAATAACATTGAAAGACAAAAAGTAATATACTTAATGAAATAGCATATTTGAAATTGAGGTAGGTATTAAGGTACATATCAAGATAAATTGCTTACTATTGATCTACGAGAAAGATTAATACTAATTTTAATACTTCCACTTAGTTACACGCAGCCAACTTAAATAATACCCTGACAAATAAACATTTCATTTACAAAATTTCTTTTTTGCTTAAAATAACATGAAATTATCTAATAAGCTATCGCCCACAACTTTACTTGCATATAAGTTGTTTTTCTATTCCTCGAAAACATTACTTTTGATCTAGATGAAAGGAACCCTATGTCCTTTTCTTTTGTAACCCTGACAATGTGTTACAGTAGTTAAGGTGTGAAAGTGTAACAAAGAAACAAACAAACTGACATTCGCGTTTATGATATTAGTTAAGATTACATATATTATCCATTTTATAAGCCATGTTTTTTGGTTCTTGAAACAAAAATGCAATTTACCTTTAGTTTTAGTACCAGTAGTTCTTACACAATATTGGTAGGTATAAGTAATTATTTTTTTAATAATAATTTGGAACTCAAACAAGAACGAGTTAACTAATCAGAAACTTACACAGCCTTGTCAATATAATCCACTATACCTTGCACTAACTAAGTTTTTGTACCCACGCTTCTGTAAGGAACAACATCTCTTTGCTTAAAAAAGATCTTATTAAGTAAGGCAATCTGCGTAATAATGTGTTAAATTACCTAAGTACTCTAAGGTTTACTCTACATCCAAGCGTAGCTAATGCCTTGAGATAGAAAAAGCAGTGGGCATCATGCTTGCGATTGATTAGTTACTGGTTCAACCCTTACCTAGTCCATCACCAGTGTTAACTATAACCTAACATATATATTTAGAATAAAGAATATTTTATTGAAAAGAAAACAAAAAGCTAAGGTCTTCCAAAAAAATTAACCATTTAGTTAATTTTTCACACTTTCGTTAGCTTCACTTGTAATTATGTGGTTGTCCATTAATTTTGAAACCTGTTAACCCTCCCCCCCTGGTGATACGTGGTCAGGTTTTAGACTAACCCCACCCCCCTAGCTAAAATCACGTGTATTTTTTAAGCTCAAAATATATTTATAATTTTCAAAATATTATCTTTAAATACAGATATAATTGCGCGTTCTACGAAAAAATAAATACACGTGAACCCGATTAATGTACAATTCCTATGTAAAATTTTAACCTTCTAATTATCGTATCAAAATGAAATGTTGCATGCATATGTAGTTCGGATGACAATTCTATAATTTGACATCTTGGAGCTGATCTGATGATGGAACTAGGAGGAGTAGGCAGTAAACCCCTCAAGTTTGGGTGGTGGTATGATTCATTTTGACGAGCCCAATAGATTGGGCTTGGGAATGATGGTCTGATGATGACGTTCTTTTTGTAATGTATTTCGTAATTTTTGAAATTAAAATTATAGTATCCCCCTTATATTATAAATGTGAAAGTTTGGATGGATGGATGGATGGATGTTTGTTACTCTATCACGTAAAAACCACTGAACCGATTACGATGAAACTAGGTATGTAGATAGCTGGAGACCTGGATTAACGCATAGGCTACTTTTTATCCCGATATTCCCACGAGATCGGGACTTACGCGGGTGAAACCGCGGGTCGCTGCTAGTATTACATATTTCTTAATAGCCATTTACTTCAGTTTCACATATATGGTATACAGTATAGAGGGTATATCGTCACTATTCTACTTGAAGGATTGTACCATAATGTTAAATAGCCCATAACCTTCCTGAAGAAATGAATTATGGAATACAAAAATAATTTTACTAATCTGACGGGTAGGTCCCAAGTTAAACATGTTCCTCCAAAAAAAGAAACTCTTAATTAGCTAAATGTTATTCCTACGTACCTAAGTCTTACTAAAGTAAAAGAATGCTAGAAATACACTTTTTTATGTGTTGTCATTTAGATTGCCTATAGACAGGTATCCCTATTCCTATATAATCATATAATCCAGGAGACAAACTGTGTGCCAAAATTGCAAATTTTTTTAGTGGTGCGGGTGTGATTTGCGGAAGAATGCAATGGCGATTCTCGCTACGCCGGTCAGGGTGTGATTGACTAACAAACATCTTAAAACCTAAAAAAATATTAAATATTAATAAGATAATATACATTTTTTACATAACTTTTCTTGTCCTACAAACCTTATTCATACTATAACTAATGTTAAAAAAATAATTGGCCAAATCGGTCTCACCTTATTTGAGTATGGCACATATACAAACGAGCAGCATTTAACTTAAGTTATTTAGATTAAGTTTCTATTCATTCTAACTATAATATGCTAGAAAAGGCGTTTCTGTTATAAATAAACTGTGAGCTCACGTAATGTTATACCACTGTGCAAACTAAACCTGTTTGGCTGGAAACAGGTCTAGAATTCCTTGTTGGGAGTATCTTTAATAACTATTATTTTATTACTTGTACTTTTGTATGAAACGGCATACCTACTACGTAACCGTTCAGACTCTTGGACTACTGTTTGAATGGGAGATACGCGACTGCGGAAGAATCTCCACGCTCCAAAAGACCGGGGTTTGATATAAAAACCCTACTAACCAGTAAATAATAGGCTGAGTCTATTAATACGGGTACTGTACGAATAATTTATAATTATTAATACGGGTACTGGACGAACAATTTATTATTATTCGTACAGAAGTCGGACGAATAATTTTATTTTATCAATTAGAGTGAAAATTCGGTTCTGGCACTCGCCGGCCGCTACCGGGGCAAGCTCGCTTCGCTCGCTCGGCTCGTGCGTTATGGTCACAGTTCTAACTTAACCTAAACCTAGCCACTTGAGGGTAAATTTCTATTCTATTAAAAAAAAAAGTAATAAAGCGACTTCTGCCCGCCAACTTAAGACAGCCGTCAAAATAACGTCAGTTTTACGTTTCGTTCCACAAGCCGGCAAAAGACGGTAAACACTGCACATTTTAATTTTAATAGCTCGTAATGAAAATAATACTATAAAAGATCTCATGCTAATCATCCAATTCATACTTAATTAAAAAAAAAAAATGAATAAATGTACGAATAAATATAATTTATTCATCCAGTACCCGTACAAAAAGTCACTTCGTAAATAATAATACTAGAGTGGTATGAAAGGGGGCTACGGTTGAAATCGTAAGGGACATTATTGGTGTTGGGAATGTTTCTGGACCTAGCGATTACCGTATACTGCTAGACCAAGATCCCAGAGACGCCAGATCTTACTTATTTTTAGAAGAGACTAGAGGTATGCATACCTGCTAGCTTGGGTCGGCGGCGGCCAATTTTCAGATACCAGGTGCTAAAGTTAGGTGCATAAAATCATTGGTCACTTTTCTTAAATTCATTGCTGATTTCATTAAAAGTTATTATCAATATTGCCAGATAGATTCCGTGGGCAGTTATTTACGTCTGACGCTTTAAGATTTAAAATAAGTGACCAATTATTTTATATAACTTTAGCCAGGTGCTAAAATTATATAAAATAAGTGGTACCTAAAAATTGGCCGCCGGCCCAACCTAGCAGGTATGCATACCTTCAGATTTTGTCTGGCAGCCCTAGGGTCTTGGTCTATATGTATACATATACATTTTTGATTTCATATTTAGTTCTGTAATAAATATTTACTGACTTTTAAACTTTCACCTTCCATGATATCTGTATAATTTATACGTGAAGAGATTTCTTATACGCATTTTTAAGAAAATTTCGCGAACGTAGGAACGCGAAACTTTGAATAGGTACTTTTACTACTATTCGTTTATGTATAGTTTATGTGTATATAGAAAGAAAGAAAAAAATAAAATACGAGTTTATATCAAAAAACCTCAGCGTACATAGTGACTGACAGCTTGTAGTTTTTAGTCTGAATTTGTGTGTCATTCTTGACGTGGCAACATGTAGTTATTTTTTTTAATCAGGAAAAATTTTAAACGTATTATCGCATAGTACGCTGCTGTTTTGCAATATCGGATTGACACTCAGCATAATTACGTGAAAGCGGCTACATCAAGCTACTCGCGTCCTGTACATATATACAGGTTGTATTTGAAAATAGAACACTTACTTAAATCACTGAAAGGGTATGACTCTAGTGTGCAGTTACAATAAAAAAAAAACTATCCGTTTACAAGTTTTGAGACCGTTTAAATTTCCACGTATTTTTACCTCGGTTTCTCAAAAAAAAAATGTAGAGCGTGTAAAGTTAAAGATTGTAAATGGTACATATTTTTTTATTTTGGAACATTTACTTAGAAAATCTATGAAATATTTGACTTGATTTAAAAAAATCGAAGTTAGTTTTCTAGACTTCAGCAATAAGACCCCTAAGAAAAAAGGGTCTTAACAGACAGACAGACGGACAACGAAGTGATCCTATAAGGTGTTCTTTTTTTTCTTTTAAGTAACGGAACCCTAAAAATCTAACAAACTAAGAGCTTTTTTGTGAGTGAGACTTTTATAGAACTTACAAACTTTTGCGTTCAAGGATTATATTATATTAAAATCTCTATTATGACTTTTAACCAATTCTGGTTACGTTTTTTATAGTGCAAGAATATCGATGATATTTTTTTAATTTTACTTACTATTTTATAATATGACTAATATACGTTATTACGACCGAAGTTTACGTTCATTATTTATAGAAATCCCACTAATATTATAAATGTGAAAGTTTGGATAGATGGATGGATGGATGGATGTTTGTTACTCTTTCACGCAAAAACCACTGAACCGATTGCGATGAAACTTGGTATGTAGATAGCTGGAGACCTGGATTAACGCATAGGCTACTTTTTATCTCGATATTCTGACGGGATCGGAACTTACGCGGGTGAAACCGCGGGACGCTGCTAGTAAATTATAAATGTAAAGGGTACGGTAAGCAGTAATTACTTGACTTTACCGATCAGTCGTATTGTACAATTACCCCATGACTGTAGTACTCGCCGTACAACAATAATACAGGAAACAAGAATACTCCGAAATGGTGATTCCATTTGACAGGCATTGCGTTTCGGGAGCCTAAATCCGGAGTCGAAATACATTAGCTGATGTGTATCTAGTTACCGACAGCCCCTGTGCATACTACCTACATGAAATCCGTTAACGTTCGATATTTAAATTCTTTGAATTTCGAACGTCAGGAGAATACAGCGTGTAAGTATCACCGTCGCGAATACAAACTTACAAAAACGTCTTCCTTTGGATACTTATCAAAATCCAAAAGTCATATCATCATAAAAATGCGACATTAAGGATTTACAGTCATTAGTTTGATTGTGCGCTACGCAATGGAAACGTAACGCGTACGGTGCGGTACGGTGAATGACCATAATGTACCATAACTTATTGAATGTTGTTTCATTGATTACATTGCAGTTTTTGGCCGTATGCGGTATTTATTAATTTTTTTCGGTAAAATGTTCTGTTTATTCATTGTGATCTCTCTCTCTGATCTGACTCTATTAACCAAAAAAATGTAAAATGAAAAAAAAAAAGAATTTTCAATCAATTTTCATGATTTTCCACTCAGAATGGTGATCTGAATCTACTGTTTCAAGATTCAGCAGGCCGTTTCTTACACCCGCTATATGTAACGGTTTTTTGTTAAATAATTAATTTTGTTTTTTTTTAATTGTTTCCTAACCTTCCCTCCTTCCTTTCCCCTCGCATTCAATAGTTTTTTTTTTCAATACTTCAGGAACAGTAACTTTTTGAAGTGAAAACTTCTTTAGCGGCGTTGAGCACTTTTTAGAATGGGTAAAAAATGTTAAACTCGCGTCTGGGTCACGTGACCCTGATCGAAAATGTGTCCTATATTTAAAAAAATATTTTTTTTATGACGAGATTGAAAATTCGTAAGACGGAAGCGAGTTTCTTATATTTACATGTACAGCGTCAGAGAGACATGGAGACGGAGAGAAAGATGTCACCAACCTGTTAATGTGACGTTTTAAGTTCGTCGTTTCGTTTAAGGTTTCACTTCTGTCGGCAGTCCCATGATTGCCAATTTTTTTTTCTGTTGCTACTGTGTTACAACGTGTATGCAAAGTTTCGTGATAATCGGTTCAGTAGTTAAGGCCTGAATGCGTAACAAACAAACAGACTCACACTCTCATTAATAATGTTAGTTAGGATTGTTTTGAGTGCGCCGTGGCAGATATCCGGGACCTTGGTGTAAACACTTGATCGCAGTTGACGCTCGGCAGTTGTACGAGGTTCATGTTATCTATCATTACCGTGGTTGTACCTTGCACTCGACGCAAACCGACCGCCGCGCCGCTACCACTTGTAATTTAAGACTAAAAAAATATTATAATTCTCTTGTTAATGAGTATTTTATCTCTTTTATTAAGTGTAAACTTTTTCCTGTGTGAGTGTTACTGAAACTATTACTATCGAACTTTATCTTCTGTTTCTGTGGGTTTTAATTTCGCCTAACTGTAAGTACTCGCTTAACATACTACACATAATTCAATACCTATCGTCTTACACTCTTTATTTTTTTTTTAAAAAAGACCACTCCCTCATTAGGAATTACTCCTGTGTCGCGGGGTAAAAATACCCAGCGTCGGGTGGGAATCGCACCCACGACCTATGGCATAGCAGTCAGGGTCACCAACCACTAGACCACCAGTATTAATTTCAAGGGTATATATACATGGATAGATCACCTAAGATTGCTTGGCTGCCGCAAAGTGGGGAAAATGGTGATGATAAAGTCGAAATGTATATATTTACAAATGGTCGCCCAGAACTCGACATGCGACCGTAGTTCAATAAATTATTGATAACTTTAAAGCTCCGTTAAATACCTACTTTAATACTGTTTCCAAAAAAATATTTTTCTATTTATAATACAAGCTCATCTATACCTTCTATAAACAGAGAAGAAAAAAGTAGTGTACCATTATGTATTTGTACGGGACACGGAACATCCTACTAATATTATAAACGTGAAAGTTTGTATGTATAGATGGATGTTTGTTACTCTTTCACGCAAAAACTACTGAACCGATTACGATAAAACTTGGTATGTAGATAGCTGGAGAGCTGGATTAACATATAGGCTACTTTTTATCCCGATATTCCCACGGGATCGGGACTTACGCGGGTGAAACCGAGGCGCAGCTAGTATAGATAAAAATTATGTACATGTGTATGGAAATTAACGCGATCACGTAATTGGTTAAATACCAGGTGGTAATGGCCGTGGTCACCGGCTGACTCTACATATATCTACAGAATTACCGAACATGTACATAATTATATCATGGGATGAAGAAAGTTTAAAAGTTAACATGTAGATAATATTTTTAGATAATTATAGCTGAAATATAAAGTTTATTATCATCATTCGATTCTCCGGAGTATCACACTGGACCACGGACAAACTTAAACAAAATGGGACCCTACTACTAAGACTCCGCTGTCCGTCGTCTGTCTGTCACCAGGCTGTATCTCATGGTCCGTAATAGGTAGACAGTTGAAATTTTCACAGAATGTGTATTTCTTTTTTTTGGCTTATAGTATTAAATCTTGTACGATATCACGTGAACCCTTCATGCGCGAGTCCGATTCGCACTTGGCCGGTTTTTTAAACTAAAATAACTAAATATGCCAGGAGTACGGTCGATATATTATAATATTTATTTATCTAACTAACCATATCCTAATTTATATCTATATAATCGCATAAAGTTGAAGACTTTGTAGAATAGAATTGAATATAAATTAATTTTATTGTGCATATCATCACATTCTATACTACTTTACGTAAATAGCTCTCTTATTGAAGAAAGGATTCAGCTTTATGACGTCACGCTATCGACGTCACCCACAAAAACGCAGGCTCTAAAAATACAGGCCAATGTAACCACAGACTCGAAAACGAATGAAATTAATACATTTTGTGAAGGTCATAATTTAAATGCAAGGACGGAGGCCCTCTGGATGAGGGATCAAAAGAAAGTAACTGAACTAATTTACATTTCATGTGTTAGGAACTAGTGGCGATGGCTGCTTGATTATATGTGCTACGCCTACGTGTTTTTAGGCCACACTGTATATGTTATTTTCTTTAGCATTCAAATTGGGTGAAAGTATATATTTAGCGAAAGGTACTGAAAAATTAATGGAGTCACTAAAATTCTCACGCGAACGAAGTCGTGGGTAACAGCTTGGTTAAATAATTATAGTAAGATGTATTTCCGTGGCTGGCGTGAACACATTGACATGTCGACTTGCATTTTTTTTTTTTATTGGCGTAATACTTCCTACGCATTAGTAATTCATATGAAAAAAATTTACAGGTTCAAAAATACATAAATTTTGGAGCAATCGACTTTAGAAACATGTTGACATTTCGCATTTTAACGTGTCTAACTTGACAAAACCTCATGTTAAATTAACGATTTACATGATTTTGTGAATGAACATTGATATTTTCTTATATCAACTTACACCCAGTCACCAAAATAATATTCGTTACTTGAAATCTCAACATATACATATAACCTTTAAAACTTAAAATTTGCCACCCTGACAAATAGCAATTTTAGACATGTCAACATATTCACGCCAGCCACGGATTTAAACCCTGCAAGTGAACTAAAGGCTTGTGTTAGAATTGGGTTCCTGTTAGGAGGGTCCCGGATGTCTTAATAATTATCTTTTAAAAAAAGTATCACCGACTTCATTGTGCTTTTTAGTAGTTTAGTATTTTGTTTAAATATAATATGGGTAGGCCAACTAAACGCACTGCTCCAATGAGACAGCGAGGTTTCGGAGCAAACGAAAATATCATCGATGTATACAATTTTTAAATTTTTGTTGATTTTTTCAACAACCGCTGGACTGATTTCGATAAAATTTAAATGGCACCACCACCACATGACCTTTGAAACAAAAAAATATTTTCCATATTGGTTCAGGCGTGTTCAAATAATCGGTGAACATACATAAAAAAAGATTTCGACGAATTGAGAACCTCCTCCTTTTTTGAAGTCGGCTAATAAAAGCTGTTCCCGAATCCCTCCTATTTAAGGCGCAGTACGGCACACCGTGTGGTTTTAGTCGGTTCGATTCCGACACACCACCCCAGTGAAAACTGGGGTGACGGCCCAAAAAAGAAAGCGGTTTTACCCGCGTAAGGCCCGATCCCGTGGGAATATCGGGATAAAAAATAGCCTATGTGTTAATCCAGATCTCCAGCTATCTACATGCCAAGTTTCATCGCAATGGGTTCAGTATTTGCGTGAAAGAGTAACAAACATCCATCCATCCATCCATCCATACTCACAAACTTTCACCTTTATAATATTAGTAAGATTAAATTAACTGCTCGTAATTGTCACTATTTTTTTATAAACCCCTCTTCAAGTAATATCATTATCATCCAATTAACCTGATAACCTATATGATAGCGTTGACGTTCTCACGCAATTCTCACAATCAATACGTGCAAACAATTATTGAGTTAACTATTTGATTAATAATATCATATCTGGACATTCGTGTCAAGGGTTAAATGTCACTTATTACTTACTAGCAACCCGCCGCGGCTTCGCACGGGTTCAAATTATACACCAAAACCTTCCTCATGAATTACTCTGTCCATTAGTGAAAACCGTATGAAAATCAGTTCAGTAGTTTTTCAGTTTATCGCGAACAGACAGACAGACAGACGCGGCGGGGGACTTTGTTTTATAAAATGTAGTGAAGTAGCATCCGTTTATGACGTAAACTGTTTCCCATTTTATATGGACCCCTCCTCACCCGTTGGTGATCTGGTCACCTAATTACCGCTAGAAAAAATATCGACTAACCCAACCTCAGACAGGTCTACTTATATGTGAGTACACGAGTAATCGCTATAGAATTCCAATTTACAGACGCTTACCTAGTACAGAGCTTACTGACGGTACACCAGCAATTAGTGGGCAATTTGAGCAAATTGCTGTAATTATTAGTAGGTAGAATGTACAACGAGAATACGGCAAAACATTTCTTGCATTAGAAACTTTAAGACTTGTATTAATAAAGTGAGGTATCATTAATTCTGTTTTATGATCCGCTTCTCAAAGTTTTTCTACTTTTTTTCGCTGATGTGTCCTAGAGTTTACAGTTGACTGATTTCTGGTGTAATTAGATCCATTTTCAGCATTCAGGAGCAGACTTAGAGAATCTTCGCTGCGCTTGTCTCATATAAATGTCTAGTAGTTCCTGCGCGGCTTCGCTTGCGTGTACATATTTATATATTTTGCGCGGAACCCAAATTCTTTTTCCAAAATAAAAGTAGCCTAAGTTACTCCTTATAACACCCTCCTTATAACAACAGTGATAGTCCCGTGGAAATCGAATCGATGCCAGAACAAACAAACTGAGAAAAAATAATTGAAAATTGTACTGGTTTTTAGTCACATGTATTGTGCAAATAACTATATGAGCTTAAAAAATCCATTATTTTGTTATAACAAACAGACACTTCAATTTTATTTATTTGTATTGATGGTGCATTCTACTATCGAACAGTTTATATTGTAAAAGACTTATCCATCAATATTGATGAATACACCGGTATTTTCAGTTATTTTGAGAAGAGTAATTTTGAGAGCAACTACAATAGAATATATTTTAAAAAATGTATCGTACGTCAGGTAATGTTTTATGTTTAATACTTTAGCTTTTGACATGTAAATCCGTGTTTCTAGAATCCATAGTACAAGATATGCATAGTCTGAGTCTAGATAACGTTCTGTAACGTTGTGTAATATGTACCGGGGTATTATTATTTATTCATAGCCAGCGGTACCCTAACTTTTTAGTACCTAAAACCTTCATGTATCAGTACTATCTAATAATGCTTGTTCTATTACATACACGATGTCTTTAGATATCAAACGCTATGGCGCTCTGATAATAAATAGCGAGCGAGTGCGTGCGTCAAATGGCTTATAAAATGTTTATGGGCTTTCTTTACTGCATTATTTATGGTCCACCGTATTGTTGTACGTTATGGAGTTGCCGTTGATCTACTTCGTGTATTGTCTATGTTAAAATCTGATTTTTTTATAAACTTACGCCTTTCTTCCTTATGGGTAGGCAAAGACAACAGCCCGCAAATTGCTTCTATTCATAAATACTTTACAAGATTTATTTCCTTACTTTAAAAAAAATAAATTGAAAAAGGAACACATTTTTTTTACGGCCAATCAAAAAAAAAAGAACACAGTGGTATATTACTCATCCTATAATTACAAATATATCGGCTCAGATAGTATTTTGGGACATTATTATACAGCGATATCTAGACACGAACTATGCATAGCATGTACTAGAACGCGGATAAACATGTTTAAATATTTTTATTTGTAAATCCTCGCATACATAGGAAAATTCAGACACTTCATATAACTCATTATAATCACTTAGCGGGAATAATTGGTGGAAGTATAAAATGGAATGGGAATAAAAAATGCCATTTTGTTTTATTGTACGTTAACGTTCTAGAGTTCTACCAAGAACCTGGTCTTAAATTATAACGTGGACTGTCACGAACAAGCATTTTTGATATATTAGTTGGTAGAAGTAACAGAAGAGTTGAAATCAAGTTTCTTTAGTGGTTGCGATTAAATAATTTATTTAAAACTAGCTGCACCCCGCGGTTTCACCCGCGTAAGTCCCAATCCCGTGGGAATATCGGGATAAAAATCCTATATGTTAATCCAGGTCTCTAGCTATCTACATACCAAGTTTCATCGCAATCGGTTCAGTAGTTTTTGCGTGAAAGAGTAACAAACATCCATTCATCCATACTCACAAACTTTCACGTTTATAATATTAGTAGGATTTGATTTTATATATTAACGCCCCTGCTTTACACGGGTAGCGGATCTTCAAGATTGCATCTTCAACAACCATCGCCATATTTCAGCCATTTTATACAAAACCGTCCGTCCGTCATGAATCACTCCGTCCATTGGTGAAAACCGTATTGAAATCCGTTCGTTACTGTTATTGCGTTTGTCGTGTTCAGAGGGACATACAGATAGACGTGGCGGGGGATCTTTGCTTTATAATAATTATGTAGTAATAATGTGGTAATAAGTAAGTAAGATTGCTTTTTCTTTTGTTTATAGAAATTGACGAATTTTAGTGATTAAAATAATAGAGCTTTCTTATTCTTCGACAGAGATGATTATCAATCATTTAATATGTTACGGTCGATTTTCGTCCTCTGGGCGACCACATACATATATATCACTATATAATTAGGCAAAGACAAAACAGTCAAGAATCATTTTCTCCTGTTTGTGAACCCATTTTCTTCATTTTTTTTTTGTTTTGTAATTGTTAACGAACTTTAGTGATACCATGAAAAAAATTCAGAGCTTTTTAAGTTCGACCAGTAGTTAAGTAGACTAGAGTAACATTACTAGGAGGTGCCAGAAGTACTTATAGATAGAAAACATCAAAGTAAATTTTCATGAGGTTTTCGTGAAATTGCAAACGGCGGCTTCAGCCATAAAACTTTACGCGGTCTTGCGTACCGGACATAAAATTGTCATAAAACAGCTCCAAACGAATTCAGACTGGCTTATTAGTGCCCGCGTCACTATTGTGCCATGTTTACAGCTAAACTACATGAAATGGAATAACGCATTTCTCTTTTCTATCATGTATAAAATCCCCGTAACCATTTTTAGGAATACAGCTAGGTAATTATTTTTGAATAATATTTTGAAGTCTTCCTACCCACGTATGTTCCCATTGCTGTGACTTCTGTTCACCAAAATCAAACAACAAGTGACTCACAAAAACTCAGAGCATGACACTCTTTGAGTCCCAGGGGAAGCCTAGGAATCTAGAAAGAATTTAATCTGAAGTATTTTAGAGGATCCAAAACTATTGTAAGTCCACTTCCCTCTTTAGCAAAGTGGGAGACAGAGGAGAAATCAAAGGGTGAAATGCCGATATGGACTCAGCTAAACCTCCTGCAGCTCTGGAGTTTTTTGGTACTTAAGTTGAAAAAGTAAATAAATAAATACAGTTACGAACCTAATTAAAAACTTAAAGAGTCCATTTATCCATCTCCTGGCTTCATCATCAGACCATTACCAAGCCTAATGTTGGGCTTGTCAAAACGAATCATATGAGTCCAAACTCGAGGGGTTTACTAGTAACCACTGAAGAGTTCCATTGTCCTCTTCCAAGCTCCATCATCAGATCAGGTACAAGATACCAAATTACAGTATTGTCATCCATAAGTACTACATAATTATAAAGTTTCATTTCGATATGACAATTATTAGAATAAAATTGACTTCCAAGTTTTATTTATATTGTTAAAACCTTTATAAAATCGTATAAAAATATATATGCGATATAAACATATATATGCGATACAAAAATATAAATGCGATACAAATATATATATGCGATAAAAAAAGCGTATCTACTGCAGAGCATTGTGCGATAGGCGAGCAAAACTCGTCAGTATGTTTTCTGTATCGTAATTTTTATTTTTACTTTTGAAACTGTGATTCCGGATTTACTTTCGACCGAATTATCGTTCGAAAACGAGAGTAAACGCCGTGTCAATTAATAACATGACAACATTTTCTCAGAGACCTTTATTGATTTTTATATATCACATAAATGTCACGAAAGAGAAACTTTTTAAATGGCACTTGTGAAATTGTCTTTGATTTAATGACCGTCCATTGGCTGTAATTTGTACAATATTGACATCATAAATCATTAAAATAACCCAAATTAAAATGTCTTGCTAATGATTGGAAGTTCGAAAGAATTATTCTTCACGAGGTTACGAAATTATGCCTTGGATGTTTCCAAAAATTGTTTCTCTTCTTTTTAATCATTAACCGCACTTATAATAATATTTTAAAACCAAAATTATAAATATCGTACCCGATTTAAATGTCATGTTTGAGTTGAATGCCAACTATGATTAAAATATTTGTCAAACACAAGGAAGAATGCATTTCAAATGACCCAGTTAAAGTCTTTAGATGTCAGATTACATTCTTAAGTTATTCACTGCATAGATTTTAGTTTATTTAATTCATATAAATAAATTGTTTCCATATATTTTTATGTCTTTAAATTGATAAAAGTCTTTCATTTGATAAAAGTGATATTGTTTTCACCTTTTTATGCCGACCTTGTTGTATTTGGTATTTCAACCTGTAATAACAGTGTGTGCTGGAAATAAATACATATTATAACGGAGAAGAAGCAAAATCAACTTTAATATAATTATGTTAACGGGAATTAACGCGATCACGTATTTAAAATTCGACCAAGTTGCCCTGGCCGTGGTTACAGGCTGACTCAGCCTACAACACATGGGAGTTAAAAAGTTAGTTAATTCAACTTTAGTTCTGCTCCTTGAGTTCACCCGTGTTACTAGAGATTTTATATAACCTTTAACCTACCTCAATAAACAGGCTATCTATAGCAACAAGAATTTTTCGAGCGGAAAAAAACAGGTTCTAAGATTATCCCTTTGGACCGTGCACACTTCAGTTTAATAAATTTAATAAAGATCCGTTTAGATGTCATCTTTTGTAACTATGCTCGTTTAAGAACTCCACAAAAAATGTAAAATTAAGTTTTTCAGCTATTCGTATACAGTGTCAAAAGCGAAGTAAAAAAGTAAAATGGAGTTTAAACGGAGTGTATGGACTAAACGATGTTCACTAGAGCTCCGAAGAGAATAGAGAGGTGACACGGTGTAAAGGGGTCGGCACTAGAGGGCGCTGCACTTGAGAGCCCTTCAAATTATACAGGTGAACGTGAAGGGATGTGAAATGTCGATATCGATATAAAATTGTTATGATAAAAGTTTACTGTTTGTTTTGTGTAACAATTATGTAATATAGTCAATGATAAAATAATATAAATTAATTATATTTTATTTAAATTTTATTTAAGTTATGTTTCGTGGACGTGTTGATTTAAATGTGCTTTAAGTGTGCACTAGAGATTCTTAAAGTTATAATTATAACGCATAACCGTTAACCCTAAACACTCAATTGAGGGTCAATAGTCCCTAAACGAAAGAACGACAGCAGGTCGTCTACGTAACTTCCACCATCGGAGGACACTAAGCCAAAGAAAGGTTTTTATTTTACTATTTACTAGCTGTGCCCGCGACTTTGTCCGCGTGGAATAGTGTATTTATATCGAATCAACAGCCTAAAAATAAGTTTCAAGCTTCTAGCTCTAAATATGACGATACTTCCATACATCTTTTCATCCCCACCTTTCAACCCCTTACACCCCTTTTTTCGCATTAAAAAGTAGCCAATGTCCTTTCTCAGGCTCTAGACTATCTGTGGTTTTGGCATGAAAGGGCGACAGACAGACAGAGGGGCAGAGTTACTTTCGCATTTATAATATTAGTAAGGATTAGCGACCCGTCCCGACTTCGCACAGGTGCAATGTAGATACAAATATAGTGAACAATGATCGTCATATTTCAACAAATAAACACAAAACAATATTAAACTATGCGTATAAACCTTCCTCTTGAATCTCAATCTATTGATGAAAACCGCATAAAAATCCGTTCCGCAAAAAAACCTAAACCTACAGAAGGACAGACGGCGGGAAGCGACTTTATTTCTGTACATGTAGAGATTATTGAAGTGAAACTTCTTTAGAATCGTTGTGATTTGAAAATTCGATGAAACGACACTAAAAAAAGACAAACATTCATAAATAATAGTCTGCGAGAGAATGAGATGGAACACAAGTATACAGTGTTTCCTATAATTTATGTCTTGCGTCTATATGCGTCATAGTGAACGTGGTGTAATTTTTGTGCATTTGCGTAGTAAAATTCGTTGGTTAATTAATTTACTTTGTGTTAATTTGACAAATATATTTAATTTACTAACATTACTACTTAAATTATTTGTCTTGATTTTACTTTTTATTTCTCATTCTGTCGTAGGCTACGTTTCTGAAGTTTCACTTCTGCCGTGTGTGAATTTGCACACACACACTTTTTTTTAACTTACTGGTTGAAAGTGTTGCTCTAATTTAGAAAGAAATCTACCGTTCCTTACCTGTTTAAAAGTTAGTTATATTTTTACTTATTTAATCTAACACACGAAGGTGATAGGTGATTTATTGTACGGTTAGACCGTACAAAATACTTATTTACTCATTTCATTTTCACATACATAGGGCTCACGTCTTATATCCTGCCGGCGTAGGCAGCGAGGATAGAGCGCGATTAAAAAAATACTTATTTCACTGGATAAATACCTGTATTTAAAAATATTTCTATATAAATAAGAACACAAATATATACTTCTAATAACTGAACAGGGTTTCTTATGTAAAAGAAAACAAAATTCGTAGTAATTTTTTTTATTATTTTGATATCGACAGCTGACATTTTCACATCCCTAAGACACTTGAGCATCGTTGAGCGGTAGCAAGATTTTTGTGCTTACGACGCTTAAAAAAAGGAAAAGGTCACGGGGTCGGCCTTGTTTCGTTAACCACCCCCAGGGGTGGGAATTTATAATTTTTGCTTGAACCCCTTTCGGTCTGTATTTGAGTATCAAATTGGGGCTGCGGACTGTTTGTGTAAAATTATTCATATGATGTTCTTGCGGCGATATCGTCCGTTGAAATAGCAGTAACTAAAGCAGAATGCACGCAATGTCAATTTTCATACACCATAGCGGAAATGAACACTATACACTTTTTTTAACGGTGGGTGTGTGTCTGTGGCATCGTAGATCGTAGCTTTCATACGGATGGACCGATTTCGATGCGGTTTTTTTCATTTGAAAGCCAGTTTCTTTGCGGTGGTTCTTAGCTATGTTAGGTTAATATCGGTCCAGCAGTGTAAGAGTATCAGCTCTTTTCCAAAATGATGTAAGGCATTTTGTAATCGTTGAAGGGATTTTCGAGTCGGGGGTGTTTTTAATTTTAAATTTATTGTTATTTACATTGTCAACGAGCAGAGGAGAGTACTCTAGTAGTAGTGAAGCAATGATCCAACGGTAAGACCTATGGTAGGCTTAACTCAAATTATATAAACTTTAAGCTATCAAACGGTGTATTGGGGATGTTGTGGGTACGATTCCTATACGGGACAATAATTTGTGTTCTTTGTATCTGTTGTAATAATGTTTGTCAAGTCCTTGCGACAGGAATAGTTAGCAAAAAAAAACTTGCCAAAAACTAATCGGGATATTGTTTGTGCTTCTAATGTAGTTTGATGACCCAGCTCAGTTACTTTGGCAGGCTTAATGTCAGAAATTTACCTATACTATTATGCTTTTTATTTCTTTAATCTTAAAGAAACAAGATATATTTAAAACTGTCTATTTAAATATTTACTGTTTTAACAAATGTCATCATTCATCGCTAGCATCTCTGGAAGAACAATAGGCAACCAAAGTTCCAAAGACCAAATCATTTACAACTCCGACAGTTGCCTGAACACGTCGGATAAAAAGTACGGTATTATTAAGACTAGCTGCGCCCCGCGGTTTCACACGCATAAGTCCCGATCCCGTATGAATATTGAGATAAAAGTAGCCTATGTGTTAATCCAGATCTCCTGCTATCTACATACCGAGTTTCATCGCAATCGGTTCAGTAGTTTTTGAGTGAAAGAGTAACAAACATCCGTACATCTTCACAAACTTTCACGTTTATAACATTAGTAGGATATATAGTTGCTATTGCAATTTGAAGACTCAATTAAATGTCCCTTGGTGGGCTTAAGTAACTCACGCTGGAGAAATTCGAACTTTCGCTAATAAAAACGTTTAACATTTGGCATTTAAGGAACAGGGTACTAATTTACATTACTGTTATTGCCACTTGAAATTTTGTTCTGTACCTAGTGGGTTTAAATTGCTTTGTCCTTTGACTTGTCGCTTTGTCCTTTTTGCATTCAATAATCAAGCAAGTTGACGTATTCTTTGCATTTGACTATCCTGTCACGGGTTTAAGCTAAGTTAGAGAAATTCGAACTTTCATAGGAATGTGTCTTATTTTTAACAATAATTATAGCCTGGAAATGAAAGGAAATGAAATTATTTATTTGCTCGTATATGGTATTACAGGTGTCAGGTGTTTATAAATATAGTTCACAGCATATTCTATGCAATGGGACGTGCAAATTGTATAAAATATATCGGATTACATAGCAATCACTACATATTATAAAACAAAGTCCCCCGCCACGTCTGTCTGTCTGTTCGCGATGAAGTGAAAAACTACTGAACGGATTTTCGTGCGGCTTTCACTAATAGACAGAGTGATTCATGAGGAAGGTTTAGGTGTATAATTTGTACTCGTGCGAAGCCGGGGCGGGTTGCTAGTATTTATTAAATTGACAATAGAAAGACTTACAATTAAGATATAAATCCATCCTCAAAGTATTCCTTAATGCTATAATATGTTTTATTTATTAAAAAGTCAAACAATTTTTTTTTAAACTCTGGTGTAGGCAGTTCCCTAATAGATTGTGGGAGATGGTTATATAATTGAATTGCCATGCAGTATGCGTTTCTTTGGAACAGTTTAAGTTTCATTGTAGATAATTTAGTAAAACTAAAAACACACCGGCGAACCGACTTAAAAAAAAAAACGACTTCCACTATCCACCTTCTAGCTTCATCATCAGACCATCTTTTGTACATTAACTATGCCCCATCATTTGGACTCCTCAAAACGTATCATATGAGCCACTGAAGAGTTCCTCTATCAGATCAGCTCACCTCTTGGCGCCATCATCAGATCAGCTCCAAGATGACTAAAAATGTTGTATGGTATTGTCATCCAAACTTTCATTTCGATACGACAATTGGAAGGTAGGTTAAAATTTGCTTTCAAGATTTTTTAAATAGTTCCACGTGAAACTAAAAGCGTGTAAAAAAAAATATAAACTTAAATAAATATTTAACTTAATGATAAACTTTATTCACATCTTCTGAATCTTCGTCATGGCCATTTTTAATTACCTAATCACTACCAGCCATTTTAAGTTGTATGTCTAAAAGCATATGGTATCAATTGCACATTAAATAAATTATGTAACAAAACCTACAGTTTGATATCTTATCGAGAGCAAGTGTTTTTGTAAATTTTTTTGCATCATATCGGGTGATATTTCTACACAGTTTTTACATACTATGCCTGAAATGCTTCGCTTATTAAATACTAGCTGTGCCCGCGACTTTGTCCGCGTGGAATAGTGTATTTATATCGAATCAACAGCCTAAAAAATAAGTTTCAAGCTTCTAGCTCTAAATAAGACGATACTTCCATACAACTTTTCATCCCCACCTTTCAACCCCTTACACCCTTTTTTTCGCATTAAAAATCAACTGATGGAAAGTGTTGATGAAGACGAAGATGGAACACGCCTATCCAAGAGAAACCTATTCACTGTACACCTGAACGATCTAGGTTTATAATTGACTCGAAAAATAGACGCAGGCAGTTCATTCTAGACCTTGGCGACTCGACTTGTTAGTAATATAATATTTGCGGCACTATGGACCGACGACTTGAAGGTTGCTGGCACCGAATGGATGCGAAGTGCCCAATGGTTGATGTTCTTTGGGGGAGGCCTTCGTCCAATAGTGGACGGCGATAGGCTGATGATAATGATGATTAGTTAGTAATCTGGTACGATGGTAAACTATGTCCGCCTCCTCGCCGTTTCTCTAATGTATCTTCTCCTAATTAGAGAAATACGTTACCGAAGTTATTATATTACCTATAATTTGAACAACTTTAGTGGTTAAAAAAGCAAAGTTGCCGAAACCCTTTTGGTTGTCAAATAACACAAACAGAATCAAACAATCTTGGCGACAAACAAAAAAAAGGAATGTTCTATTTCTGTCAACGTCAGCAGCTGTGCCAGTGTAACTTTCAACACGTTTTTTGTGTCGAAGTGTCAAAACATTGGGCGTGAAAACTTTTGAAGTGGCGGCAATTTTTTCTCGACGTAATCTGTTTGTCAAACATTTGAACCAATGTTGGTGGAAGTGTTATAACTTTATAACCCGAGACAAAAAAGGAGTTATCTTTTTCTTCTATTTTGCTATGTATTTGGGATCTTGTATACTTCGGAGCAACCCTACCCAACCTAACTCAGGTCGTGCTTTTCCCCCTAATATTATAAATTGAAAGTTTGGATGGATGGATGTTTGTTACTTTCACGCCAAAACTACTGAACCGATTGCGATGAAACTTGCTATGTAGATACCTGGAGACCTGGATTAACACATAGATTACTTTTTACCCGATATTCCCACGGGATCGGGACTTACGCGGATGAAACCGTGGGGCGCTGCTAGTATTTTCATAAACCTGCAATGGTAGTAAACAAAAAAACTACATACAAACTTACATACCGGTTCGTGGCTAAGTGATAACCGAGTAGGTTAGCACATTGCAAACCAGGTCAGTCTTAGGATGGGTGATCATTCTTAAAACATTCGAGACGTCTCTGTGCCTCGGAGAGCACGTTAAGCCGTCGGTCCCGGTTGCCATACGAACATCTGTGGCATTCGTTACGGGTAGTTGGAACCCTAAAAAATCCGACAACCTGATCTAACTACAGAAATTCGATATCGCTTATTAGTTGGGTTGTGGAGGTCTGATGGCAGTCGCTTCACGTCAAATATGGAAGTTCTGCCATATCGTAGTTAGTTGGACTGAAAGCCGACCCTAACTTAATTGAGGAAAAGGCGCGGAGGATGATGACAAACTTACTGCATCTATCATTATTAGGTCTTGCGAAAAGGCCATTCGAAACAAATTTCGCGGATGGAGGAATGTGAAATTTGGGATACTTAAAGATTATATGGAGAAGAAGTACAGAAAGCTTGAGTTTTATAAACAATCCTACTAATACTATGGACGTGAAATTTTGTGAGGATATTAGGATGTTTGTTACTCTATCACGCAAAAACTATGAACCGATTGCGATGAAACATATTATAATTATATTAACATTTATTTATATATTTTTGGAGCTGGTCGCAATAAAAGAACACTCTACTCATGGAGCCGTAGGGAAAGAAAATTATTATTATTTTAAAAAATCTTGGAGCCGTTGGGAATCTATTTGTGAACTTAAAATTTTTGAGAACAATAGGATTTTGGAGCTTTGGAAATAACCCGAACAAACATGTAAATATCAGGGATGTTACGGATATAAAATTTCGAATCCGGATACGGATATATGAATAATGTTAAACCGGTTTCGGATACGGTTACGAATATTAGATTATTTCGGATTATCCGATAGTTTCGGTCACGGATATTAGATTCTTAAAGAATTAAACAGGAAAATACAGATAGGTAACGACTAGGCATTATTTCTAGGTTATCATTTGGTAGTAAAAGCACAACAAAAAATAGCCCTATCAGCAATGGTCGGAATATGTACAATTATTATAAAATATGTAGGTACTTGGATCTTGATGTATATATTATGAAAACATAAATTAATTTATTAAAACTCCACTTCTATGCGAAATTATTCGAAACTTTTATTTTTATTACGGATAGATTTTTTTTTCGGATATCCGATTGTTTCGGTTACGGAGCTCCATAACATCCCTGGTAAATATAAATACACTAGCAACCCGCCCCGGCTTCGCACGGGTAGCAGAAACATCTTCAACAATCATCATCATATTTCAATCAATTTACACAACATTTTAACAAATTATACACCTAAACCTTCCTCATGAATCACTCTGTCTATTAGTGAAAACCGCACGAACAGACAGACGCGGCGGGGCACTATGATTTGTAATAAATAGTTAAGATTCGGTTGCTTGTATCTTCAGGTATGTGTTTTTTAACCTACGAAAAAACGGTGGAGTTTCTCAAGTTGACCCGTATATATATATATATTTTTTATCACGCATAACTTTTTACAGGGCAGTCCGATTTTAATAAATATTTTTTATTGGATAGGAAATACGTCGAAGTTGGTCCCATTTAAATCCTTATTAATATTATAAATGCGAAAGTAACTGTCTGTCTGTCACCCTTTCGTGCCAAAACTACTGAACCGATTTAAATGAAATTTCGTACACAGATAGTCTAGAGCCTGTGAAAAGACATAGGCTACTTTTTAATGCGAAAAAAGGGGTGTAAGGGGTTGAAAGGTGGGGATGAAAAATTGTATGGAAGTATCGTCATATTTAGAGCTAGAAGCTTGAAACTTATTTTTTAGGCTGTTGATTCGATATAAATACACTATTCCACGCGGACGAAGTCGCTGGCACAGCTAGTTTCAAATAAATATTTCAATCATATGAGTGGAAAAATAGGGGACGAATGATTGTTCACCTATTGAATTTTCACTTTTGAACCAAATTTTGTTGAAAATTAGTACACATATGTAGTTGTAATGATGCTACAACATGACGGAGTACAAACAAAAATTTAATTCCAAAACACTTCGGCAAGTAGACGCGTCGCCGCCGCCATCAATTTACTTAATAATTAATTTGCTTGTTTGTGTGTTTGGCGCCGACTCAAAGTTATTTAGGTATTTACATTAGTGTAAGAGTTTAGTTACTTTAACGAGTTTATTTTTCAGTTTCTTTCTTCTTTCGTCGGTTAAATTTTTTGTTTAAAAGTTTTTTGGTACCATAGGGTTGCCATAGATTGCGGCTGACTAAGAGCTGGCAACCATTTATTTTTCTATTCCCTACATAATTGTCTTTCAAATGGCCTGTCGGGTAGTGGTTATGATCATACTCGTTAGTTCGATTCCCACCCAGGACAAATAAATGTGTGACGAGCATGATCATTTGTTTTGTGTCTGGGTGTAATTTATCCATAATATGTATGTGTTTAGAAATAAATAAGTATGTTTATCAGCAGCCGTTACCATAGCACAGGCTCTGCCTAATTTGGGATCAGACGGCCGTCCTCAAGTTATATTGTTATATATTTAATTAACTTTGGCAAAGCTTTTCGATTTATTGGAATTCCTAGAATTATTAGAACATAACAGTTACATTTTTCAGCTCTTTGGGTATCTTTAAAAAAACTTGTCGAAATGAACTTACTTGCGTAAAGAATAGGGTTAGCACCCGTACTGTATAGTATCGTACTATATTTTGATCAGTTGTATTATAGAACAATAATAGATATATTAAGAAAAATACTATATTTTTATTGCTAACTCAACTGTTGCCATTTTAACTGAAACACACTGGAACTGTTTGTAACGCTTTCACGTCACACTTAACTACTGAACCGATCATCATGAAATTTTGGTTAAACGTCGTCAAATGTACAAAAAAGGAAGTACCATTCAGGAATAAATATGTTCCCGAGGGATGGAAAAAGACAATCAAACGGTTTGACAAAATCTACAATAACGCAAGAGAAGTCTCGGGTAAAAGATAGAAACGATAAATGTGTAATTACTCAAAAAAACCTGAATTTTCTAAAAGTATTATAATTAATACAAATTAAAAAAAAAAACTCAAAAAAAATGTGGCAACCCTAGTACCGACCCTTTTCATAGGATCTAATGTAAGTAGGCGAAGGCAAATCTAACGATTAAAGTTTGAAATAAGATATTCATAAATAACTCATGCTTAATATCTGCATGTCTGGGATGGGCTCATAGGACAAAAAAAGTAGCCTATGACCCCATTCCAGACTATAATCTATCTCTTAGCCAAATTTCATCCAGATCCGTTCAGCCGTTCTGGCGTGATTGAGTAACAAACATATAGTAAGATGATCTTTTTGTTTGGCCGACGTTTCGACCGAATTGCACCAATCGTAGTCACAGCAGCTGATTATTAGTATTAGAGGTAGTCGTAAAAAAAAGTATTATAACCTATTTCAATCCGCCTAAATCATAATAAATTCAAACAAGCTGTATTATTCATCCCTTAATTTCCCACCCTTAGATTAAATATTTTCTAATGAAATGGGACCAACCTCGAGGATAACCAATTCAATATTAATTTTTTTATTGAGATCGATTTTTAATTGGCGGAGATAACGCGATCTCCTTCTTTTTTGAAGTCGGTTAAAAGTATCTGTCAGTTGTATATTGTCAGTAATTCAGAATTTGGTTAAGTGATTTTTATTTATCAATATGCCCTTATATATAACAACACCGTATCAAATAGAGGTCATCAATCAATAAAACAAATTAAAAAAGACATTGATGTCAATTGCATCATTCACAAACCGACCGAGGGTCTTGATTGGACTACAATCAAATGATCGTGGTGTTAGTACACTTGACCAATATCGTGTATGCTAGCGAGGTGGCAAACAATCATACGATCGACCTGTTACGACGACGACAACGATTGTTAAACCTAAAGTTTAATTTTTTTTTAATTGCTAAAAGCTCATTAATAGCTACTAAAAAAATTTTTTTACAAAAAATTAAACCGACAAAAATTGAGAGAATCCCTTCGAAAATTGTAGGAACGAATAGTGTTTCTGTTTACTTTTCATTACTTTATCAGGTATTTGCGTTCAGAAATCATCACATCATGTAGCTGAGCTGATGATGAAAAAAAATTATCAAAAAAATCTTTTTAACAAAAAATTTAACCGACGAAAATAACTAAAAAGCAAAAAATAAATAAACTTCTTAAGTCTTGAGCTTATTTACATAAACTATCAAATTTTATAAAAACTTATTTTGAGTCGGCGCCAAACAACAAACTGATTAGTTATCTAATTTTTTTTTTCGTCGGTCAATAAAAATTAAAAAAATAGGCAGTCATGGGACTGCCGACAGAAGTGAAATTTCGTTCGAACTTAAAACGTCACATTAGCAGGTTGGTGACATTAATTAATAAGGAGCTGACAGAACTCAATGTTTAGATTAGCGCCCTCTAGTGGATCTATATATGTATTGTTAGCGTGACGGTCACTAGTTCAGTGCATTTTCCCCATAGTAAAATTGTACAAACTTGCCTAAAGAAGTTTTCACTTAAAAAAAATCTGTTAACAAACACTTTATTTATTTACTAGCTGACCCACGCAACTTCGTCCGCGGTTATAAATTTGCCCGTTTTTACAATATTTTTCATTGATGCTCCGCTCCTATTGGTCGTAGCGTGATGTTATACAGCCTATAGCCTTCATCGATAAATGAGCTATCGAGAATAGTTTCTGGGATTAGCGCTTTCAACCAAACAAACTCTTTATAATCCATATATATAAAAATTAATGCCACTTTTCGTTGGAATTTTATAACTCAAGAACGGGCTCACCTATCCAAACCAAATGTTTAGGCTTTGTTCGGACTATTTAGTAGATGGTTTATGTGAAGTTTGCACAAAAAAGAAAACTTAACGAGGGCCTTCCGCGGGTGAAACCGCGGGGCGCAGCTAGTATTAGTATAGATTCATTCAACACAAAAGAAACTAGAACGATAGAAGTATAGATACTACCTACCCGGCCACGCGTTGCTGTGGCTAGAGAATTTGCAGTTTAAAAAAATACTTTGCGCAAAATTTCATTTTATTTAATCGGTTCATTAGTTTATGAGTTCATCGCGAACAAAGAACGTGACACGAAATGTTTCTATAAATAGATTATATTTCTCAAGCCAACATTGTCAATTTTTTTACGTAATATATCGTCTGGCGCTATCACATCACAATCACAAATAAATAAAAGAGGTTAATTAGATAGGGGTATGTAATTAACCTCTTTTTATTTATTTCACTTAAAATTGTCTGCAACCAGTAATTATGAAGCTAATAATACAGTGCGTCTAATTCTCACAATCAAACAAGAACTTCCACACTTATGATGAAAGGGGCCGCTAACTCAAAAGGGCGGGAAAAAAACAACATGGCGTCGACATTAATCATTTGGCTGACAAACGGCGTCCGCGCAGCTTTCACATGTTGACTTGAAGTTAAAATTGTCTTTAAAGGGCTACAAACATTGTTGCTTCAATACTTTAAAACTTCGAATAAATATGCATTGAGTTAGTTTTTAACCCGCTATGCAAAAAGAGGGGTGTTATAAGTTTGACGTGTCTGTGTGTTTGTCTGTGATATCGTAGCTCCCAAACGAATGGACCGATTTAATTGCGTTTTTTTTTAAAGGTGACTTGATCCAGAGTGCTCTTAGATATAATTCAAGAAAATCTGTTCAGTCATTTGAAGATCATCAGCTCTTTTCTAATAGTTGAAGGAATTTTCGAGTCGAGGGTGTTTTAAAGCTAAGCCAGAGGTCGTCTGATTCGAGCTCACAACCTCTGGGTTACCAGTCAGGGTCACTAACCACTAGTACTAAATGATCCACGCGGGGTATCTGTAGCGGGTGTCTTACTAAATACATGTACAGGCTGTTACAGAAAGGTGTGTTCATGTTTAGCATAGTATGTAGACCCTGTAAGCAACGGAAATTTGAGGAAAATTCGTGATTTTTAACACAGAGATCTTATGTACATGTACCTACTGTTATAAATGCGATTTGGATAGATGGACGTTTGTTAATCAATCACCCCAGATGGGCTAAACGCATCTGGATGAAATTTGTCAGAGTGACATATAATTTATGACATACTAGCTGCGCCCCGCGGTTTCACCCACGTAAGTCCCTCGTTAAGTTTTCTTAAATTTTCTAATTTTCCCCTCAACTTTCTTATATTTTATTTCATAAGACCTTCTCCTGACAATAACAAACACAAAAAAAAGAATTAGCGAAATCGGTCCAGCTGTTCCGCGTGATGCCGTGACAAAGGGAAATAGAGATTAATTTTTGAATATATAGATAACAGTGAATAGCACATACGATCTTGTTATCCAAAAAAATGCACGGTCCGCGTGGGATAGAAATGAATTTCCACGCGAAGTCGCGGTCTGAATCCAAAAGTTCTGTGACGTAGAATTTCTAGACACAACTAATAACGATTTACACGAGCACAACCTAATGCCACGAGGCAAAAGAGGTAGATTATATAATAATATCAATCCTCTACATTAATATAATGAAGCTGGCCCTAAACCGGCACCTATTCATCATCAATGCGACAAGCAGTCCTCCATGCAGAGGTTGTCTCAACTTGGAGAAAACGGCCGTCCACGTTGTCCTGGAGTGCGAGGGAGTGGCCACACAACGGTCAAGTATCCTCGCGGGAGCGAGGTCGCTCCTAGAAGCCTGTGAACGCCCCAGGAGACTTCTGTACTTCTGGAAGGAGCTAGGCTGGCTCAACTAGTCAGCCATATCTAAAAGCATAATGGACCGCCTATGAGTCTAGATGCGGAAAAAGAGCCCAATACCAATATAATAAAGCTAAGGAGTTTATTTGATTCAATGCGCTAATCTCTGCAACTACCAGTCGGCTTTGAAAAATTGTTTTACATTTGATAGCACAATTCTTAGGTAACGTTATAGATCTTATAGCATCATTCTATGACCATTAGGAACGGAGTAGTGACTACAAAATGCGGGGAACTTGTACAATAAAAAGGAGTTAATTTAATCTCTGGCAAAAAAAAACCATAGGTAAAAATGTCTTTCACCCAACTCACAAAACTTTTTGTCTTTAAAAATGATTTTCTCTTACAACATTATATGTAGTACATATATGAAATCTTCTTATATTGAATAAAAGAAGTCCTATCTACATTGCATCTAAACAACAAACGTTACTTGATCTTTAGTACATGAAAAGTATGACAAGGATTACATCCCACATAATTTTCAGTCTGTCCGTGTATCTTTGTTCTAGAACATAAAAGCGAGGGACGTCCAAATCCGCCCTGTGGCTATTCGCGGACATGTTTGTACCATAATGAACAAGTAAACTAAATAATGACATTTATTTTTCTATTTTATACTTGTTAAGTTGTGGTTGTACATGGTCCTTCGAGCCTTTTATAAATACTGTTGATTTTAGTTATAGTCGTGTACACCTTGCTATGTACTTTAAATAGAGGCTAAGTTTAAGTTTCCATGTACTTTGTCATAGAACTAAAAATCTAATAACGATATTTCCGTTATGAACATTTAGAGGTTCAGTAATAAAATACCTTTAAAGAAATTTTGGATAGATATTAGTAAACACAGGGTTTTAACAGATTCCAATCTAATATCTTCGAATTTTGTAAGCGAGCAGGAAAAGAGTGGTTCTATATATACCTACCTACATTAAAAAACATGACATTTTACTACTACTTACGTTTTTTTAAAAAGATACCTAAATAATTATCCAAAGTAAAATGCCTTAAAATATATATTTTTTTAATTGTTGTTATTCATAAACAGATTTTATTGTAACGATAAAAAATAATTTTAATCACAACAATTAACAAGAAAATGAAATGCCCTGAGGAGGTCCGAAATAAGAAAGAAAAATTTCAAGAATGGGGTGAAGAGTAGCTGCGTGGGTTCCGTCGTTATATTAAAGTATTAGAATTAAGTTATTTATCGTTGGTTTTTAAATATACTTTAAAAAGACATATCTTATACAATAACTAGCAACCCGCCCCGGCTTCGCACGGTTAGCAGAGACATCTTCAACAATCATCAACATATTTCAATCAATTTACACAAAATCTTAACAAATGAACACCTAAACCTTCCTCATGAATCACTCTGTCTATTAATGAAAACCGCATGAAAATCCGTTCAATAGTACGTAGTAGTTTTCAATTTATCGCGAACAGACAGACTGACGCGGCGGGGGACTTTGTTTTATAATATATAGTGATATTGATAATAACATATCACATATCGCTATCTAGACCCAACTATGCAGATCTTGTACTATGACAAAGACAAACAAACTGCCTAATCGACACGAGTTTGTGATGTTCTGAGCAGGCTAGGTGATCATGCCAAGCCGAACGGTTGATATTGGAATTTTTTATTTAATTACTAACTTTATTGCACGGTGATTCGCCCGTGGACCTCGTTTACCATGGTAAAAAGTATCCTATGTGATAATCCAAGTCATAAATTATCTGTATGCTAAATTTTAACCAAATCCATTCAGCCATTTTTGCGTGAGAGAATAACAAACATCCATCCATCCTCACAAACTTTCGTTTTTATATTAGTAAGATAAGAGTAATCAGCGTGAGACTTCCATTGCGAGATACAGGATCAGTAGTTACTAAGTAGCTCGCTTCCTTTGTTTTAAGGCTCCGGGCATCTCGACACAGGTTTAAAAAATAGTTTACTATTATATTATTGTATGGAGAATCAATAAGAGCTACAGGCTACAACGAAATGTTCTTCAAATCAAGAACTACCAACTGGGCTAAATCCAAACTAAACTCGTTGTCTTCATAACTATCTTTTTAACTGACTTCAAAAAAGGAGTAGGTACTCAATTCGACTGTTTTTTTTTATGTTTGTTACCTCAGAACTTTCGACTGGGTGAACCGATTTTGATGATTCTTTTTTTATTTGAAAGCTGGTGCTTCCCGGTCAAATTTAAATTTGGTCCAGTTCTCACAATGGCATCCATTTTATTTATTTTTTATTTTTTTAATGTGTGGAATCCCCCAGGGTCATCACCTCATCGGGGCCAAACGGCGAGGTGGTATGTCGGACTCGAACCGACTAAAACCACACAGTGTTCCATCACCGGGTCTTATAGTCTTATAGCGTCCATATACAATGGCATCCATGAGAAAACCAAATATAAGTCTTTTATGGAATAGTTTTTTTTGTTGAAGTCGGTTTTTTTTTGAAAGAATTATGTTAATCAAAACGTAAAAAAGTTTTATTATTCTATTCTCTTTCAATAAAAAAAGTAAAGTAAGTAAGAAGTTATACTTTTATCTAGTTAAATAAAGTTTATTTAAATACCATAATAAATAATACATACCGTCAACTAACTCGTACGTACTCAAAGTAATATGTAAAAACCAGTTTTACCACTATCGTGAAGTTGGTAACTTTTTTGAAAAACTAAAATGATGATTAGCTAACTTCAGGGTGTTGGTTTTTCGTGACGGTGTGCGCGCGCATCGTAAAAATTTACTGTCATTTTTTCATAACGCGCCAAAAGAGGTATAACTTCAAAAAAAAACAAGGTTATTTTAGCCTAAACATTCACATCTGTTTTAGATAACATAATTCCCACATTTTACTACGGTACCCTAAACACAGATAATTAAAGCAAGTTCACTAAAGCCGAACTAACCTTATTAACTTCTGGTTGGATTGTACTTAAATCAACGGCCTGTGATCATTCGCCCGTTTTCGATATAAAAAATAAAGAAATTACTTTTTACAAGTCGAAAAAAGTAAGGCCACATGCTTAGTACGAGCAGAGCGGCAAGGGATTCTTGATTTACTACGATAATGTTTTACGTTAAAGAAAGCGTTTGTCATAAACGTAAAAAATATATCTACGTAAAAAAACATTTTTGAGTAACCAAAAATATGTGAGGCCCTGTGCCTGGCATGGCTAGCAGTTTACCATTAGAATGTTTCTTAATAAACTACTAGCTGCGCCCGCGGTTTCACCCACGTAGTCTCGGTGCCGTGATAATATCGGGATAAAAAGTAGCCTATGAGTTAATCCAGGTCTCCAGCTTTTTAATACCAAGTTTCATCGCAATCGGTTTAGTAGTTTTTGCGTAAAAGAGCAACAAACATCCATACATCATCACAAATTTTCACGTTTATTATATTAGTAGGATAATTTATTTCAGTGATAGGTAACGCGGGCAAAGCTGCGACACAGACGCTAGCTGTGTTAAGTATAATTACAATTAAAAGTCATAATAATTACAAAATGTTGTGTTTAATGAAAGTCTAGAACACGCTGATGAAATAGTCATCGCTATGTACTCCGCCGTTCAGAGTCCCCTACCTAAATATCCGTGCCAAAAATAAGTTCATAATACATAATCAAAGTTGGGGTTGAACCCGTAACCTTTCAATTGAAAGTTGCTTCCTTTCATCTTTAGAAGTTTGATTTCATGTAATTAAACAATTATTCATTGAAGTAACTAGCTTATGCCCACGATTTTGTAAGTTACAAACAAAGTTTAGTATAAATTTTTGTTATCACCAGGTTGTCGAAGGAAGGGAATATTTTTTTCGAGCATACGTATGTATGTCTAATTCTTTAGCTCGCTCTACGGCCTCGTTTCCACATATGAGGTGTTATTAGACGCGTCTCAGTTGTGGGTGTGCCCATACTGTATATTATTACGCTTTTCAGTTAGTATTTTTAACCGACGAAAAAAAGAGGTTCTAAATTCGACCGCATATATATTTTTGAAGTGAAAACTTCTTTAGCGGCGTTGTGCACTTTTTTGGGATGGGTAAAAAATGTTAAACTCGCGTCAGAACACGTGACCTGATTGAAAATTCGTAAGACGGAGCAGAGTTTCTTATATTTAAAAAAATATAACATTCGAAATTCAAACATTTATGAGCGGCCAGGAGCGCAGAACTTCCAGTGTACCCTATGTATACATTTAGAAATGTTATTACCTACTTTTTATTTTTAACCTAATTATGTATATACAGATGTGTGTGTGTGTGTATATGCAAATACATTGTGAAGTTATGTTTTCACTTCTGACGTGCAGTCGTACGACTGACTGTTTTTTTATGTATGTTCGGGCTGAACATACATAAACTTCTTACTCTATACTCACTTCGTTATTTATGAACCGATTTTGATGATTCTTTTTTTGTTAGATAGGGTATGACTCAAGGGTGGTCCCATGTCAAGGAAGTCAGGATCTGATAATGGGATCCTGATAAAATTGAGAGAAACCCTCGAAAATTGTAAACACGAATAGTGTTTCTGTTTACTTTTCATAACTTACATCAAGTATTTGCGTTTAGGAATCATCACATCATGAAGCTGACCTGATGATGGAAACCTTACTTTTCCTACACAATTAGAAGTTAGATACAAAAACAGGACAGGAACCACTTAATATGCCTCGAGAAAAATACATTTGATAGCGTTTTAAAGTATTTAGTAAAAAATAGTAGTTGTCGGAGTATTAAATGAAGACGCGAGCCACAAAAATATACATACGGTCGAATTAAGAACCTCCAGTTTTTCGTGGGTAAAAATCATAAAATAAAAACTTTTAACAAAAAATTAAACTGACGAAAAAGAACAAAAAAGCAAGAAATAAATAAACCTTTTCTTTTTTTTTTTTAAAGACAACTGCTTTAAGAATTACTCCTGTGTTGCGGGGGACTTTACAAACATACAAACAACGGACACAAAGAAGACCCAGACTCAGGTGGGAATCGAACCCACGACCTATGGCATAACAGTCAGGGTCACTAACCACTAGGCCAACAGGCCAGTCGAAGTCTTAAGTATTGAGCTTATTTACATAAATTTTATATAAACAAATTTTGAGTCGGCGCCAAATAATAAATTGACTACTAACACTATTTCGTCTGCTAATAGCAGTGAGTAACATCTTTGGTCGCTCGTGAAACCGCATTTTTAACATCATTCTGGATGGTAAATTCATAATCACCAATTGTTACGATATCCTCATTCAATCAATATACTTCATCGTCAATTATCAAAGATAAGCCGAACTAGTAACTACCAATCCTGCATCCGCAATAAAAGTTTTTTGACTGGCCTTTTGGTTGGTGACCCTGACTGCTACGCTATAGGTCGTGGGTTCGATTCCCACCCGAGTCTGGGTATTTTTTGTGTCTGTTGTTTGTATGTTTGTAAAGTCCCCCGCGACACAGGAGTAATTCCTAATGCGGGAGTTGTCTTTTTTTTAAATAAATAAAATAAATAAAGTTATTCCATCATCCTCCATTTCAGACAGAGGGATATCACACACTTTCCTCCACATTCTCACCGCCTTTGGCTATGAAGCTGCCCCTGTTCTCATAAAATACAAGCATTTGAACAATAAAGCACTCGTTTAAAGATGAAAGAATAACTTGTAGAGCAAGAAATAACCGACTGCAACTAGAAATAAAATTATGCAAAGCGAATATATTTTCTATTTCACATTTAAATTTAATTATTTCTTAGTTCCGTCTGGTTAATGGAATAAAAATATTGTAATACTTGTTTCAGTGTTCCTACATACACACCCCGTACATTGCAGATTTTTTTGAATGCAGAGATTAAGCTACCCATTAATGGCGAGCCGACGGGTCTGGTATATAATACACGAAAAATAAGTCTTAACATCTACGGGTGTTAGAAAAAACTGATGCCCCTCAAATATAGGGTCGTATTAGTGTCACTTAAGGCGTTAATCAATTTAGGGAACGTACCCATACTACGTTTTTATACCCCTCTCCCCCCCCCCCATGGGTGACCACCCGTAGTATATGCCAAGACCCCCGCTCCCCCTCTAGTTTTCGAGTAGTAAGTTAAAAAGCGCTAAACGCTTGCTTATTGCTACCTGTGAGTTTAAAAAGCGCTAAACGCTGCGCGCCATTTTTGAATATAGCTCGAAAAAGCACGAGATTTCCCTAGAGGATATTAAAACCTAAGAAACGCGCCTGCGTACTACGAAGCTTTCAGAAAATGCGTCATAGTCACCGTGGTGTATAATTCACGAGTATCATTTTTGTGCATTTGCATATTAAAATTCGTTGGTGAATTAATTTATGTTAATTATTAAACACATCTGCGTTAATTTGACTAATAACTTTTATATAAATTATCTAAAATTAAATTTATTAACATTAGTAAATTATTCGTGTTGATTTTACTTTTTATTTCTTATTCTCTCGTAGGCTACTTTTCTGAAGTTTCACTTCTGCCGTGTGTGAATTGCACACACACACACTTTTTTTTTTGCAAAAGACAATTATTAAAAGCCACTACTTTATACCCAACAAATGTACTAAAACATAGTACGCCTAACAAATGAAATACAAGTAGGATTATAATGTTTGTGCCCATCTCCGGCTGCGTCAGAACAAAAATATAACAAAACTTGTGCAGTAATTACTGCATTAGCCAACCCTTAGGGCATAGTTCAGGAGCTGGCGGCGCGAATCTGCCAGTGATAAATAAAACTGGATTATTTAAAGCACGGCTCTTACTTCTAAGACATAGGTTTACCTTTTCACTGTGTAAATGGATATCTGTAATGAATAAGCCAATCTAATAGATGGTGGGCGGTACTTTTCATTTTTTAATCTTGTATACTGCTGCGGTTAAACTTGATTTAAAGGAATAAAAAGAAATATGAAATTAATTAGTTATTTACTTATTTATATTAGTTTGTGTGCTTGCATTAATAACTTTTACTTAACACAGATAATTAATATATAAACTATAATATGAAAGTACTATTATTTATATTAGATGATTATATTTATACAATGTGAACCCTGATAGGTAATGTGCGCTGATGGTTTAAATTATATTTGTATTATTTTCCACTAACACGTACTTTGGACTCTGTCCACTACCGTTCAAGCAACGCAATGTTCAAAGTAGTATTGGAGCCGCAAACTTAAGCGAAATTCTCTACGCGACAGGAAACAGCGGTTAGCCATCGAAACGCTAGTAGTACCCGCAACTTAAACTTAAGCCTTTTATCAAATGTTGACAGTATATAGAGTTATAATAATATTAACTTGAGATAAACAAACTCATACATATATTACTAAATACATACATATTATACATAAATTACACCCAGACACAGAACAAATGATCGTGCTCGTCACACAACTATTTGGCCGGGTTGGGAATCGAACCTACGACCTCTGGCTCAGCAGTCAGGATTGCTAACCACTAGACCAGCAAAACCTTCTAACCATTTTGACTTATTATTTGCCCCGTGAGGATAGGAAAAATCACCAAACATAAATCATTTATTTAATTACTTTTTACCATTTTATTTTGTTTCTGTGAAGTGATTTTCGCTGTTGTCTGTACATAATATACTAAATATACAACGTTTTAACACAAAGCAATAGTGAGGGTTACTATCCGAACGCCTCCAGCTCTTTGTCTACATGTCATTAGCACAGTGCCCGGTTCAACGTGTAATCCTACACTGCTTTGCTCCCTAATGTACGTCAACATGTTACAGACAAAAGTATTATAGTACATGTATTACCTGAGGGGCGGCGGCGATGGGCGTTCGGAAATCTTTCCATGAAAATTACGTTCGGAATTGTTTTGTCTTATTTATATTTTAGTTTTATGGAAGACAAAATAGAAATGAAACAAATACCTGTGTTTATGTAGAACTTATCTATTTATTATTAAAATATGAAGAGAATTCTTTGTACCCCTCAAGCGAATTGCGGGTTCGGAGCATTGTGAAATTTGATATACTTAAAGTTAATATACGTGGGTCACACTGAACGTTTTTAGAATAGGCCAGTAAGAAAAGTAGCCGATGAAAATTTTATTTAAATTTCTAATTAGGAACTCTTTGGGAATCTGAGGATGTTTAATGATTTCATATGTCATTTGTTTTTACAAATTGGCGGCAATTTAAAAAGTGTCTGTCGTGCATCGAAATGGATTTGACTAGAGAAAATTTTCCCTCAATGATTTATTACGACTTTCGTTGCGGTCTTACTCAACAACAATGTTACGATATACTTCGATTGGCATTTGATTACGAAGCCCCATCGCGTGCCGCTGATTACAACTGGTTTAATGATGATATTATCGAGAAGGATGTCCTTCTACGGTGACTACTGAAGATAAAACGTGAGTGCTGTGTGGCTAATGATAGAAGCTATAGAAGGGTGACATATCAACAGATTCGGGCAGCTTTAGGCATTAGTATGAGCCAAGTACAAAAAGTCTCACATGAACATTTAGGCGTCAGAAAGCTTTGTACTAGATAGATACCTCATAATTTTACGGATGATCAAAAACGCCGTCGTTTGGGTTGGCACCGCTCAATGCTTGAAAAGTATGCTGTATATGAATGACATCGTCACAGGTGATGAAAGCTGGATATATTGTTACGAACCCGAAACCAAAAGACAATCTGCGCAATGGATGTTTCCATTCGAAGATTTGCCGACAAAAGAAAAGTAAGGCAGAAGTCAAGGGAAGAAGATGATTGGGTCATTCTTTAGACGGACGGGTCATTTCGCAATAATCAGTGTAGAAGATAAAAGGACTGTTAGTTCAGATTGGTATGTCAGTCATTGTCTACCAGTTGTCTTGCAAAACGTTAGACAGCAGCGCTCAACAAGCAGGATCCTCCTCCACCACGACAACGCTCCAGCTCACTCCGCCAGACAGACTATCGAATATTTGTCTATTGAAGGTGTGGATCTAGTGAGTCATCCTCCATACAGTTTCGACCTGGCACCTTGTGACTTTTATTTATTTCCAAAAATAACCCTGTAGATGCTGTGGTTGCGTTTGAAAAAGGCGTGGAAGATATCCCTAAAGCACAGTGGGCTCACTGCTTCAGTCAAAGGTTCCATCGCATGCGACGGTGCTTAGAAAGGAACGGAGACTACTTCGAAAATTAATAAAAATACTAACAGGCTTCTATATCATTCCGTTTTTTATTTTCTAAAAACTTTCGGTGTACGTAATAGCTGTTCCCCGCGCGGCTTCGCTCGCGTGTACATTTATATATTTTGCGCGAAACCCTAATTCTTTTTCTAAAATAAAATTAGCCTAAGTTACTCCTTATAACACCAGCTATCTGCTAGTGAAAGTCCCATGGAAATCGGTTCACCCGTTCCGGAGATTAGCCGGAACAAACAGACAGACAGACAAAAATTTCAAAATGTTTTTTAGGCATAGGTGTCGTGCAAATAACTGTATGAGCTCAAAAAAGCTATTATTTTGACGTTACAAACAGACACCTCAATTTTATTTATTTGTATAGAATATAGATTGACCTGTCATGATACGATAAGTCTATACAGTGACAGTTTAACTCTTGCTCGATTTTATGTTCGAAAAAATACATTTACAATTTAAATAATAATTTAAAACTATATGGTCGAAATTCGACCATCTTGGGCACTGGGTTCTAATCTTTTCAATCTTGAAACCCCTACAAATTGGAAAGCTGAGGTCGCCCCCCCTAATGTTTAAAAAACGAATCCTACTAATATTATAAACCTGAAAGTTTGCGAGGATATGGATGTTTGTTACTCTTTCACGCAAAAACTATCTAACCGATTGCAATGAAACTTGGTATGTAGATAGCTGGAGACCTTGGTGTATTCCCGTTGTCCTCATTGCCCTGTCCCCATTAATGTGGACAACGAAACGAAGGTATTTATTTTTCCCGTTGTCTCCATTACTCGGAACTACCAATGGGGACAGCGAGATGTCCCAATTTTTTCCCTGTTGTCCCCATTGCCATATGCATTAATAAAGAAAGTAGGAATTTATTTATATTTGTCTATAGTTCTATACTAGTAAGTATAAGAGCAATGGGGGTACAGGCATATTCTTTGATTATTTCGAAATTCATTGTGACTGAAATAGGAAGTGTTCATTAAACATACATGTGGTGTTTTTTGTTAGACTTTAAAAAAAAAGCAGCCTTATAAATTTGAGACTGAAAAATATTTACGCCTCGAGACTGAGACGTACCAAAAACTTTATTGTTAAATTTAATAGTATAAAAAATCCATTGCCATATTGAGCAAGTACTTGTACTTATTTCAATCATATACACAAATCGCAAGCTTACTGCTTACAAAACCATCACACCGTTCGTTCGTCACTGCGGCGCATTCGCGACTGTTTGTGTACCGAGTATCGGTGTACACTCGGTACACAAACAATCGCGAATGCGCCTCTGAGTCATCAAGTGTAATAATAATAACGTGTCTAGTCTTTCGCTTACAGGTAATGTTTTGTGTTTAATACTTTAGATTTCGACATGTGACGTCATGAAGCTTATGACCCCTCCCCCCTCCTTGTCACACTTCGTTGACCCCCTCATCCCCCTTAATGTGTGACGTAATTTATGGATGGCCCCAAATGTGAAGGTCTGTATAACTAACCTATACATTTTCTTTGTTACAGAAACAAAATCGAGATCCCGCGAATGAATTCAAAACATACGACCAAATTAAATTTACCAAGAACTCGACAGAAAATATCATTTAATTTAACATCAGTATTATGTGAAAACAAGTGTACGGTGTAGTGCATAGCTAGTCGCCATCTTGTGTTGCCATGGCCGCCATTTTGAATATGTTCAGAGTGAAAATGGGTGTTGTGATCGCGAGGATCTGTTTGCTGCTCATGCTGGCCGTTTATTCGTCTTATGGTATGTGTTTTTATGCTATTATATATATTATTATCTTGTGTGTTGTTGTATGTTCTTACTTCGATAACATTTTTTGAAATAAAAAGAATAAAGTCTTCTTTACATATTTCTATGTAGATGTCGCTGAAGGCCGTACTTATAAGAAAATATTTTTAGGCTTTTTTCATACATACTAGAGATCGCGTGGTGGTCGAATTTCTACCATGGTTTTTTTATTGGCCAGTAAAACTTGAGCTGTCATTGCATATATTTACTTACCATGACAGGTAATCACATATACTGCACGCGTGTTATTTCATTAAGCCGGGTTCACGTAATTTTTAAAGTTGTAAGACATATTGTTTAAAAATTTTAGCTTTCTGCACTTCTTCTATATTATAAACTGCAAATATTCCAAAATTCACGTTACTACGTTCGCGAAATTTTCTTAAAAAGGGGTACAAAGAATTCTCTTCGCGTATTAATATAATGATATTAAAGGACATTGCCCATTTCAGTATAAAAATCAGTTTCACACTTTTTTATGCCGCGTCAAATATGTATAAACTGCAGTTTATACATATTTGACGCGGCATAAAAAATAATGCATTATTAAGCCTGCACTGAGTATTATCTGAAATATAAACGTATAATGTAACATAACTTGGCGTTATTGAGAAATTAAATGCCAATATTAGGTTAAAAAATAACAACAAAAACAACAACGAGAAAATATTGTGACACTGACGTTAGAGTTTTTCTAATAATGTTTGTGGCATCATGTTTTTGACAGGGATACCATGTATAAATTAAGGCAAAACTAACACTGAAGTATACATTTACTACATAAACTACGACTACATACACGAAATAATAAGATTACTAAACTGCAATATATTTTAATGTGACATTACGAATTATTATCACGTAGGTATATTATTATTTAACCATTTTATTTTAAAACGATGTTTATTTGAATTCAACCATTAATGGTCTATTTTATATAATGGCAACATTTCACTTAAAATGGAAACGGTCATTGATTCAAGTTTTAGTCCTTGTATGATTTAATTTTAAACCCCAAGTTCTATAGAAGAGATTTAGGGTCGAAAAGTCGCATTAATATCAATAAAAAAATTTAACATTTGAAATTATGACGCGAACGTCTAAAATTGAAACCATGAATGGGCATCCTTTAATTATAAAATATTTATTGTGATGTTATTGTTCTAACTCGGTGTATATAACCGTAAAAAAAATAATTAGAAATATCCCACTTAGTTCAGGGACATTGTTGTTATTAAATTTTATGAACACTGGTAGTCGCTTACTATCACTCAGGCCATGTGCTTTTGAATATAAAGTATTTTAATCCAAAACATTAAAAACTGTTGCAGTAAATGATCCTGCGGAACTCCGCACAATTGTGACATGAGTGATAGCTTCGTGGCCATTTCTGTTATTTTCATTATTTCGTGTTAACTACCTTATTGTGTCAGAACATTGCACAGTACACTTATATTATATTTCCATCCTTACTATGTATTAATATTATAAATGCGAAAGTAACTCTGTCTGTCTGTCGCCCTTTCACGCCAAAACTACTGAACCGATTTAAATGAAATTTGGTATACAGATAGTCTAGAGCCTGTGAAAGGACATATGCTACTTTTTAATGCGATAAAAGGGGTGTAAGGGGTTGAAAAGCAGGGATGAAAAGTTGTATGGAAGTATCGTCATATTTAGAGCTAGAATCTTAAAACTTATTTTTTAGGCTGTTGATTCGATATAAATACACTATTCCACGCAGACGAAGTCGCGGGCACAGCTAATTAAAAATATAGATGAACACTTATAGATACCAGACACAGAACACATGATCGTGCTCATCACAAAATTATTTGTCCAGGGTGGGAATCGAACCCACGTCCTCCAGCTCAGCAGTCATAAACACTAAACATTACACCAAAAGGCCCGTCAAGTTGAATATATTTATATATATGCAGCAACCCTGCATACGCACTCCTTACAACTAACTTGAAAATACAATCGCCACAGAACGAGTACCTTTTACATGAACCTCAATCAGTTTAAAAACAAAAAAAATCTACACGTACCTATATTAAAAAGCAATTTAATCTAACACTCTAAACTCGTCTCATTATAATACAACAACAAAAAATGACCACACAAAGGAACATGTAATAAATAAAATGATTGTTTATACACCTGGCGACAACGAGACGACTTTCAAATTATTGAAGTGAAAACTTCTTTAGCGGCGCTGGGCACTTTTTAAGATGGGTAAAAAATGTTAAACTCGCGTCAGATTTCAGGGTCACGTGGACCCTGATCGAAAATGTATGGAAAATGTGTCCGAGTGTAATATATTTAAAAAATATATATATTTTTATGACAAGATCGAAAATTCTTAAGACGGAGGTGAGTTTCTTATATTTACAAGTACAGCGTCAGAGAGACATGGAGAGGGAGGAAGTGAGGTCGGAAGGGGTGGAGGGAGAGGGAGAGTGGGGCGAGTGGGAGTAGGGAATCTAGGGAGGGAGTGTGGGGGCGAGTCGAAGTAGGGAATCTAGAGACCGAGAGTGGGGCAAATGCGGCAAGTGGGAAGAGTGGGGAGCCTGGGAAAAGTGGGGTGAGTGAGTTAAGAGTTCAGTCAGTCAGTCAGTCAGAGAGAGAGAGAGAGAGACGCTAATAATACATATATGGATCCACTAGAGGGCGCTAATCTAAACATTGAGTTGTTTCTCTTTATTAATTTATGTCACCAACCTGTTAATGTGACGTTTTAAGTTCGTCGTATCGTTTAAGTTTACACTTCTGTCGTCAGTGACTGCCTCTTTTTTTTTTATTTCTAGAAGCGACTAGTTTTAGCGTGTATTCGAAAAAGACTTTCAGTAGTTTAGATTATATTCGAATATGAACAAAAACCAAAGCTAAACCCTCGTGTTTTATGAATTTTTGAAATGTAAACTTCTTCAGGCACGTTTGTGCACTTTTGATATGGAGAAAAAGCACTGAACTCGTGACCGTCACGCTAATAATACATATATAGGTCCACTAGAGGGCGCTAATCTAAACATTGAGTTCTGTCAGCTCCTTATTAATTAATGTCACCAACCTGCTAATGTGACGTTTCAAGTTCATCGTTTCGTTTAAGTTTTCACTTCTGTCGGCAGCATGGGGCTGACTGCCAATTTTTTTTATTAAATTTGGGTCACATACTACTATTCTTTTTGTTAACTGCTCCAGCTAAGCTAAGTAACTTTGTTAAAAGTGGGTTTACGTCCGACATTTTAGCAATTAGGGCACTGTCACTTGACAGAATCTAACTGCCGAATACCTAAACGCTGCTTAATTATGAAACTTGACGTTTGAGTTTTTAGTATAAAATATAGGAATTTCCCGCTAAACTAGTACACTCGATGACAGTTTGAGTGACTTAGCACTAACCACGCCACTCGAATCATTGCATAATCGTGTCAGGCCAATTTTAGGGATGTCGTATCGTTGTCGTATCGTTAGTTAGGAAGAAACCCTTTGTAATAAATTCTATCGCCGCTTGTAAACTATTGAGGCCGTAAAATAAATGGAACATGCTCCATTCTAACCATTTCGGACTATTACATATTATTACACATAATTTGAGTGGATTTTTTTATCTTTTTAATACGTAAGAGATTTAAGAGGATTTGTGGGACAGCTTTTTTGTTTTGTTTAAGATGTTACTCTGAATTTGGATTGCATACAAGCTTGTTTAATATCTGCCTTTCATTATAAATATACAATTATTGTTATTACTATACCGATACGACCTTCAAACCTTCAAGAAAAGAGCGTACTCCCATCTCAAAGGCCGGCAACGCACTTGTGACTCTTGAGTTATAGGCGCCCATGGGCGACGGTAGTCACTTACTACCAGGTGACCCGTCTGCTCGTTTGCCCCTTTAAATATAAAAAAAAATTATTAAATAAATCGCTAAAACTCAAAAGCCTGGTATTCGAATGATTAATTTTTAGTCATTGGAAAGCGAGCGGAGTTCATGATTTAACTAATTTTTGTTATTTTTTTTTAATTTTACTTTAAAAGCTCGTGACGTATGTCGGTACATAAGCAAGTGGCGGGCTGAGTCTCTGCCTACCCCAAAGACAGAAAGGCGTGAGTTTATGTATGTATGGGTACTACGTCTGGCTCTGACAATCATAATACATCCAATGTATTTTAAACTAGCAGTTCCCGCGCGGCTTCGCTCGTGTGTTAATATTTATATATTTTGCGCGGAACCCTAATTATTCTTCTAAAATAAAAATCACTGGCAGATAGCTGGTGTTATAAGGAGTGCCTTATAACACCAGCTATCTGCCAGTGAAAGTCCCGTGGAAATCGGTCCACCCGTTCCGGAGATTAGCCGGAAGAAACAGACAGACAGACAAAAAATTTAAAAACTGATTTTTAGGCATAGGTATCATCCAAATAACTGTATGAGCTTAAAAGAAACTATTATTTTGACATTACTAACAGACACTTTTATTTATTTGTATTGATGTCGGTTCGTGACGAATGTTTTAAAGGACGCAAAGGTCACCAAACCCGTCTCGAAAGAGAAGGATATCCACGTTAGAAAATACCGAAGTTAGAGGATAATAGGTCTTAGATAACACAAGTGATATCACTCGTATTGCGAGTTTTTATAGGGACCGGTAACCGCTTACCATTTGGGCTGGTTTACCACCATGTATGTGTAAAAAAATACTATTACTGCATGTTAACAATACGTGTTACGAATACTGAGGGACCATGACCTTTTCTGTATCCCTGACAACTTCGTATGCAAAATTTCATGATGAAGGGTCGAATCCGTGGAGGAACGGGTGTTATGTCCCTCCAACACAAAGGGAGGATCCTCCGACCAGGCGAGCTGATCATGCCTGACGGGCCGCGGCCCAACGGTTGACGTTGGGAAATTGTATATTACTAATCGACGCGAGAACTCTCATAGCGCGATGCAGGCTTAGTAGTTACTTCGTAGTTTAGCTCGTCTTCGCCAGATGATGTTGGAGTATGTTTTTGCTGTATGTGGAAGTCGCCACAAGTCGTTAAGGCATGAAAGCGTAACAAACAAACAAACTCACATTCACATATATAAAACTAGTAACGATACCTCCAGGGAGGTTCTACTAATCATCATCTGCCCAGCCACTAACATACTAATTATCACAACACGCACACACTTACAAACTTTCCCACTTGTGTGTGTGTATGTGTAATATAAGTGAGATCTAATTACAATACAGCCTCTTTGTTTAAGTTCCGTTCGTTCCAGCTCCTCAGAATCATAACCTTCTGTCGTCATGAAATGAACAGCTCATTCCGAATCTAAGTTAACCCTTAACTGTTCTGACAAACACCGAAGTATGTGTAATGAGACCAAAACGCGTCTATAATTAGAATTTACACAGTCTCAACCCTTCACGGGGCCACAATTATCTAGATAATTAACCCTACGAGCGCTTACTCGGCTAAATCTTAAACGTTCGGGGACGTTTAGAGTTGCGTACATATTTACAAGAAACTATATGTTGACAGCGGTGTTCAAAGTTTTACGAAGCCCTTGGGGGCTGGGGAAATAATTATGGTAGCAACGTTAATGTTGCAAGTATTTTGATATGTGGTTAACTTTGAACTCTTGGGAGGGCCAAGATTTATGTTATGAATTGTAAACTTGTTGGACTGGTGATTCAAAAGAAATGCTCTTAGACGGTTAAAAACAACCTTTAAAAAATCAACTTTGTCTAAAATTGCATCGAGAAATTAAATATACTTAGCTTAAAAAAATAAATGCCGAATCCATAAATAAACAGTAATGTTATTATAGTTTAAGCATGACATATAGCAGTCATATAGTATAAGAATAAGTAACTAAATAAAAAATAAAAAATGAATGACTTCAGAAATCGTATTGTATGTATCTTTCTTCACCGATGCGTCTTTTAAACAGAACGGCGGAAGGTGCAAAAAGAAAACGACAAATCGTATAACATCAGGTCCGCCGTGTTTAAATTTGATATCACAATTGCCACTTTTCTATACACATTAATGGATCAAACGTTAGACTTCTAATGGGGGCTTCCCAAAAAAAACTTTGAAATCCATTTTCGGATTATTCCGGCATGTGGGCATTACCATTAACATAGCTGTGATACGCCGAGGCTCTGTTATGGGATTTTAAACACATTCTTACACATTCAAATGGTTTTAGAATCCGTGGGAATGGATGCAGGAAATGTAAAGATCTTGTTCCTTCTGATACAAGTGGGATTTAAAAACTTCCTTCATGTATATTATTCATCAAGACACGACAACTTCTTCAAAACAATATTGGAAGGAAAAATAGAGGGAAAAAGAAGACGAGGAGGGCCTAGAAGAAGTTTTGTACAACAAGTGAAGAAGAAAGTGGGAGTCGAGACTTATGAAGAGGTCAAAATGATAGCAGAGGATAGAGAGGAGTGGCGATTGCTCCGCCGACAAGAGCCTATCTCTTAAATTTGAAGCAGAAGAATTATAATATTTGTTGACTAGCTTTTTCCCGCGGCCTCGCTCGCCTAAAAGTTATTTTTCTAAACCTCGGGAACACGCTGTATGTTACACTCTATCTCTGCTTGATATAATATGTAAAGTAATAAACAGGCACATCTTATGCAGCGTTATCTAGACCATTTTTTTTACGTGCGGAAACCGGTCACCGGGGTTTTCAGTGTCAGAATCGAACCGACTAAAACCATACAGTATGCTACACTGCGCCTAAAATAGGAGGGATCCGGAAACAGCTTTACTAGCTAGACCCAAAATAAGCAGAGCTTGCACTATGGGTTAAAAGAGTTAGTCCCGAATTCCCCCATTCCCCCATTCCCCTTTCCCCCCAAAGCTTTATCAGGCTATATTAACTTTTAATTAGACGAAGTGAAGAGGTACACAGTCAAATAAAGAAAGGCTTAAACATTCTTATATTTATTTTTCTATCACAAATCAAATCATTTTGCAGTTAGGTGTTTCAAAACCATAACCATTACAAGTTTTTTGACTTTTCAAACAACTAAAAATTTTTAGTAGGAAAGAAAAAAACAGTAGGTAATATTACCTATACAATATCAAATGAATAATAAAAACACAAATCAAGTTTAAAGTCACACACACATTAAAACAACTTTATTGTCATTTTCTTATGATACATGTACCTACCTATTATTATTATTCTCTTTATTAACATCTATAAAACATATAAATTACATTTTTAAATACATTATTATAAAAAAAATATACATATATTTAAAAATATAAAAAGTAGTGTCCCACCGGTATCGAGTACAGGGACCAAGCTATCGGCGGTTAGGGTTCCAGTTTATTATTATTATTAAATTAATTGCACTAAATTTGGTGAATAGATATTCTGAAAAGTAAAATTAAGTATTAAATAAAATTTAATATGAACCAGTTCCTATTCTAATTTACATTTTTTACCAATATATGTTTAGCGTGGTTGTGATTGTAATTTTTTTGTTGCAATTATTAATATTTTTTTGTAATTTTACCTATATCGATGTAAAATAATTAGATTTGTATGTCTAAAATTAATAGACCAAGCATGTTGAAACAAATTTTATACCTACTGTAACACCTTACACATGTTTAGACAAATAAAATTACCTTATCTTATCTTATCTTAAAATAATCAGTTTATGTATAGAAAAGCAACTTTATACACAATTGCTTTATCACACATCTGTACTTTGTTTTAAAAAATCGGGTTGAATCGGGAAAGTAATTAAATGAGGTTTTATTATAATTTTCGGGGGAAATCGGGAATGGGGGGAAATCTGGACTAACACGTTGATATTTTTTTTCTAAATACACACCCAGATAATGCAAATGCAAAACTGAGCGATTACAAACTTTTAATATAACATCGCTCGAAACACGACGGGAATCACTCGACCTAATTTTTCTATATAAATTGGTAAATAATTTCATTGACTGCCCTCAATTATTATCTAGAATAAATTTCAATGTACCTCGTAAGTATCCCCGAAATACTGTCAATCTACTATACCCACCATCACGTAAAACGGTTCTCGGCTTCAACTCTCCGATACCGAGACTAAGTAGACTTTATAATAAGTTCGACACACAAATCGATATGTTCAGTACCAGCCTTTATAGCTTCAAGATCCAGGTTCACAACAGAACTAATTATTGTTAGTAACCTATTTATGTTAATCTGTTTCAATTATTCAATAAATTACTTATTAAGTTTTAAAACTGTAGGCTATATTTGTTGGCTTTGTGTTTATTTTTTTTTGTTTTTTTCTCTCTAAATTATTTTTAATTTTCAATAATAAATTGTAACATTAATACCTGTTATCTAACCTGTGTTAATACTAAAATCCGAATGTTTTCTATACATGTGGTGTTTGCCGATTGATATTGTACACCCAGGCCTTATTTAGCATGCATGTATTATTTTTAAGAAATGTGTAACTATTGTAGGCGAACCTTTAAATAAATAAATAAATAAAAAACACATATTCATGCATACAAATGTAATAATATACACTGAGCGGGAATCCAACCTGTGACCACTGACGTCACAGTCGAATGCGCTACCGTCGCGCCGCAGAGGTCGTCATGTCCTGTCACCATCACGTGTTGCATAAGGTGTGCTTTCTAAACAGATCCAATTATACTTCCTCCGTCTGACTGCGGTGGCGGACCGGTTGGTGACGTGTAGCTCCCTAACATGTGGCCGAGTTCCGTGATTATCGGCTTATTCAGTCTACTGGTTGTCGTGACCGGTCAGCTCGAAACTGAAAATTGTGCTTTCGTATAAAGACCACCCTTGACGCCTGAATGGCACTTGCACAGTTTGAGTTTATGAAGACTTCAATCCTTGAGTTTTGTTTTTGAAGTGAAAACTTCTTTAGGCACGTTGGGCACTTTTGGTATGGGAAAAAAGCACTGAACTTGTGACTGTCACGCTAATAATACATATATAGATCCATTAGAGGGCGTTAATCTAAACATTGAGGTCTGTGAGCACCTTATTTATTATATCTTTAAAAATATAATAAGTTCAATAAAGTACCTACTTATTGTGTGCGCAATTCATATGGTAAAATAAACAATACATAATTGTAATTAAGGTGAAAATTTATAACGCCTATAGTGCTCAATAGCAAAAACCTTTATTCAAAATTTCGTCCGAACGTACGTCAGTTTGATGGATGTCACTAGTAGATGGCATCACTTCAAAAATGAACACTTCTTGGGTAACACATTACCAGTAGATATTCTTGTTAATCCCTCTAAATTATTGTCTTAAGAGTGAACTAACCCGCGGCCTCTCGATCGCAAAGGCGTCAGCCTTAGACATTACGCTACCAACGCTTCAGTTTGTTTCAGCGTTTCGCCTCAAATGCTACCATCTAGCTTTAAAGAACTAATTGATGTGTAAGCGTGACTGAAAACACCTATTTGCAAAATTAATTCATCCAACATTTCATTTTTTCGGTTTGATTCCCACCCAGGACAAATGATTGTGTGATGAGCATGATCATTTGTTCTGTGTCTGGGTGTAATTTATCTAAAATATGCATGTATTTAGAAATACATTAGTATGTTCATCAGCCGTCTGGTTGCCATAGTACTGGCTCTGCCTAGTTTGGGATTAGACGGCCGTGTGTGAGGTATGTGAAGTTATTATTATTTTACTAGCCGTGCCGTGCGTTTCACCCCTGTTTATGGTCACTACACCGCACCTAAGAGTGTTAGCGTGATGTCACATAGCCCATAACCTGCCTTAATATTGCACATTTACTTAATTACATTGACAATGAAGCCCACGAGACGCTTGCCAATAAGTCTAGTGGAGTAACCATGCTTCGGCACGTATGGGCTGGCTCGACCGGAGTGATACCACAGCCTCACAAAACCGGCAGTAAAGCAATACTTCCCCTTCCCCCTCTTCCCCACTTCCTCCCTCTTCCTTCCCTTCCCCTACTCACACCTTAAAGGTCGGCAACGCACCTGTGACTTTCGAGTTGCAAGTGTCCATAGGCGGAGATAGTCACTTACCATCAGGTGACCCGTCTGCTCATTTGCCCCCCCCCCCCCCATTCCCATAAAAAAAGAGCTCTGACCACCCTCAACCCTCAAACTTAGTATGTAACACCATGACAATAGCGCTATTCAATCGCAGTCAGTAACGGCAATTCAACATAAATCTCTTTTAGTGTGGTGTAGTGGCCTTAATTAGGTTTTTGGGGTTCCGTACCTCGAAAGGAAAAAACGGAACCCTTATAGGATCACTTTGTTGTCCGTCCATACGTCCGTCTGTCTGTCTGTCAAGACCCTCTTTCTCAGGAACGCGTGGAGGTATCAAGCTGGAATTTATATCAAATACTCAGGTCTACTGTCCCTTAGAGCTGTGAAAAAATCAAACTTCTAAGCCAACGCTATCAAAAGATACAGCTGTTTATGCCGCAAATTTTTGACACTCGCAAGGGAATCAATACCTACAGGGTCAGACTCAGAATCTTGAAATTTGGTTTAAAATGACGTCTTATAGCACAGATAAAGGAAAAATTGCGAAAACCGTAAATTTTTAGTCACATCATATAATAAAAATATTTTACGGAACCCTCGGTGCGCGAGTCCGACTCGCACTTGGCCGGTTTTTTTTATTGTAACCAGCTTCTCTTAAAGTTACGTTTATATATCTGTAGAATCGAGCTCATTCGCCTTATAAGTCACAGGTTTTTTTCAGAGAATATAAAAGTACCGTTATGACGCCATCTTTATTAATAGTAACTTGTGAGGAGATCCATTAAAAAGTGCAGTTAATTTAAGCTGTATATTTAAATCTCGCGAGTAGCGGTCGGTAGTCAATAAATTAAGCTCTCAAACGCTTAGCGTACGTCTGTCGTCCACACGCATAGGGTGACAACGAATTGATGTGGAACTCATGGACATAATCGTATGAGGACGTCTGATGGATGTTCCAAATGTTAAAAATTAACTGTAACTGTAAAAGCACAAGCATAAATTAAACAATTTACAATACCTCCGACTCAAACATCCCTTACAAAAGAGCTGATAATCTTCGGACGAACTAATTTTCATCGATCAAGCAAAAAACAAATGAAATTTGTTGGAAAGGTTGTCTGGAAGAAATCGCCTTGTATGATAAGACCGCCTATTGTTATACCTTAACATTTGTAACCTGTTTTGCACTATTTACTTCTTTAAGGTGTACAATAAAGAGAAATAAATAAATAAGTAAAATTGTCCATCCATTTAAGAGCTATGATGCCACAGACAGATACACAGAAACAGATACACACCTAAAATTTATAACACCCCTCTTTTTTGCGCCTTACGTTAAAAAGTTATGTTCATACTGGACTGTAATTAACTTGTGTTAGTTCGAAAAGAACCAAGGTCTGTCTATACAGCATTATTTAAGAAAACAATCAGAAACACACGAAGAGCATAGACTATTCTACACTATAAAATAAAACGCTTACGCACCCTACTCACGACCCGTTCCATTTCAACATATACAACTGAAGCGATGACAGACGACCCTCGCGGACAACCCACCTCCCTAAGATTTATTGGTATTAAGATGTAACATTAACTAAACACGTATTTTCTATAAAGATTTTCGTAAGTTTAAGTAGTTGTAAGTAGCGTAAGTAGCTTTTCCTGGATTTTAGACGAAAATGGCCGCCTTTATCCCGTTCCCATTTGTTGGTCACTCTACTAAAGCGAATCAATTGAGGACAATTGTGTTTTGATCACGGGAGTTTTGGCATGGCCTCTTTTCACTAGTCCACCATATCAATAGTAAAAATCAACTGTATTTTTTTTTAGTTTCCTAAATTTTAGGTTCGATTTTCACAAGTTTCTGACTTCAATGATTCAGTTAAATTGTGGAAAGGCAATTAGTGCTTCGGTCTTGGTCACGATGGCAGACAATTACACGTCCCCGTTGACGGTAAGTGATTTGTAATTATATATTACCAATATTGGAAGCAATCAATACCTATAAATTATTCACTATTATTGTTGGTCTAGTGGTTTGTGACCCTGACTGTTAAGCTAGAGGTCGTGGGTTCAATTTCCACCCAGGACAAATTATTGTGTAATGAGCATGATAATTTGTTGTATCTGGGTGTACTTTATCTATAATTATGTATGTATTTAGAAATATATAATTGTTTATCAGCAGTCTGGTTGGCATAGTACAGGCTCTGTCTAGTTTGGGATCAGACGGCCGTGTGTGAGATGTGTGGAGTTATTATTATTATTATTCCCAATATCAGAAGTAGGTATATGTCGCTTCTTGCAATTCTACAAGGGATTATCTGTTAACGTGATTCTGTTTCGGTTGGCATTTTTTGTAAAAATAATAATGTATTTATTTCTCAGAATATAGTACATTTAAGGTGTTACATTCTAAAAGTGTGATCACATATTCTACAGTTAAACGGTGTAGAAATACAATTCTTTACTTTAATTCTAAACATCACAAAATAGTAAATACTAAAGATCGCGTGGTGGTCGAATTTCGACCATGGTTTTTTTCAGTGGCCAGTATAACTTGCGCTGTCATTGTATAGACTTACTTACCATGACAGGTAATCACACATCAGGACGCGTCACGTAATTTTTAAAGTTGTAAGATATAAAAACTGTAAATATTTTAAAATTCACGTTACTACACATCATGTGCTGTGGGGCAGCCAGGTCAACAATAAACGAGGTGAGGAATTTGTTTCATTCTTACTTACCACCAAGCTAAACGTAATCAACAACGGCTCAGAACCAACATTCGTTACATCGAGAGCCCAAACAATCATAGATCTAACACTAGCCAGTGAGTACGCGTCATCATATATTTCGGATTGGCATGTTTCGGATGAGGCGTCGTGCTCGGATCACCGTTGGATCAAATTTGACCTAAAGATGACTCTCACACCGCCCGAACCCCAACGAAATCCTCGCAAGATGGAAGTACGTAAGTATGAGCAAGCCACCGCGGATTCTTTGAAAAACATCGATCTGCCAAATGCTCACGGGACCACAGCGGATATTGATAACCATGTAGACAACCTTACTACTACGTTGATCACTTGCTTTGAACAAACATGCCAACTCTCGACCCCCAGAACTGTACCACGCAGTAAACACTACTGGTGGGACCGGAACTGGAGAAACTACGCCGCAAGGTTAGGAAGTTGTTTAATAAAGCAAAGAACTCTCGACTTGACCAACGTTGGGAAGCATATAAGCAGGCCCGACAACACTACAAGAAGCGGATCAGAACCAGAAAAACTGAATGCTGGAGAAGCTTCTGTACTAACATAGATAACAACAATCAGGCCAACAGAGTCAAAAATATCATGAGCTGCTTGAAAAAACCTGATGGGACTTATACAAAAACAGATTCAGAGACCTCAGAACTGTTAATGACAACCCACTTCCCAGGATGTCGAATATCAAATGAGAAGGACACATGGGAAGACAGTGGAGAAAATATGCCAGGTGATTCAAACTGGACCACCGCCCGAAAAATCGTGAATCATGAAAAATTTAATTCGGCGATCAACAGCTTCCTTCCATACAAAGCGGCAGGATTGGACGGTATTTTCCCAGGCCTGCTAAGATGGTTTGATGGGTCTTTAATAGATCATCTCCAAATCATCTATGTAAGCTGCTTGGCCCACCGCTACATCCCCTTCAAATGGAGAGAAGTCAGGGTAATCTTCATTCCTAAACCCGGCAAAGGAGATTACACACAACCGAAATCATTTAGACCCATCAGTCTCACTTCATTCTTACTTAAAGTGCTGGAGAGACTAATAGACAGGGAAATAAGGGGCACTGCACTAGTCAGCTACCCTTTGAACCCCAACCAACATGCTTATTCGATGGGCAAATCAATCAATCGTCTCATATATAGAGGGCAATCTAAACAGCAAAATATCAACCCTAGGAACCTTCATCGACATCGAAGGTGCCTTTGACAATACCAGCTTCTCCAGCATAAGCCAGGCTCTGTCAAGACATGGGGTCGACTCCACAATTGCTGGGTGGATCGACAGCATGCTTAGATACAGAGCTATACAATTTACTGTGAACAACACAATGAGAGGGGTGGTGGCCAGAGAATGTCCGCAAGGGGGAGTCCTCTCACCTCTCGTATGGAACATTGTGGTCGATGAGCTCATTACCCAGCTCAATGACCGCAAGTTCTTCACAGTGGGCTATGCGGACGACCTGACTATCCTCATCAGTGGCCGCTTTGAGAGTGTGGTATGCGACCAAATGAGGTCCGCATTGAAGGTCATAGAACAGTGGTGCGAAAAACACAACTTAACAGTGAACCCGACAAAGACGGAGATAATTATGTTCACAAATAAACGAAGTTTAGGTGAACTTAGACTACCTAAACTATTTGACACCCGTCTAGTCCTTACCAAGGAGGTCAAGTATCTAGGAGTGATACTGGATAGTAAACTCCTTTGGAACAGGCACCTAGACGCAAAACTAAATAAGGCCTGCATTATTTTCTGCCACTGCAAGCGACTCCTCGGCAGAAGCTGGGGACTATCACCGAAAATCACACTATGGCTGTACAAAACGGTTATATGGCCAATCATCACATACGGTGCTATTGCCTGGTGGCAGAGAACGGAGCTAAGCATTGTCAGAAACAAACTGCAGCAATTCCAGAGACTAGCATGTACTGCCGTCACTAGTTGCATGCGCACAACTCCCACAACTGCCCTTGAGGTGGCTCTTCATCTAGCCCCACTAGACCTGTATATACAACAGGAGGCAGCTGTGGCAGCCATCAGACTTAAACTTCTAGGTCTGTGGTATAATCGAGAGGGTCCCCATATCAAATTATGGAATCAATTAGTGGCATATCAACCACTAATCGCTGCCCCCAGGCGACAGGATCCCGAAACAACACATCTTCGAGAGGAAGTATCAAATACAACTATTTGAAAACGACCGAGATCAATCTGGCACACATGAAGTGCGAATCTATACGGGCGGTTCCAAGATGGGGTCAGGGACTGGAACCGGAGTTTTCTCACAAGATTTAAATATAAAAATATCACTGGCGCTTGGTCAACACAGTTCCATATTTCAATGCGAGTGTGTTGCAATAACCTACGCCGCGACTGCGGTCATGTCAAAAGGCATAAAGAAGTACAACATCCAAATACTGTCAGACAGTATGGCCGTTTTAAGAGCCCTGGAGGGAAACACCATGAACTCCGGTCTTATTTATGAATGCCACCAGACGCTAGAGCGTTTAGCCTCTGCCAATGGGGTAATTCTGCAATGGATCAAAGGGCATAGTAATTCATTCGGGAACGACGCTGCCGATGAGCTGGCAAGGAAGGGATCTGCAACGTCAGTGGCAGGTCCAACTATACTACTGCCACTTCCCTTCACTCAACTTCGCTCATGGGTAAGGCAACGGACTCGTGAAGCGCATAACGGTCGTTGGGCTGACACACCGGGCTGCAAGCAGTCTAAACTGGTGCTGACAGAGGTCTCACCACGTTTAACTTGCAGGCTGCTCAGCCTTAACCGACTAGACATCAGAATAGTTGTAGGAACATTTCCGGGCCACCTAGTCCTAAACCGGCACCTATTCACCATCTACCTACCACTATGTAGAGGATGTCTCAACGCGGAGGAAACGACCGCCCACGTTATCCTGGAGTGCGAGGGAGTGGCCACACAACGGGCAAGTATTCTCGCGGGTGCGAGATCGCTCCTAGAAGCCTGCGAACGCCCCAGGAGGCTTCTGTGCTTCTGGAAGGAGCTAGGCTGGCTCAAATAGGCAGCCTATCTGAACGCATAATGGACAGTCTATGAGTCTAAATGCGAAAACAGAGCCCTTCACCAATACCAATACAATTAAATGTTATTACTATGCGTTTTGCTATTGTATTATGGTAGTTCCATTGAAGCGCATAGGTAGTTATTAAATATCTTTGTCATTAAGATAATCTTTTACATCGAAGTAACTTTGGTTAATTAAAATTTCGTGTAGTTTTTTTTTAAATTTCACATAATAGCTGCATATAATACCCGACTAGATCCCAGTCACCACAGATCTCTGGGAAACCTATATTTTTTTTCTGCTGATGAATACATCAGCAGAAAAAAACAGCAGTAGTACCTCCCCTTTTTTTAATTAAGTTTCGCCGAAAATCGATTAAACCCTATCTATGCAGAAACTTTGTAAAGGATTGATGTGATATTTCATTTCGACCAAACCGTCAGAAGTTTTAAAATTAACTTACCATAAATCTATGACTTGGTTAAAAATAAAAAGCCCTACAGTGAAACCCGATTGCACGATATTTAAAAAAAAGTAAACGTCAAACGTGCGCCATGTTTAAAATGAGCAGTTGGTAATAGTCGGAACGTGCCCGGTGGCTTAATCTCAGATGTTTGGAGGACTATGGCCGCAAATCCTTGGTCTTAAGGCGTGTATGCATACTAAGTAAAATATGGACGGGCGGCGCGGCGGGGTGATATCGGAAGAGATTTATTTATTTTATTGCTCCAGGCTTACTACGATACAAAACCTTGTGCCAGTTTTATTGGTAGATTTGGTTAAATTTTTTTTAAGGACTGAAACAGACCGAACTACGAAATGTATGAATTTAGGTTTTACGTTCAAATCTAGTAATTTATTATAATAAATACACTTAAATTACCATTAATATTAAAATTTAAATTCAAAGTTTGGGTGTTTGTAACCCTTTCAAGCTGAAATAGCTGGATCGATTTGAATACAATTTAATGACAACCATAGATGGTTATTGTAACCTAGATTAACATTTAGACACACGGGAACACAGACCCATGCAGGCGAATGCTAGTATAGTCCGTCTGGCTATATTTTTGGATTTGTTATTCGGTAAGATCGACTAAGATTTGTAAAAGATGAAATAAGATGATTTTCATCATGGATGCTTATGCGGGTCATGAATAACAAAAACTCATATTAATCATGTAACCACGCCATGTGTTAATTTTTTTAGTCTTTTCACGCAGTCGGGTTTTCTGTTTTATATCTATTACTATTATGTGATATAAATAGCTATCAATTGCCAATTGCTGCTTTAGACCCAAAAGATTAACAAAAAGAGATCGCTAGATGAGATGATTATAAACCGGCTAATGTTCTTGGACATCCGAGAGATCATTGCATCAATCGAAATCTAATTGCCTTTCAAATCCAAACTGTAACTTTCAATATGCTTTATTATGGAAATTCAACATTTTAATAAAAAATCTGCTTGATTATAGCAAAAAAGTACTAATATTGTTGCTCCTGGATAGCTTTTTTCATTATTCAGCCACCGACGCCTAAGTTTATAATTAGTTTACTTCTAAAACTGTAAACATATTTTTAAACTGTCATTACCTTATTTAAGTCGTCTCGCGTTACTCGCGTCGTTCACTGTGAACACGTCCTTATACCGTACCCAGCGCCATCTGTCATCAAGTTTGACAGTTGACAGTTAAACGATTTAAAAATAGAACGCTGAAAACGAATAGGAAAGAGATTGTGAATGAAAACTTTGTTTTTTTTTTGTGGTATTGATTTGTTTAATGCTGATGGAAAATGGTCTCATTTGTATTGTTCGCATTCTCAAATTTTTAGGCGGTAAAAGACAGGTTGTGACTTCAATACACTTTTATTTAGTTTCCACATGGTACATTAGATACATTGTAATAATAAGTGCCTTGACGCATCGCCAAATACAACAACCATAGACAGTCATAGGCTTATCTAGATGTAACACAAATTAGGCAAAGGAAATCATGTCTAAGTTTATTTGATAATAAGTCTTCGATGATTCATACAGCTAACCCTATATCAATAACTAGGTTTTACTGGCGGCTTCGTAACTGGTAGCCAACCGCTATAGGCTGCATGCTGCGTATATATAGATATTGGTCTTAAAACCCTTAGTTGTATAACAAAGCGTGAACTGGACGAAATCCCGCCAGTACTAGTAAGCAAGAAATCAAATCGAGTGTCGCCGAGTGTTTTGATTTCGATTCATACACGGACAAAAATTTGCGTGATCCACAAATAATATCTACATATTAATACGTGGAGCGAAAACTTTGGATCCCTTTTTACGAAAATTGGGCGGACAGAGGAGTATGAAATTTCGCACACTTATAGTTTATACAGAGAAGAAGTGACGAATGCTAAAATTTTTGAACAATATTTGCTACAAAGTTAAAAAAAATGCAAACACGGGTACATACAGCTATGAGTGTCCAGTATATATTTTGACCTGTCATGGTACAAAAGTCTATACAATGACAGGTCAAGTAATATTGGCCAATGAAGTAAACCATGGTCGAAATTCGACCACCACGCGATCTCTAGTTTTTATAATTAGCCGAGTCTGGGTGCTTTGTGCCAGTTGTATGAATATTCGTAAAGTCTTTCCTAGTGCGGGAGTTGTTTTTAAAGAGATAGAAACATACGTATATTAAGCTAGAAAACTCCACTTGCGAACCACGGAACCAAATCATATGGGGAATTTTTTGCTAATTTTTATGAAATTAGTAGGGAATTTAATAATTTTGTAGAGCCCATACAGCGGTAGTTATGCATAGATGTATTACCATAATGTTAAGCTAGCACGTCTTTCTGCAATACCGTGCACATACAACGATGAAATTGACGGGATAGTTTGTAGCTAATTTGTAGCTTTCAGATGGCCAAGATACCCGAAAACACAATCCTGTTCAAATATGGGGGGGGGGGGGTGTCTAGATATGTGAAGCCCAGGGTACTTCCCAGTGCTTAAAATGAAACTATAATTTGTAGTAAATATGTTGTAAACTTGATAATTCTGTAGCGCTTACCGATCTTCAAAAATTCGATCATATGTGGTCACGTGATCGTATGTGTGTGGTATACGTAGATACGTATACCAATCAATGGTTAGACGAGACCGATATAATTACATATTTGTATCGAAAGAAAGTAATAAAACGTACCCCGTATAGGTATTTGTAATTGATCATATCTATTTTGTTCATGGCGTGAGTCGACATCGTTATAATGCCTATGGTGTGTGTGTCCACGCCATCAAATTATGGATAATATTAACTACTAATTGCTACCTAAACTTTTTTGTGGTTTCACTACAACACGAAGAGTTTTATAGGTCTACTTTTCAATATTATTGATAAAAATACGCTTTCACTGAAATAATTATGGGATTGGTTGAAAGTAAAAAATGATGAAGGCGATATGTGGTTTTTATTAAAATGTTTAATGAACTTTATGTGTTTTGGTGTTTTAAAGGTTTATCGATGAACTTGTCCTGTAATGACGTAATTTATGGATGGTATAAATTACGTATAATTTGAGAATCCACTCAGAACAAAATACATGTTCCGTTTTTATTTGAATTAAAACTAAAAAGCGCTGCAGCGCTAGAACAATAAAATTTGTAGTCAAATCCTACAGTATTAACAAGCAGCGCTCGATCGTTTTTGAATTGTAGTTTTCTCGCGAGCGTAAGGTCCTAAGCGCCGTGATTTTCATGGCGTTTACGCGTTTTACCCAACGAACTGCTACAAAGATTTGTTTTCACCGCAGTTCGCGTTACTAACTTTTCCTCGCGGTGTTTATAGGCTAGTAATATTAACTCAGTGACCTTGACCTGTTAGAATTATTGCATACACTTCCAATTCACTTTAAATTCTCTTTCTTACCCACCTTTCCTTTTCAGTATACTCACAATTTTCCCATTTTTTATTACCAAAGAGCCAAAGAAAGTCTGTCTCCTATTTGTCTTGCCAGACTGCTTGTTCATTGTTTCCAAAAATATTTCTTTCTTCCGTGGTATTAAAAAAATAAAAACATCTTGCCTGCCAAACAGTCATGTCCCAAGGCATTTCAAGTTAAGAAATAATCTCAACTATGTTTTCTTTACAGAATTATATAAAAACCAATTTCCAGGACGACATGCCTCGGGAGATCCGTCGCGTCATGTCTGAACATCTCAGTCAAGGTGAACAGCTTGTCTGGAAAATCACCTTAGGGCTCGGTAAAAATAATTCGTCTTTAAATCTAACCCTACATTACTAGGAATAGTTTATTTATCTAATAAAATATATTCCGAAAAAAATATATCAATCGATTGTATTTCATTCGATCGTTTTAATAGTTATTTAACTTAACATGTGTAAGGTTGAGCTGTGCGAAATAGTTACAAAAACGTCTTTCTGTGGATACTTATCACAATACAAACGTGAGTTCATCATAAAAATGCGAGATTAAGGATTTATAGCCATTAGCTTCATTTGGCGCTACGCAATGTAAACGTTACAAACGTTGGTATAAGTTTTGTGCGGTACGGTGAATGACCTTAAACGTTCGGTGCTGTCAAGACCAGCTGATTGCATAAAATGTTTAAATGTTGTTTGATTGATTACAGTTTTTGTCCGTATGCGGTATCTATTAATTTTTTTTCGGTAAAATGTTCTGTTTAGTCATTTTGATTTAAAAAAAAAAGGGATATGCCCATTTGGTAAAAAGCTTTTGGCCCAATCGCGCCCATGAATGAAATAAATTGTAGGCATTAGGGTTGAAATCATAGATATAGGAACAGCTTATATTTTTTATATAGGACTAGGACATAATCACTACATATTATAAAACAAAGTCCCCCGCCGCGTCTGTCCGTCTGTTCGCAATAAACTGAAAAACTACTAAACGGATTTTCATGCGGTTTTCACTAATAGACAAAGTGATTCATGAGGAAGGTTTAGGTGTATAATTTGTTAAGATTTTGTGTAAATTGATTGAAATATATTAATGATTGTTGAAGATGTCTCTGCTACCCGTGCGAAGCCGGGGCGGGTTGCTAGTTAAAAATTAAAAAACACTATTAAGCAAATAGTGAGTTTTCTATTATTTTATTTTTCGATAGCTAAAGCGGTATGACCGTTGACTGGCAAATGAGAGGTCCTAAGTTCCGACTTTTTGTAAGTTAAATTATTTTTTATGTTATATGACTGTATTATTTAAAAAAATCCTTAAAAAGGAAACCAAAGAGTCATTTATAGTTTTCCATTATTTATTCGTCCTGTTTTAAATATATCTTTAATTAACTCGTCATCTAGAAACTGGGCTGGGGTATTTATATTAGATTGAAACCTTGCCCAGCCCAAGAACCAAACAATGGTCATAACATGAGCACAACACCCTACTGTCCTGTGACCAGCTAAGCAATTATGACAGTATTGTCGTATGGCCTCTATACCACTTTCATTGTTATTAACAACTAGCTGACCCGACAGACGTTGTGTCTTATGCCGCGTTCCAATAAACAAGAAACGATTAGTTTTGCTTACGGACGGTAAAATTTCGTTGAATTTTCAAAACGAATCGTTTCTGGTTTATTGGAACGCGGCATCAATGAATATTGAACAATCGTGCTAACTGTCAAACGACTGATAGTTTGTCAAAAGCGCTAAGCTTACATTAGAAAAGTTAATCTTAAATTTTCTAATTTCAATTTCAACTTTCTTATTTTTTTCTTTCATAAGACCCTTCTCCTGGCAATAACAAACATAAAAAAAAGAATTAGCGAAATCGGTCCAGCCGTTCATGCGTGATGCCGTGTCCAAAGGAAATAGGGATTCATTTTTAAATATATAGATAAATTATGTATACAAAATACATTTTTCGAGCTACATGCCTGCTCTTGATTCACCGTCTAATTAAAATACCTACAATTATTTGTTGAAGCCTTCCAGAATATTAATTCTTTCCCGACACATTTCAGCGGCATACGAACCTTGCTCTCTCATATCAAAATGAAACGTGAGTGGTATTCATATTTATTAAAGTAATTGGTTAAGAGCTTCTGTCCGGCCTAAAACTAGTTTGAATAAGAAAAAAAAAAGAAAGAAAAAAAAACTACAAGACCAAAGAGTCCTATAAAATTTTGTTACATATTTTTACGTTTGTTTTTTGGCTTCGTAATTGCACGAACCTGGCAAACGCACCGAATCCAACAAAACCATTCATCTTAAAACAGCTTAAGAACTTTAAAAGCCCTTCTAAATTAAAGGAAATTTACACAAAACCCGGCGTTCATAAATTGTAATTCACATTGACGACCCTAAACGGGGCTAAACCGGATAGATCCAGTTCGCACCGGAAAAAAGCCGCCCCTCGCGTCATTTTGACATAAATAAGGGTATGTAAGCCGGTTATTAAGTTTAAGTAAATAAGTTGGACTATCCTTAGAAGTCTTAGTAGACGATCATAAATTCAGACTTCCGAGTAACGAATCAATTGGGAAAGGGATGGAGTCGATTATGATAAGTTTTTTAGGCGATGCACCGTCTAGGCTATGTATACGCGACGTTGAAAACTCGCAAAGCACCGCCGCCGCTATCACAACATCAGGATTTGTTGTTATTCTGCCGGCCGCCTACAAAAATACACGGGCTTTGCGAAATATTGAAAAATTTTGATTATGAAATGAAGCCACTTATTCTACTTATAGGGAAAATCCACTCATGTGTCAAACGCTAACTGTCCCGGTTTATTGCAAGTTTTTTTTCTCTATTTATAATTGGAGTTTACTCCTTAAGAGTCGATTTTCATATAAGGCGCCCGGTATGAAAAAAATATGAAGAGTAAAATTTAGTGATCGTAGGGCAGCGTAACGCTTTAACGCTTTGTTGTGCTTTTTGTGCTTTATTGGAGTTTACTCCTTAAAGAAAGACGCATGTAATATGTGCATTTAACTGTATGTTATATATATGTATATGGGATATATACTATACAGCGTCTAGAAATGACGTATATATATTGAAGGGAGAGAGAGGGAGAGAGAGAGAGAGAGGGAGAGAGAGAGAGAGAGGGAGAGAGAGAGAGAGAGGGGGAGAGAGAGAGAGAGAGGGAGAGAGAGAGAGCCTCCAGGAAAATGTAAACTCCAGTCGTGCGTCGGAGCTGACACACACCTTTTTTTTTATGGTATAGGGGGCAAACGAGCAGACGGGTCACCTGATGGTAAGTGACTATCGCCGCCTATGGACACTTGCAACTCGAAAGTCACAAGTGCGTTGCCGACCTTTAAGGTGGGAGTAGGGGAAGAACGGGAATAAGGGAGAGAGAAGGGTTAGGGCCTCCGGTAACCTCACTCACGCGGCGAAATGCAATGCAAGCATTGCTTCACGGCGGGTTTTCTGTGAGGCCGATGTAACGAGCGGATTCGAGCCGGCCCTTACGTGCCGATGCATGGCTCTCCCACATAATTCGTAAAGTCTGTTACAAAAACCCTTTAATGTCTATCATACGCTGTCAAGTACATATCTATAAAATAAAAGTACTTTTTATGTTCTCTTTTTTGGCACTAACAACGTACCACTGTCGTAATATACTAAAAGGATTGCTAATTTATATTACGAATCCACAAAAACAATTCTCCATCTAGTTTTTCAACATTAACTAAACGAATAAATTTCTCCACTCAAATTGATTGTTTTCCCAAGTTCGCGTAAAAAGTAGAAATAAAAAAGTTTAGCAACACTAGATACTCAATTCGTTTCTGTCCTTTCAAACTGCATTTTAAACTCTCCGGATTTATTTAAAGTTATTTCCATAAATGTTTCAGTTACCAACCCTATGTTGCGGTTGAAGCATTCAATTTTGAATCTTACTGCCATTACAGAAGCCAAGGAGTATAAGTTATTGTGCAAGGGATGTACGCGACGAACTTACATTTTCATGAACCATAAGATTAATATCGACAGTTTAGTTTTTATTAGAAATCATTATTGTTAAGTGGTTCAATTTCATGTTAATTATATAATTATATTGTATGTTAGTTTAATATCAGTGACTCTTTTAACCAAAGAGTTTTATTTTATTTTTCTTCTTTTTGAAGTGAAAATTTCTTAAGGCACGTTGGACATTTTTGGGGTGTGCAAAAAGCACTAAACTTGCGTGACCGTCACGCTCAGATGTGTTTTCACTTCGGACGCGCAGTCCTACGACTGAAAGTTCTTTTTTTCTTGTGTAAAAGCCCTAGGGTTGTCGACTTGTCAAGAGCTTGATAAAGTGGGTCGTCAACCGTGACGAGACAGCTAGCAAACTCTGCAGTAACAGCAAAGATATAATGAGTTTTTTATCATGTGGATACCCCCACGGGTCATCACCTCACCGGGGCTAGTGGTTTTTTGGAATCGAACCGACTAAAACCACACAGTATGCCGTGACAAGTGGGTCTATTGCTAGGGACCCGTGTATAACCTGAAAAAATAAAGCATCCGAGAACAAGTTAAAATGAATCTGCGTTGCAAGGGATTAATGTATGTATGAGTTCTAAAGACACTACACTGCCTGGCAAATGTTATCACATATTTTTAGGTTTCAGTCCAAGTTATATTTGACTAGGTAATTAGTGTTTATAACAACGGGTACTGTTACTTTATTTGCTGTTATAAATACACAATTGTTTAACTTTGGTACGTGTAGTTTTGTCAGCGTAAAATGTTGACCTACTTTGCACCTGCGCGGTTGAAATGATGTTTAAAAATTAAAGCAAAATTGGTGAGTTAGAGGTAGATAATAATATCCTACTTCTATTATAAACGTGAGAATTTTATGAAACTTTTCAGTAATATAGCTTATTTTTTTTATGATATAGGGGGCAAACGAGCAGGTGGGTCACCTGATGGTAAATGACTACCGCTGCCCATGGGCCGGCCTTTAAGGTGTATGAGTAGGGGTAGAGGGGGGAAGGGTTAGGGTCTCCGGTAACCTCACTCTGTCGGTGAAAAGCAATGCTTCACTGCCGGTTTTCTGTGAGGCCGTGGTATCACTCCGGTCGAGCCGGCCCATACGTGCCGTAGCATGACTCTCACGATACGATAACGGTTTTGATGAAATTTGGTATAAGTACAGATACAGTTTTGCATTTTAAGTTCAACTGCATAATTGTATCATTAAACTATATGTTTACTGATATTTACATATATATATACCTACCGTGAGACACGTCGGCGGGTTGCCAACAGAAAATCAGCGCTGGACGGTTCACCGTCTAGCAAATGCTGAGGTGGTGACCCTTTTCGGCGGGTTGTGCTGAGCATGCATACTTGCATGTTGTGTAATGTATTGAAGTATATAGTAATTGTCATATCAAGTGTATGTATATGTAATTATGTATATCTTAGCTTGGCGCTAAAATAAACACTTTTCATTTTTCATGTAATATTATATAAGAATAACACATAGACTGTAATTTATAACGATATATATGCATACATACACTTATGCCTGTATCTCCGAAGAGGTGTGATAAACACCCAAATTTTGACAAATTTAATGTAGTCCTAATCACGTAATAGGGGGGAAATCTATTGTCACAAAGATAGGAAAAATGGATAGTATTCCAATTGAAAGGGAAAGGTAGGTATGAAGGGAAGGCAATGGAAAGAAAGGGGTATATAGGAGGGAGATTAACCGCAACAAACAGATAGACCGACAAAAAAAAATTAAAAATGGATTTTTAAGCATAGGTATCGTGCAAATAACTATATGAGTTTAAAAAAACTATCATTTTGACATTACAAACAGACACTTCAATTTTATTTATTTGTATTGATATGGCGTTCATTGCCCCAAACCTTCGCTAAACCGATTTTGAATAAATTTGTTACGAAGATAGTTGGACTACTGAGGATAGACATTTTGAAAAGTTAATCTCTATTGGGTTAAATGGGGAAAGTACCTATTAATTTCCCGGGCATACAAAAAAAGCCAAGGTTTTAAGATGCTCTGAAAGCTCTTAAAGTATTAGTCTGCGTCAAATTCACGTCACACTTAACCATTCCACCATTTATTGACGTCGAAACAAACGTTTTGAACGAGGGAAATAAAAATTAAAAAGTCCCCACAGCCAAGAATGTCTACACCAATGAGCGTGGCATAAATAATCAGCCGGTGTACGTCTCGGCAAATTACCCAGAACGGGCGGGTTGGAAATTGATGGCAACACTGAAATAAGTGCCGCCATGTCAACTATGTTGGCTGTCGGCGAGCGCGCCTTGCCTTTACTTTTTTTTTCGTCTGTAATGATTCGAGTGGCGCGTTCTAAATTGGTTCTATTGTAATTATGGCGGGTTTTTTATTTGTGGTTGACATTGTCCTTTTGAGTTTATATTTGGAACGGAAATAAAAGGATTGTTGACTCCGTCTGTGTATCGGTTTGTTTGTGATTAGCTACGTGTTTTAATTAATTAGGTTAACGGCCAGAGGCAAAGACAAAACTGTAGGTACCTTTTTCTCCTTTCTTTGTTAACCGACTTTCTTTTGTTTTGTTTAGTAGTAAGTACCTAGTAGTTTTACACTGAAACTATAACTGTAACGCTATAATTCGTCAATAGCTATTGACAATAAAAAAATATGATTATGTATTTTAAAATAGTCGAAGAAAACATAAAACATTAAAATGGTACTGCCATATAAAACAATAAAAAAAGTGCCAACTTCACTTAACTCTTTACTTCATTTGCTGTCAACTTCAAGTTAAACTTTTGATCCATCAACGCCACCCGTTATCTTGAACTGGATATTAATCCCACTAATATAATATTATATAAATATGAAAGTTTGGATGGGTGGGTGGATGGATGGATGGATGTTTGTTACTCTTTCACGCAAAACCACTGAACCGATTGCGATGAAACTTGGTATGTAGATAGCTGGAGACCTCGATTAACGCATAGGCTACTTTTTATCCCGATATTCCCTTAAATAAGTTACCCTTAAATAACTATAAATTTAAAATTTAAAACACCCCGACTCGAAAATCCCTTCAACGATTACAAAATGCCTTACATCATTTTGGAAAAGAGCTGATAACCTTACACTGCTGGACCAATATTAACCAAACATAGCTAAGAACCACCGCAAGGAAACTGGCTTTCAAATGCAAAAAAGCGCATCGAAATCGGTCCATCCGTTTGAGAGCTACGATGCCACAGACAGACACATACACAGACATCGGCTTCAAACTTATAACACCCCTTCGTTTTTGCGTCGGGGGTTAAAAATAAAGTTCGCCCCCATTTGAATACCAATGCTACCACAGAAATATTTAATTTCAAGTGTTTTAATTAAAGCTGTTTCTCAAACGATAAGCTTATCTTATCATGAGATAACCGCCATTACCGAGACACGGTTACGGCATTAGCAATGATAAAGAAAATAAATATATTATTCATGTGTTTGCCTAGATAACAAAGTGCAGTTAGCGAAAAAAGTAGCTGAACAATGAACATTCTAATTTATTACACATCTTTGTGCTCAAAATATTAATTCTGAACTGTTTTGGCATTACTGACCTCTTCGTTCGTTCGTGGTTAGTGACACTGATTGCCGAGCCAGAGGTTTGTGGGTCTGATTCCCACTCAGGAAAAATAATTGTGTGATGACTGTGATGAGCATGATCATTTGTTCTGTCTCGGTGAAATTTATCTATTTATAAGTATGTTTATCAGCAGCCTGGTTACCATAGTACAGGCTCTGCCTAGTTTAGGGTCAGACGGCCGTGTGTGAATGTGTGAAGTTCTTATTATCAGAGACAAATACGGAAATATTATGATAATATTCTGTTTCATATTACACAGCGCTATCTAGACAGTTTAAAGAATAACATAGGCAAATTTTTCTCTCGAAGAAATGCGAGACTTTTGAGGTATAATAGATTTTATTCCTTAGAATCAAACAAGTAAAGGCGCTAACAAAAACGGATGTAATTTATGTGAACACACAAATTAACGCGGCTTATTTTGTTGACTGTACCCGGGACAACACCTGGACGTCTCGAAAAAAAAAACAATTTGTAAAATAAAAGTCGTACGGTCAACTTAACCCTTTAGATGCTCCCAACACCAATGGCATTATTTACTTTGACCATTTCTTAAATCCCATCCAATCCACACACGTAGACACACACACATACACACACACACTCACACGCACACACACCGCGCATTTAAATTAGTATTTCTAGTTTTATTTATTTTTGTATTAAAATTTCTTTCATTAAATAAACAGAAACAATGAATGTTCACATAAAAAAGGGAGGACACTGGCTCCTGCAACACAGTATTTACTAGTGCAGGAATCATAGAAGCCTGAGATTATTGTAACACAACTTCTGCCAATAAAGAATTATTATTATTTTCTTTATTCATCTTTTATCATATAAATTACATTTTTAAATATGTACATAAAAAATATATATTTAAAAATATAAAAAATAGTACACCACCGACATCGGGTACAGGGACCAAGATACCGGTGGTTAGGTCTCCAAAGACAGGAATCTCCTCACTATACGGGCCGTGTCGAGAAGAACTGCCTTCTGCATCAGTCCCTTGATCCAACCGTCTAACGCGAGCCTCTTGAGGTGTTGATCGAGGCTCTTGGCTATTAATCCATGAGCAGATATGACTATCGGCACAATGATTGCCGAATCCACATCCCACATGTCGACCACCTCGTGAGACAAATCCAAATATTTGATTTGTTTTTCTTTTTCAGCCCTTAACGTCATATGGAATGGTGATATCTACAATCATTGCTCGGCGCTCTAATCGGTCTATTACCACTATATCAGGTTTATTGGCAACAATAGTCCTGTCAGTGATAATAGACCGATCCCAGTACAATGTTACACGACCATTTTCAAGAACTGGGTCGGGCACATACCTACAGGTATGTGCCACGGTAATTCCATAGTCACAAGGTTATATTTAAGAGCAAGTTGCTGATGGACTATCCTGGCCACTTGGTTATGTCTGTGCAAGTAGTCGCCGTTGGCAAGGCGAGAACAACCGGAAATTATATGCCTGAGGCTTTCCCCGGGACGATGACATGCCCGACAAATGTCAATCGTGCCGTCCTTCAGGATATGTTTCCGATAGTTGTTCGTCATAACAACTTCATCAGTAATTGCACAGATAAAACCTTCAGTTTCTCCAAAGAGGTCACCGAAACGTATCCAGGACACAGATGATAATAGATCTACTTCGGGCCCATTTAAGGCCCGATAAAAACGTCCATGCAGCTCTTTGCTCTTCCATACTTCCCTGCGATCTGTAATATTGAGTACTGCAGGTTTGCGCCAGTTCTCTCTACCTAAAGCAAGCGGGGTGAGTCCGTTGTCAACTGCCACAACATCCCGATGCACCTCCACGTTAACAGAGAGGAAGTAATCTCTGAGATTGCATACCTCGCGGTTATGTAGTGTCTTGGCATTTAAAAAACCACGACCCCCACATTTCCGCGGGATATACAATCTCATTACCGATGAACGTGGATGGTGCATTCGGTACGCGGTTAGCAATGTACGGACTCTTCTATCCAGGGCATCAAGTTTCGTCTGAGTCCATCTAAGTATGCCAAAGGAGTAGGTTAGGACTGGTATGACCCAATCATTATAGGCCCGCAACTTATTACCGCCTGACAAAAGACTTTTTAATACTTTTTTCAGGCGGCCAAAGAAACGTTCCTGTAACGATTGCTTCATAGTCAATTCATTGAAACCTAACGCCTGTGACATTCCTAGATACTTGTAAGTTTCGTTCGCGGAAAGACGTCTAAGGTGTGTAGAATCTGAGAGTTCCATGCCTTCAGATTCCACAATCTTGCCTCTTTTTACATGCATGACTGCACATTTATCCACACCAAATTCCGTCCTGATACATTTACTAAAGTTCAGTTACCTCTAGTAATTTTATCAGTTGGAAATTGCTGCAGGCAAAGAGTTTCAAATCATCCATGAAAAGGAGGTGGGATATAACCTGACCTCCTCTCCGCAAACGATAGCCTAGTCCTGAACCCTCCGACATAGTGCTGAGAGGATTCAAAGCCAGGCAGAACCACAAGGGACTCAAACTGTCACCCTGAAATATACCCCGCTTGATCTTTATATACTCGCCGTCACCCTGAGATTGTCGACATCCTGGATAGCAAAGAACTGTTCTCCATTGCTGCATACGTGTGCTCAGGAGCCGAGCCACGTATGCGACATAGAGTCATAGGCTTTCTTATAGTCTATCCAACATGTCGCCAGATCTTTTCGGTTACGGCAAACTTGTTGGTGTGTCAATAATAAGGAGCTCTTTAGTGCCACGTGCCCCACTTCTTATTATTATTATACCTCCTTATTTAACACAATGTCAGAAAAAAAAGAAAACAAAAAAGTGAGCTAAGAACACTCTCGAACTCGAAAAAAACACTTCATCAAAATCGGCCACAGACAGACACATAGAAACTCACGTTAAAAATATAACAACCCTCTTTTTTACGTCGGCGATTAAAACGGGCTAGTTACCTAAATAAGATGGAGTCGCTTTGTTGTATAATCAAAGGTGAAAATGTAATCTATCTTAAACTGAAAAGAAAAATAATGTGTTTTTCTTCGAACCTGACGCGATGGTTCCATGGAATTACACCATGACTAACATGTAATAGTAAATTTAATAGGAAACTATTAATGTTTCATTCATGTTTCCTGAAACGTAGCCGTCATGTAGACACGTGTTAGCCATGTGTCGACAGCGGACGGCGGCGGAGTCGTATTGCAACTACAAAAACTGGAATTTAATTAAACTAAAAAAAAATTAATTTAAGCTTTTTATTTATGGTTCTACGTTGAATTGAAATTAGATTCTTTTGATTGGGTATAAAGTCATGACTTGGGTTTGTTGAATATCTCAAACTTGAAGATGGTATTAACATTATAAACTTCAGGAGATTTTCTTCTTTGCATTATGAGTTTATCTATGTATGATTATTTGTGGTCTCAGAAATGTTGTTCGAGATGATGACAACTACTTTTTATCATTACATCACTGGAAGTTCACACTATAGTTTACTGTTCTGCCAAAAAGGGCTCCAAAAGGTTTTTTTTACTGAATCCCCGAGCGTGCTTTGACCAACAACATCCACAGGCTACGTTGTTTAATGCTTGTTTACCACATTAGTGGTATAAAAAGTTTGCTTAAGACGGGAACGCATGCGATGTCAATAGTAACGGTATTCAAGTTACCTACTAATGTAATTAAATGTGACTGATAAGCAGATTTTCTATAATTACCTAATACTCTCATTCTTTCGACTTTTTTTTTTAATGGTATAGGGGGCAAACGAGCAGACGGGTCATCTGATGGTAAATGACTTCCGCCGCCCATGGGCACCTGCAACTCAAGAGTCACAAGTCCGTTGCCGCCCATTAAGGCGGGAGTAGGGGAAGGGCGGGAATAGGGAAGAGAGGGAAGGGTTAGGGCCTCTGGTATCCTCACTCACGCGGCGAAAAATAATGCTAGCTTTGTTACTGTCACTTTAAGTCCAAGCGTTAGTCCAAAGAAACTGATAAATTCATACATACACGCTTTACGCAAACACACAATATTACACATACAGGTACATAATATTCTACCTCATATTGTTAAGATGTAAATAATGTTCTTATTGTTGAACTAATTGACAGGTTTCAGCGAAATATAAGTGTTTGTGGTCTGTGAACAACATATGTGTTTTGTTTATATGTGTTCTATTGATATCTCTAGAATTACTTTCTCATATTAAGTTGGAAAGTTAAAAAAAATATTACGACTGTTTCACTCAGATCAAATAGAAGCACTATTTAATCTGAATGAAACAGTCTTAATATTTTATTTAGTAGATGCAGCTCCATTCTATTTTTATTAAGTTCTTAAATAAACGAATAATTTATGTCTTGAGAATTTGTGCTTGGATAACTGAAAATTGGAAATGAACGAGTTTTTACAGGTTTTTAACCGACTTTAAAAAAGGAGGAGGTTCTATGTTCCACTGTAATTTTTTATGTATGTTCACCGATTACTCAAAGACGCCTGGACGGATTTGGCAAATTCTTCTTTGTTTTGAAAGGGTATACTAAATATAAATATTTCCGCTGAAGCAACGTCAACATAATTTTATCTAAGTTATTATAAATCAAGATATTCGGGCCACATGTAAAGTACCATTTCAATTCATTTACCCATTTTTTTTTGTTAAACCTGTTAGCGGTTTAATTCATTCACGGTGCCGAATATACGCCCTAAAATCAATACTAATACTAGCTACTAGTGATGTGCCGGATATCCGTATCCGCGAATATCCGATCGAGAAAAAAGATCTGCATCTATGTCCGTATCGCGGTTCTTGAACGGATTCTTTTACGTTATTATATTTTATTACGTTTATGAAATTCTAAATTTATTTTACTAAAATAAATACTGATGTAGTGAGGGACTTGTAGGGACACAAGCTTTGTCAACATTTTGTAACACATTCAACTACTCGCTACACGTCGCCAGTCTCGGGATTGTAGGGCGCCGAGTGTGTCCCTTAAATTGTACGGTAAAATCGTTGGACATTATAACTCTAAAGAACACGCATTTCCTTTATTTACATCGCCCAATCCCTAATATTATTGAAACAATTAAAAAATACGTGCAGTACAAGTTGAAACATGTCGTGTTATTAGCCTCAACGTCAACCATCGTGTCAAGTCGGCCCATTCTTACCGAAGCATGGCTCTCCCACGAATATAATGCATATATATATACGAAATACGAATATATGCATAAACATAATAAAGCTGAAGAGTTATTTTGTTTGTTTGTCTATTTAAACGCGCTAATCTCTGAAACTATCAGTCAGATTTGGATAATTATTTTTGTCATGGATAGAGTATTCCTTGAGGAAGGTTATGGGGTACGTAACATCACGCTATGACCCTTAAGAGCGAAACAGTGACCATAAATGCAGCTGAAACTGGTATGTATAAGTAAAGTACAGCACACATCACCAGCTACAACTCTCTAATCATTCAGCAATAAGGCCGCGATACCTGTGTGATACCTGTATCAATTGAAATTTTGGTGTACAAAAAAGTTATTTACCTGTCCGTCTATCTATCTATATATTGGGTTGAGACAAGCCTGAGCCAGTAGCGATACTTTTTCTAATCCAACTTTGAACAATCCAAGAGATATCCGAACGTCTTTCTTTCGAAGTAAATGACATTTCTTTTAGTGAACTGATTTATTTGTTACTATAAACGATATGTAACTCTAGTGTTTGGAAATAAGGTTTAAAGTTGTTTGTACATTTTATCAAAGGCATATTTTCCCATAGTTATGCTATGATTGTATGATCCTTTTCTGTGGAAGTTCAAAGTGTGTTCGAAATGTATTATTGGTGACAAATATAGTTATGAGATAGTTCCGGCCTGATTATGGATGGGTGCGCGTTTGATGTCTTATTAAGTTATGTTTTTTAATGTTCTGGAAATCCTTCATTCGCTTTTAGGACAAGATTTTTTTTTTATGGAAGTGGGTAGAGTATAACACTTCAAAGGACTGACACCCCGGTTTTGAAAGGCTGATCAAAATGTTGTTCAACTAACAGAGCTGTCAAGTTAACAGTGGTGTCAAATCAATTCGAGTTCCTGAAACATGAATCAAAGAAAAACTTACTAATCTATAAAAATTCGAATCGCATTTGACAAGGTTTTGTAGTACATTTTGACATTTGACTCTACAAACTGATCTGATGGTTAAAGTGGCCTAATCACGCGTTCAACAACTCAATATATACATGCGATTTGACATACGATTAGTAAATTTTTGCATTGTACAGCCTTTCAGAAACCGGGTGTGAGGATCACGAGGATTAAATTAATTCTCGTATCAAGTTTTAAAGATGGCCACTATTTGAAAGTTTTTCTTACAACGAAGTTAGAACGAAGGGCCTTAATTGTGGTAAGCCAATACTGTTACCTTTTAAACATTCTCAAGATCTGCCGCAGTTAGTTGACTGGCCTGTCAACTAACTGCAGCACCAAACTGATGCAACAAACTCTGGCTTAGCAGTCAGCATCATTAACCACTAGGTTAATGATGCTGCATGAAGCCAAAGGTCGTGGGTTCGATTCCCACCCAGGACAAATAATTGTGTGATGAGCACGATCATTTGTTCTATGTCTGGGTATCATTTATCTATAATATGTATGTATTTAGTATATAAGTATGTTTATTAGCAGTCTGGTTGCCATAGTACAAGCTCTGCCTTGTTTGGGATCAAACGGCCGTGTGAAGTTATTATCATAATCTTAAGGGCAGCTGCCCTACCCTGTCCTCCCCCCCTCGACACGCTCATGGTAGGTGCCGTTAACCTCTGTCCACCCCTTCCGGACAAAGACCTGATACGTATGTAATTTATATCTGCCGAAACATATTTTAACGAACAAAATCCAAAGAACTTTCTTCGCGTCTTCCTTTTGTGTCTGCCATCTTATCAAAAATGCCTTGATACTCGTTTTCTAGCTAAATCGGTTACCGTCGGGTGCATGTTGGCTTGTCGCCCAGCGCTGGGCGTGGTCCAGTGATCGAGTGGGGCACCGCCTAGCGATAACTCACAGAGGCGTGGGCAAACGGTCTATCTATATCGGAGCGTAATTCACCAGCGGGATGGAGAATAAGCGTAAGGGTTGATCAATGTAAATACCGAGTAAATTGTGTCGTGTGATTTCTGTAAGTGGATGTAGTTATTCGGAATGAACTATAGAAGAATATAAGAAGAATTATTTGTAAGCATTTTTAAGAAAATTTCGCAAACGCAGGGCCATGAAATTTGGAATATTTAAAGCTTACTAGGTGTTTTTTCATTGGCCAGTATAACTTGAGCTGTCATTGTATAGACTTACTTACTGTGACAGGGCATCACATATACTGGACGCGTGTAATTTCATTAAGCCGTTTTCACGTAATTTTTAAAGTTGTAAGGCGTATTGTTTAAATTTTTTAGCTTTCTGCACTTTTAAATATATAAACTGTAAATATTCCAAAATTCACGTTCCTACGTGCGCGAAATTTTCTTAAAAAGGGGTACAAAGAATTATCTTCACGTATTAACATAATATATATAGAAAAAGTGCAGAAAGAAAAAAAAATGTGTTGCAAATTTAATATTTTACGTGAAAACAGCTATAACAAACTACACTAATTTATTATACATGTTGACGTGTCTTGGGTGCGTAAAATTAAATAAACAAAAAAGTAGGCAGTCATGGGACTGCCGACAGAAGCGAAAACTTAAACGTAACGACGAACTTAAAACGTCACATTAGCAGATTGGTGACGTTAATTAATAAGGAGCTGACAGAACTCAATGTTTAGATTAGCGCCCTCTAGTGGATCTATATTTATATTATTAGCGTGACGGTCACGAGTTCAGTGCTTTTTCCCAATAGCAAAAGTGCACAAACGTGCCTAAAGAAGTTTTCATTTCTAAAAGCGGCGGTAGCGTAATGGCTAAGGCGACGGACTTGCGATCAAATGGTTGCGGGTTCAAACCCCACCCAGTGCACTACCGTCGTGAACCCACTCCTAACACAAGCGTTAAGCTTAGCTGGAGGGGTTAACGAGATTACTAGTAATGTGTGACCCACGTTACTACTACTACTAATCTTTAAAAAAAAAATCAATTATGGTGAAATTCGACCACCAGGCAATCTGTAGTAATTATTGAAGGCTAGCTTTTCCTGCAGTTTAACCAGCGTTGATGGTGACAACTCCGTTTCTAAGGGTCGTAGCTTGATGTTAATTAGCCTATATCCTTCCTCAAGAGTTTTTTTGAAGTGAAAACTTCTTTAGCGGCGTTGTGCACTTTTTGGTATGGGTAAAAAATGGCGCAGGACACGTGACCTGATCGAAAATTCGTAAGACGGAGGCGAGTTTCTTATATTTTAAAAAATATAACATTTGAAATTCGAACATTTATGAGTGGCCAGGAGCGCAGAACTTCCAGTGTACCCTATGTATACATTTAGATATGTTATTACCTACTTTTTATTTTTAACCTAATTATATATATACAGATATGTGTGTGTGTTAGTATATGCAAATACATTGTGAAGCTATGTTTTCACTTCTAACGTGCAGTCCCACGACTGACAGTTTTTTAAGGTTACTCCCGCATTAGGAATATTCCTGTATCGCGGGGGCTTCACAAACAGTCAAACAACGGACACAAAGAACACCCAGACTCGAAACAACTACTTGTGGATTACACAAAATTTTGTCCCGTGTGGTATTTGAACCTACAACACTCGGCGCTGCGAAGTGGCGAGGTGACCACTTCAACCATTGCGCCATCCGTGCAGTCAAGTTGGACTATCAAATGCAAAGAGAACTCTTCGCGCGATTAACGCGTTTAACGAAAATATAAACTCTTTAGCTTTATTAAGAAGATATAGATTAGAACTATTTTTATGCTAGGCCAGGCTTTAGGAAAAGCTACAAGTACTCGACTAATCGTGCCAAAAGGCTAATTCAGAGGGTTGCCGCCGGCTTGGTAGCACGTTTGCTCGATGCTCACTCACGCCTACCGAGTTATTATTACCTAGCCTAGTTTTATTTGTTCCCAAAAACACATAACTAACTGGTAGTTAAATTCATTCTAGCTGAATATAACCGTACGTAATTAGCGCTGTGCGTCCTGAATTGCGACTTTATTGTGTCGGTAGTAGAGTCGCTATTTATTTAAATGATTTGGCAGAGTGAGACTTCTGTACTTGTACTATTATGTATTCTGTGGCTAGGCTTCTAAGGGGCCGTAAAGTGACCGTAAACGCGAATTAAACTTCGCGTACATTTTTTCTATGGGCAACAGTTAGTATTTTTTAAGGTTTAAACGCTTCTTCAAACTCCAAACCTAAACAGCAAAATGTTTTTAGCCCTTGGACTAAAATCATGACCCTTTTCTTTTATCTAAAACATCACGTTGAAACGGACGCCACACCAATTAACGTAAGATTAACAAAATAAAGTTTAAGCGACTTGTTGACAGAAGGTCCGTATTTAATTAATTTTTTTACCTATATGGTGTGGCTGTAGAGCAATCTACTGCAACGTCAGAGATCACGGGTTCGATTACGGTTCAGTGCAAATATTTGTATGCATGAATGTAAAAAATGTATGTATCTGCAAAAAAAAAGTATTTTATAAGTGTTCTAGAGACCATGGAGGAAAGTTTTCCAATGATGGCGGGCCGATACTAAAATATAATTAATTAAACAAGCTATGTACTTGACTGGCCTGTCGGTCTGGTGGTTAGTGATCTTGACTGCTGAGCCTGAGGTCGTGGGTTCGATTCCCACCCAGGATAAATTACCGTGTGATGAACAGGATCATTTGTTCTGTGTCTGGGTATAATTTATCTATGTATTATATGTATGTATTTAATAATATATATAAGTATGTTTATCAGCAGTCTGGTTGCCATAGTACAGGCTCTGCCTAGTTTGAGGTGTCTCAAGTTGTCATTATTACTATTTTAATGAAAACAAACTATTATGTAAAGAACCGTCTGACTCGCGCACCGAGGGATCCGCGTAAGCAAACAAACTTGTGTACGTCCATCTCGGGAATCAATTCTCAAAGACTTGCCCGTCTTTTTCGAAAGGCAAACTTAACTTTGCGGTTGCGATGTACGACAAAGTGAACAATCCAACCGCAAAATATAAGTTTGTAATCATAAAAAACTTTTTTATTATGTGATATAACAATAAATTAACGACTTTCGGTTTTTTCCCTTCATTTGTGCTGTCAGACCATGCTTCTTACCAAATTTCATGATTCTAGGTAAATGGAAGTACCCTATAGGTTTTTGACCCAAAACCTATAGGGTACTTTCGGTTGACCTAGAATTGTCAATTTTGGTTAAAAGCGAGGTCTTACAGGACAACTAAAGGGAAAATTCGGAAAAATAAAAAAGAAATTGAAAATTAAGGTAAATTTTGGTACTTTTTAAATTTTTTTTTTCTTAATTTGCCCATATCTTTTTATTGTGTTGACTCAGGACATTGATTTTTATACTCCTAATAGGGACTTTAGACCTCAGTATCTGGTATAATTTTAACTTGCTAGGTCCACCCGTTCCTGAGAAAATCGGTGGTGACACACGGACAAACGGATAAAAGAGTGATCTTATAAGGGTTCCTTTTTTACCTTTTGAGATACGGAACCCTAAAAACACAGTCTGTTTTATCAATAAAAATACTAATAATTTATTTTCTATCTTTTACAGGTAAGCATCTTTTTAATCATCCTCACATAGATACAATTATGTTTTTGGTAAGTTAATATGACTAGAATTTGACTACACGGATGCCGTAGTGGGTTAAGACATCTTGGCAACAAGTACCGAGAATAGTGGGTTCCATCCTCATGTAGGTCAATTATCTCTGGGAAGACAGGTTGTCCAGTGACATCAGACAGCTGGTGGAGCAGTGGAGGTTTTATAAGTAGCAAGTGGGGGTCAGATAAGAGGGTGCGGTGAGTTAACGTAAAACCCGTACAAGTTTGTCTAATCAGCTATTTTATATTACTCCGCGACGTGTGCTTAGTCCAGCGATCGTTATTGCACACTGATTATCCCCGACGCAAAAAGAGGGGGGTTATAAGTTCGACGTATCTGTGTTTCTGTCTGTGGCATCGGAGCTTCCAAACGAATGGACCGATTTGTTGGAAAGGTGACTTGATCGAGAGTGTTCTTAGATATAATTCAAGAAAATCTGTTCACCCGTTCGAAGATCATCAGCTCTTTTCTAATTGATGATGGGATTCTCGAGTCGGGGGGTATTTTTTATGATTATTGTAAATGTGTATATTATTGTAAAGTTTACAGTCATTTAATCATGGACGAACTCGTACACTAGACAGCTTGTTATGAGTTGGTTTAGATCGAGCGAAGAAGCACAAAGCTGAGCTACCGTCCAATTATGTTATAATATAACATAATTGGACGGTAGCTCAGCCTATTAAATTGGCAAGTATAGAAAAATACATATTATGTATTTTTCTATACTTGCTAATTTAATATCAAATAAGCAAAGTTTGCCAAATCTTTTATGCCTTTTTATGAATGCAAAATAAATTTATTTCTTTCTTTCTCCTTTTTTTTAAAACTCCGAATAGGTGAATAGGATTCCACAATAGAAGATACCATTACCAGATCCGGGATTCGACTTCGATTCTTACGATACTCACACACATGGACTGGCCTGTTGGCCTAGTTGTTAAGACCCTGATTGCTACGCCATAGGTCGTGGGTTCGATTCCCACCCGAGTCTGGGTGTTCTTTTCCGTTGTTTCTATGTTTGTACAGTCCCCCGCGACACAGGAATTATTCCTAATGCGAGAGTTGTCTTTTAAAAAGATAAAAAAAGAACATATTTTCTTTCTTTCTTCTTCTTACATACTACCTACCACACACCTTCCGATCACACACAGACCTTTTAACACAAATCACAGGAAAATTAATCTGTATTATAATCCTTCACACTCCACTTTACCTTCTCTAAACGTACATAATTAACCAAATCGAATATTATCTTGTTTGATGAGCAAGTGACGCTACAGAGCGGAGTTAGTGTGGATATAAACTCACAATCACACCAACCGACAGTTTGGATTACGGCGTTAGCTGACCAAACACTAAGTAATGAAACAATGTGTTGTCCCCTCTATAATCAACGGTGAATGTTCCCATTAAATGGTTTAGGGAGGCGACGCATTTACGTAGGCGACTCGTTTTTTCGTAGGTAACAAAATTTTGGTAATTTGAAGCGACGAAAACGTATCTAACTATCTCTAAATAGTATTTGTATCGTGGGAGAGCCATACTTCGGCATTTATGGACCGGCTCGACCACCACGACCTCACAGAAAACCGGTGTGAAGCAGTGCTGTGTTGTGTTTCGCCGAGTGAGTGAGGTTACCAGAGGTCCTAACCCCGCTTTCCCTACTCCCACTTTAAAGGTCGACAACGCACTTGTGACTCTTGAGTTGCAGGTGTCCATGGGCGGCCGGTAGTCACTTACCATCAGGTGAACTGTCTGCTCGTTTGCCTCCTATACCTTAAAAAAAATGTAGTATATTGTACACTGCAGCTCCTCTTTTCACCTGTTTCTCTATCCATCCTGGAAGAGATCTCAGATTAATGAATAAGGTCACCAATTGTACATAACATTAGCTAGTAAGTAGATATAATGCAAATTTTATCACGATTTTTTTTTTTGTGTACAAAAAGAGTACATCTATCTATCTAATGGCTAAAGCGTCTAATGATAAACATTTACCCCAGTGATAGTGCGTTCGAACACCGCCGAATACTTTATCGACGTGAACTTAACCTAAAATGGACTGCTTGTAAGAGGACATGAGTAAAAAGGGAGGAGGCACTGAAAGGACGAATGATGGAGAAGTAAAAGAAAATATATGCTCCACCCCAAATAAAATTGGTGGAAGGTTAGGCAGATGATAATGATGAAGCGTCGGTAGCGTAATGTCTAAGGCTAACGCGTCGGACTTGCGATCTAGTGGTTGCAGGTTCGAACCCCACCTAGTTTACTACCGACGTGAACCCACTCCTAACATTTAGCTTAGCTGGAGGGGTTCACAAGAATACTGGTGATGTGTGACCCACGTTACTTGAAGTCATAGAAAAATATGTTATACTAGCCATTCCCGCAGTATCACCTGCGTTTATGATCACTGCTCCACTCCCATTGGTCGTAGCGAGATGTTATATAGCCTATAGCCTTCCTCGATAAATGAGCTATCCAACACTAAAATAATTTTTCAATTCGAAGCAGTAGTTTCTGAGATTAGCGCGTTCAAGCAAAAAAACAAACTAACTGTTCAGCTTTATAATATTAAGTATAGATAGTAGCCTCTGTGACCATGAGTTAGGAATATTAATAACTACAAATAATGATCAAAAACTAAGATAACGGCTCCACCGATAATTAAATGTTGTAAAAAAACTATGTCCCGTAAAGTATGAACCGTCTAATTTCCTAGTACTTTCAGACCGATTTAAAATTGTTATTTTACGTACAAATAATAGAGTATGTGATGAAAATTGAATGCATCACTGTTCAGGGAATAAAATTCTATTAAACCAAAACATAAACTAAACAATTAAGACAAAAAAGTCGCAGTTGTAAATCGCAAGTGCGCGTCGAACCCCAACATGTTCCTGTAAGTGATAGCGTCAGGAATTGGATTCTGCTGGATTTATGTGTGTGTGATTAAAGTCTCTCCTCCGCGGTCGATAGTGTGCGCCTGTACTTACAGTGCTCTGTGGTTAGGGTTGTCACTTGGTCAAATAAACTACATCTTCTTTTGTTCAATAAATATTTTAATATCTATATAAATTACATGTTGTAGTCAAAGCAGAAAAAAATTGTCTAAGATTTATTCCGTTATTTAAATTTTGATTTGATTTGACTTAAAAAAGGTAGGTTCTTGATTATTAAATGTTCTATGGCGAATGATAACTGAACTGTCGGTAGATAATTTGCAAAATAACTTCATATACAACCACGTTACTAATTTATTAGTGTTGAATTTGTATTAAAAAAAAAACATACTAAAACTACTTATTTTAAAATATGACTCAAAGCTAGGTAAATTGGCAGAAGTTGTCGAGTAAGTGAGCTTTGAACTCATAATAAATCACAACATTTAAAAAAGCAAACTAGATCCTCCTAGTGACCTAGACCTCCAACTACAGCTAAGAACCGTACAAGTTACAAGAAAACAAAGAACATCATAAAACTTGCTCAAGTCGTTTAGAAGAACAATCATGAACGCACGCACATTGGATTTGTTTCATATAAAGACAGACAGACAAAACTAATTAACCAACTCATCAGTTCACTCGAAGTTGGCGAGTTTATTCTTCATTTACAACTTACGCTTACATTTTGTGTGACAACCCTATTTGGTGGTAAAGTCATTAGTGTGTGTGAGTGAGAAGTGTGCAAGTGAACGTGTCCCAGTGCAATTTGTCCTTATTAGTGTATTGATTTGGGTCTTCTGACCGACTTACGACGTTACAGTCTTAGATAACCACAGCAATTGTGTTTGTAATCTTTTTATTTTGTAATTCGTGTTTTATATAACGTCACTTAAGTTATAACACCGCGAAAGTCATTTTTTATGCGAAATATGCTCTGTATTTCAGTTGATAGGGCATTTATCAAAATTTTGTCTAGTGGCAGAGCCATGCTTCGGCACGTATGGGATGGTTCGACAAGAGTGATACCATGGCCTCACAGAAAACCGGCAGTAAAGCAATGGTTGCATTGCTTTTCGCCCCGTGAGTGAGGTTACCGGAGGCCCTAACCCTTCCCTCTCCCCCTCTTTCCCCCTTCCCCTACTCATACCTTAAAGGCCGGCAACGCAGTTGTGAATCTTGAGTGGCAGGTGCCCTTTAAATTTTTTACTTTAATTTAAATAGGACCAACCTTGAACTGACTGGCCTGTTGGTCTAGTGGTTAGTGATCCTACTGCTGGTCCCGAGGTCGTGGGTTCGATTCCCGCTCTGGACAAATAATTGTGTTAATGATCACGATAATTTTTTCCGTCTCGTATAATTTATCCATAATATGTATGTATTTAGTAATATATAAGTATATTTATCAGCAGTTTAATTACCATAGTACAGGCTCTGCCTAATTTGGGATCAGACCTTCCGTGTGTGTGGTGTCTCAAGTTATTATTATTAGTAGTGAAAACCTATTTTGCATGTCCTCCAAGGCACGTTGGGTTCATTCAATTGGTTCAAATTCTCTGAGTGGTCACTCATCCATTACAGGACTTTAGAGAAGTTGCTTACCTCTTATTGACAATTTGCTACATTAGAATATCAATACATGTTGTATGTTTAGAGTTTTATCTAACTGAAGTAAACATTCAAATAATAATAATTATTATTACGGAGGGATTTAGGGCCTCCGGTAACCTCACTCGCTCGGCGTAATACAGCGAAGCATTGCTTCAAGCCGATTTTCTGTGAGGCCGGTCGAGCCGGCCCATACGTGCCGAAACGTGACTTTCCCACTAAAAAATCTCAATTTTAAGAATTCGCGGCTTCAATTACCGCTCAGTGAAAATATTTTTTGCATGAATACTTTACATACATACATTAGAACAAAAATAAATTAGTATAGTAGTAAACAGTACAAGGTATTATAGGTATGGGCTTAATTTTGTTCTAGACAGCACTGCACTTATGTCTCAGAATACTACGAATATTATAAACGTGAAAGTTTGTGAGGATGTATGGATGTAATGAAGTTTGTTGCTCTTTCACACAAAAACTATAGCTGGAGACCTGGATGTTAATCCAGGTCTCCAGCTATCTTTGTACCAAGTTTATCGGGAATATCGGGATAAAAAGTAGTCTATGTGTTAACATAGACTACTTTTAGCAGCGCAGCTAGTATTACATAATTATAATCCATTTAATCACAATTATCATCATGTCATTTAATATATGAAATATTAGCTTTTGCCGATTTTGGATTTTGACGATTAACTCAGGTATCCCTCGAGAGCACTACTTTTTTTTGGAGTTTACTCCTTAAGAATCGATTTTCATATAAGGCGCCCGGTATGAAAATATTATGAAGAGTAAAATTTAGTGATCGGAGGGCAGCGTAACGCTTTAACGCTTTGTTGTGCTTTTTGTGCTTTATTGGAGTTTACTCCTTATCCTCGACGCATGTAAGTAAGATATATATATATACTTACCTTTATGTATATATAAATAGAATATATACTGTACAGTGCCTACAAATGATGAGAGAGATAGAGAGAGAGAGAGATAGATAGAGATATATATATATATATAGAGAGAGAGCCTCCAGTAAATTGTAAACTCCAGTCGTGCGTCGGAGCTGACACACACCTTTTTCTTTTTTTTTCTGGATGAAAGGAACCCTATGTCCTTCTGTACCCATGACAACGTGTGTGCAAAGTTTCATGATGATCGGTTCTTTAGTTAGGGCTTCTAAGCGTAACAAACAAACAATCTCACTTCCGCATTTATAATATTAGATAGGACTCGTAAGGTTGAGTTTTTTTCATTATTAACACATATTTTTATTCAGCCACAAAACCTTTTAAATCCGTTAACCCAGGCCACGTCACCTTCCCGCTAATTCCCCACTCGCATTTGTGGGAAAGCCATTTTAAATTCCGCCAGTATACCGTTATGGTGTCGGAATATTAATAGAAAATAGCCAGGTTCGGTTCCTTAATGGAGGGGGAACTTGGTTTAAGGGAATGCAATGGTTTGACTTTGAAAAATATATTTTTCTTGCGACATATTTTTTTCGTAATGCCGTGTTCCTCGAAAGGTCAAGAAATCTATTCATCATCTTACTGTTTATACCTTTGCTGGACTTTTTATAAGGAGGCATGAGGCAAGGAGGGTTGAATTTGTTGTTTATTTGGGTATAATAAAATAAATAATAATATCTCACACACGTCCGTCTGATCCCAAACTAGGCAGAGCCTGTGCTATGGTAACCAGACTGCTGATAAACATACTTATATATTTCTAAATACTTACATATTATATTATAGATAAATTACACCCAGACACAGAACAAATGATCATGCTCATCACTCAATTATTTGTCCTGGGTGGGAACCGAACCCACGACATCTGGCTTAGCAGTCAGTGTCACTAATCACGAGACCAACAAGCCAGCCACAGTTGTATGGTAACATATTTCTTCGAATGTTTTTTTTTTTTTTTACAATTAGAGTCAGAACTGGCATACCACAATACCAGCGGTGTCACATGGGCGTTGCTGACCATTAGACCCTACTGACCATAGACTTTCTTTTTTATTATAAAGGGGGCAAACGAGCAGATGGGTCACCTGATGGTAAATGACTACCGCTGCCCATGGGCACCTGTAACTCAAGAGTCACAAGTGCGTTGCCGGCGTTTAAGGTGGGAGTAGGGGAAGGTGAGAAGATTATTTTTCATTTATCAGTTACCTTTTTTACCGCGTCGGTGGCAAACAAGTATTCGGCCCGCCCGCCTGATGGTAAGTGGTTACCGTCTTCTATGAACGCTTGCAATTCCAGAGGAGTCGCATGCGCGTTGCCGACTCTTTAAAACACCTATACCTATTCTTGAAGATCCCTATTCTGTACCGGTACTGTATAAAATGATATTTGCCTCCTCTTTTGAAGATGTTTTTTTTTCAAAAGTTTTAACATAAAAATCAATCTTCTATTTTTCTGTGCGTAGGAATTGATCCTATACCCGTATATCCTGACTAATAAAAAAACATTCATCAAAATCTGGACTTCTTGATGAGAAGACAAAAATAAATTCTCCTTGTCTCGTATTAATAACCTTCTCTTTTGTACTATCATCAGTTATACATAAATGCCAATTAATGAACGGCGTCACAACATTTCTCCTAAAAAAATGTAACATTTTTTCGTCACACAATTTTAGAATCACCAATTCTTATTTTCAATCAAGGAACGCCATTTGAATTCGAAGAAGACATTTTGTTTTCACTTATAATTCACGGGGCTCGCCCAAAAATGTTAATTCGAATGAATTCTGTCTGTTTTCGTTACACGAAATTATTTTATTGCCACCATCTTGAATAATGGCGTCAGGTAGGAAATTGATTTTTAAAATTAGAATGATTTTCAATTAATGTTTTTGTTTTTATTTTATACTAGCAACCCGACCCGGCTTCGTCAGGGAACGAATTTGCTTCTCATTTTATTTTAGCGCGATTTTAATACCTTTTTTTCCGAGTCCGTACAGTCTTTTCAAGATAATGCCTGACCGTACGAAAATACAGACAGACATCGAGACTTCCTGTTATGCTAAGTAAGCATAACTGGTTATAGACAATTATGTTCTAGAGATCTTCTGGTGGTCGAATTTCGACCATAATTAGTTAAGTTTTTAATGTTTTATTTCATTTACCGGTATAACTTGAACTGTCATTGTATAGACTTTTCGTCCCGTTAAAGGTCAACAAATATACTAGAGGCGTGTAGCCGATATCACGTATTTTTAAGTTTATTAAACATATTGTTTATAAATTTTAACTGTCTGCTCTTCTTCGACAACTTTAAGTATTTTTAATTTCACATTACTCTGTTCACGAAATAATTGATGCCTTATTCTTTTCTCCAGTTGCCCCGGACGAGATCAAAAATATCATACTTACTATACATTTAATCGAAGGCTGTTGGTTGTGATGATATAAGTACACGATAGTAACTATCTTAGACCCCCTTCTGTCCGCAATCCTATACATTGTTAATTTCTCCTTTGACTCCGAACATTTCCTAGCTGTATGGCAAGAAGGCCTACGTTCGCCCTCTTCCAAAGATCCCAAATCCATCTCTTCCCAACCACCGACCCATACCAATCCTCCCTTTCCTATCCAAAGCACTTGAGGCTTGTGCTCACCAACAGCTCACCAAGTTCACCTGTGAAAATAATATCCTCAGCCCATTCCAATCGGGATTCAGGTCTGGACATCACTGCTATGCTTAAAATAATGAATGATATCAGGAGTGGCGTTGAGGATGCAAAGTTAACTGTTTTAGTCTTAATCGATTTCTCAAACGCGTTTAACAACATTAACCACGATATCTTACTTTCTGTCCTCAAACTGTCACATGATCTCCTCCGAAGCACTGGAATGGTTCTCATCTTATCTTCGAGGACATCAGCAGTCGGTCCGTATCGACGATTCATCATTAACTTGGTGTGATATTGATACTGGCGTTCCCCAAGGTAGCATTCTGTCTCCTCTATTATTTTCGATGTTCATCAATCTCATTACTCATGATCTTCACTGTGCGTATCATTTATGTGCAGACGACCTTCAAATCTATTCACAGGCAACACTGGAGAATTTGGCAGAAACAATTCACAATGTTAACAGAGATTTGGAGGCAATTAAGAACTGGTCTGATCGTTTTGGTGTGTCTGTTGAACCCCTCAAAATGCCAGGCCATAGTAATAAAGAGTCACCGTATAATAAGTAGAATGGATGCCTCTGTACTGCCGGCTGTGATCTGCAACGGATCTGTGTTACCAATAAATCCTTCAGTCAAAGACCTTGGTTTACAGCCAGCACCAAGTTAATGCTCGTACTGACATTGGTCTTCCCGACCATCGATTATGGTTATGTATGCTCGACCTGAATGCTCAACAAACTTGACTGACTTCTCAATAATTGCATTTGATTCATTTTCAATCTGCGCAAGTACGACCATGTCGCCTCCCGGCAAAAAAAGTGTCATAATACAAAAACAGCTATTTCGAGAAGACACGATTTTTCACTGAGCTCATAACGATGTTTTTACAGCTGACCAAATGCAACATTTGCTATTCAATGCTATAAAAATGTTAAACGTACCCATCATGTGATATGACACTTTTTTTTTGCCGGGAGGCGATGTGTCTACTTATGGAAACTGTCAACTACTACCATACTACCCAGGTTACCCATACGTCAGCGACGTAACCTACGTGCTTTAACTACTCTCTTCACTATTCTTAATACCCCTACTGCCCCCACTTATCTCACTTCACAGCTTCAACTTCTATGTTCTAACCATGACCGAGATCTTCGCTCTTCGAATAATCTTTTACTCCTATACCTTACACACAGTTCTTCTCATATTCACTCTTCATTTGCTGTCCAGTCTATCTTGCTTTGGAATGCGCTCCCTCCTGAAATTAGGATGTCCACTAAAGTCACACTTTTAAAACTAAAGGCCGCGAATTTTATAGAAAACAAATATCTTCATAATCTCATGTCGCGATAGGTATATTTTGAATATACCTATCGACACTTCATCATTATTATTTTTTTTTATATTATAGGGGCCAAACGAGCAGACAGGTCACCTGATGGTAAGTGACTACCGTCGCCCATGGACACCTGCAACTCAATAGTCACAAGTGCGTTGAGATAGGAGTACGCTCTTTTCTTAAAGGTTTGAAGGTCGTATCGGTCCGGCAATACCACAGGCGACAGTTTGTTCCAAAGATTGCTTGTGCGAGGCAAAAAACTTCTGGAGAACCGCACAGTGGTGGATTGCCAATTATCCAGGTGATGGAGATGAAAGTTTTGTCGCGTTGAACGATGGCGAAACGTTGCAGCCGGTATAAGGCCGAACAATTCCTCGGAGCAGTCCCTGTGATACATGCGATATAGAATGCAGAGTGAAGCTACATCTCTACGCAACGCCAAGGGGTCAAGCCGATATAAGCCGAATACCCTGGCAATGGAATTATATTAAATATCTACAGGAAGACTGTTGTAAATGGTTAGAGCTAAATATTTGCTACATGTTTGACCACAATAATTTTTTTTTTTTTTTTTAACTCCACACATCCCAAACTAGGTAGAGCCTGTACTATGGTAACCAGACTGCTGATAAACATACTTATATATTTCTAAATACATACATATTATAGATAAATTACTATGATTGGGCACCTCAAACGTGTTACAATGTGGTACCTGGTGGTTGACATTCGACCATAATTCATATATTTTTTACCTACTCTTTTCCAGTAAAAGCACAGAATACATAATAGTACAGGGTATAAGTTAAACCAGTATATTAAAATACGTTTTTAACGTGGGAGAGCCATGCTTCGGCACGTATGGGCCGGCTCGACTCCGCTAGATACCACGGCCTCACAGAAAACCGGCAGTGAAGTAATGCTAATGAAATAATTGCATTTCGCCGTGTGAGTGCCGGTTATCGGAGGCCCTAACCCCTCCCCTCTCCCCTCTTTCCCCTCCCCCTCTTCTACTCCCACCTTAAAGGGCGGTAACGCACTTGTAACTCTCGAGTTACAGGTGCCCATGGGCGGCGGTAGTCATTTACCATTAGGTGACCCGTCTGCTCGTTTGCCTCCTATACCATAAAAAAAAAAACAATAATAATTGTTGAGCGTACTTCCATCTCACAGGCTGGCAACGCACTTGTGACTCTTGAGTTGCAGGTGTCCGTGGGTGAAGGTAGTCACCATAAAAAAAAACTTACCGTCAGGTGACCCGTCTGCACGTTTAGCCCCAATAATAAAAAAAAAGAAACGGTTAGGCGAGCGAACCCGTGAGCAAAGCTAGTAGATGACGCTCCTGATGAATCCCTTAGTTCCAACTCGTTTTGGTATTATAATCTTGAAACAAAAGCCAAGGTATCTAGAATGTCTTAATTTCCCTTATACATAATTACTACGCTCTAAGCTCCTAATACCTTAGTCAATTTTGGATGTACTACTTGTGTGTAGAGTATCCATGAGTTCAAATTTAAAGTCAGGACACTCGATTTTTTTTTCTTTTAAAAAAGACAACTCCCGCATTAGGAATTGCTCCTGTGTCGCGGGGGACTTTACAAACATAGAAACAACGGACACAAAGAACACCCAGACTCAGGTGGGAATCGAACCCACGACGTATAAGCATAGCGGTCAGGGTCACTAACCACTAGACCAACATTTCAGTTTAGTCTAGTTTTATAAGGGAAATCATACAAGCTGATGTTCTGTAAAAGGTAGGGCATCGAGAAATACAGAAATCGCTGCACATATAATATTCTCAATAGACTTGTTTTGCTTTCATTGGATTACAGAAACAAGAAAATCCTTACTCCATTTTTTTACTCGCCTTACTCGTTCTCGTACCTACCGTAAACAGCTCTTGTGAATATTGATTAGATATTTGACTACGCTTGCGACCTCTACGAACATTTTCCTAGTATAGCATGTCTTGTTAAAGTATTCCAGTTCTGTATACTATTCAATTATCAGTGATGTCAACAAAATTAAAAATATAAAATAGAAGATTACTCATCATAAGATCCAAACTGGTAAACAAACACACGACTGCACGTGTTGTGGGTTCAAATCCCACGTGGGACAATTTGTATGATCCACAAATGGTTGTCCCGAGGCTGGGTGTTCTTTGTGTCCGTTAGTTGAATATTTGTGAAGCCCCCCGCGACAAAGGAATATTCCTAATGCTGGAGTTGTCTTTTCTAACGAAAAAAAAAACAAAACCTTACATCAAATATTTATTTCAATTATTACATTCCGAAAGTTTATAAACAGTAAATTTTAACATTTAATGCCAAACTTTGTAGTTTGTATTTTGGAATATAATATGAACTTGAAAATTTACCGATAATGGTTTTTTGAGCATAGTTTTTGACTGCTAAAGAAATTCCAAAGATAGATAGATAGATAACATTTATGTATTTACGGAAATTAACGCGATCAAGAAAAGGTATTACATACCTCTGAATCAGTCAGGCAGTGACCACGGCCATTGCAACCTGGTCGTAACGTCAGGTAATTCAGATGTATGTAATACCTTTTCGTGGTCGCATTAATTCCCGTAAATACATAATTATAACATGGAACGCGAAAGTTTAAAAGTTAGATAGATAACACTTTATTAGTACACCATTGTTACCGTAGAAGAATCATATATACATATGTCAGACAGATAATGTACAAAGGGAGGCCTTATTGCTCACTGTAATCTCTTCCGTGCAACCCTAGGAGCGATCAATAAGACTCGGAGAGACAGTTGTAATTTTAGGTGCATTTAAAAAATTGTTAAAATACAACAATTTTAGTTAGCCCGTAGATGCTGCAATACTTGGTCACCCTACACGCTACCCTTATGAGTCTTAAGGACTATCTAAGTTCAATGTCTTAAGTGAAGTCCCTCTTCAGTTAAATATGTTTTTAATTATTCAACACATGTTACGAAGTAATTTACGCCGAGGACTTAAGTTGTCTTGCCATGTCAGGAGTACGTGGAACACAAAAGAGTACGGCGCGATTTGGCGTGTCTAAACAAAGGAATATCAGAAACATTAATATTTTACACTACTAAAGGTTAAAAGCGTACGCCCCTGATGGAAGCAGTCATATACTGTAAAGGTTTGCAACACCAGATTGAAAGTGTTGTCAGCTTTAATAAAGTCCATTATTTATTAATAACTAGCAACCCGCCCGGGGGTTGCACGCGTAGCAGAGACATCTTCAACAATCATCATCATATTTCAACCAATTTTACACAAAACCTTAACAAATTTTATACCTAAACCTTCCTCATGAATCGCTCTATCTATTTGTTTTATTTTTTTCTTATAAAAGACAACTCCCGCATTAGGAATTACTCCTGGGTCCTTACAGACATAGAAACAACGGACACAAAGAACACCCAGACTCATGTGGGAATCGAACCCACGACCTATAAGCATAGCGGTCAGGGTCACTAACCACTAGACCAACAGGCCAGTCATATTGATAAAAATCCGTTCAGTAGTTTTTCAGTTTATTGCGAACACACAGACAGACGCGGCGGGGGCCTTTTTTTTATAATATGTAGTGAAACAAGCGGGATATGAAGAGCTTTGGAATCAAGACGGACTATGAGACCTGAATGACGCCGCGAGATTAGGTAATGCCAGAGTTACTAAACACGACGAAAACTGGCTGGTCAACCTCGAGAGAAGAGACTTCTTAGCAAGAAAAGAATTACTAGCTATCTATGTGGCAATAAATACCGTGCTCTCAAAGCTACCTTTACCAAAAGAGATACAGCAACCGTTGAACCTGTAGTCTTTAGATGCATTGGTCAATATATGTATATAGTACTAGGCGTCCCTACAGTTTCACCTGCGTTTATGGTTACTGCTTCGCTCCTATTGGTGGTAGCGTGATGTTTTATAGCCTTCCTCAATAAATGGGCTATCCAACACTAACAATAGTTCCTGATATTAGCGCTTCAACCAAACAAACAAACTCTACAGCTTTATAATATTAGTATAGATTGCAAAAGGGTGCTGGCCATGAAGCAATGCTTGTGTTGTGTTTCGCCGAGTGAGTACCCTCCTTCCTCTACTCCCACCTTAAAGGCCGGCAACGCACTTTTGGCTCTTGAGTTGCAAGTGTTAATGGGCGGCGGTAGTCACTTACGATCAAGAGACCCGTCTGCTCATTTGCCTCCTATCCCATATAAAAAAAAGTTAAAATAATTTGTTTATTGGTCCTCATGTGATTAAGTATGACATCAGACTGAAAAACAATATTCGTGACTGTTTTCAAGTTTCTTAGTATTTTTAATTGTTAAACTAAATATTGAAGGTAAATGATTTGGCAATAGTTAGGTATGACGTCATAACTCATTATTTCAAACAAATTTCTACAGAACGTTCCGTTTTAATGTTTAATTATCTTTTAAAAAAAGTATCACCGACTTCAATGTGCTTTTTAGTGGAAAGTAGATGTATTTTGTTTAAATATAATATGGGTGGGCCAACTAAACGCCCTGCTCCAATGAGACAGCGAGGTTTCGGAGCAAACGAAAATATCATCGATGTATACAATTTTTGGATATTTGTTGATTTTTCAAAAACCGCTCGACTGATTTCGATAACATTTAAATGGGACCACCTGGGAAGTATACCCTTTAAAACAAAAAAAGAATTTTCTAAATTGGTTCAGGCGTATTCGAGTAATCGGTGAACATACATAAAAAAAAGATTCCGACGAATTGAGACCCTATTCCTTTTTTGAAGTCAGTTAATAAAGAGGAACTAATTTTACTTGACAGTCTAATGCCATATTGTTATTAGGTATTGGCAACCGTTAACCATCAGTATATCATCAGCCAGTTCTCCTTGAAGTTGGTGGTCGCTATTATTACAAACTGAAAGTTTTATAACTCATTTTATAAAAAAATCTAATTAAAATTGCACCGTACACATAAAAAAGCGGTTAAATTTCCAACCTCTACTTTTTTGGCGTCGGTTGAAAAAGTATCTATTCTGTATTTTTTTTTTTTACAGCAATCTTAACGGAATATCTGAACAATTTGCCCTGCGGTTCCCAAACAGTCAAACACACTTTAATGAAATTGACAAGGACCACACCGCGGCGATATTTCTAATTTCTTTTTAGGGTTGCGGAGTGAAATAAGGTTTCGCCTACTACAATACTGCAAGTCCGTATTGGACTTGCGGTATTGTAGTACAATATATTTTGATTTGATAATATTGTCAGAAAGACTAAAAAAGAAATGCAGTTGAGTAGTAGCAAGCTACCTTATCGAGTTATACCAATAACTAGCTTTTGCCCATTGGCTCGCCAATCTAGATTTTGTTAATTAATTCAAATTGACAATCGTCTAAAAGTTAATTTCTCCTCTATGTAATTTTCTGCACGCTGACAACGGATACGCAAAAGATCGGTTAAATAGTTAAGGCCTCAAAGCGTAACAAACAAACAATCTCACATTCTCATTTATGATGTTTTGTTAGGATAAAACACGATAAGCCCCAATTGCTGCAATATTAAAATCGACTACGCTTGTAAAACCAAATTCTGAAATGTGAGGCTACCCAACCAAAAAAGCTTTAAATATCTCTGACCAACCAGGATGGAGGAGTGGACTAACGCCAGCCAAATAAGTATTCAAAGTGGCCAAACATCCAGAAAGAGACTGAGCACACTGACAAGCCAGAATTCTAAGGCGCAGAAGTACAAGGAGGCCCGAGCCCAGCTGAACTGGAAAGAGGATTTGACAACTTTATAATCAAATTATCAGCATTATATAAATATTAAAATTTTGTGATAAAGAAGGTAGCCGGAACCGTAATCCTAAGCCGAATCATAAAAAAAAAGCCAACAATTAAATATATTAAAAAAAACTGCGAAGAAATAAGAATCTGCTCTTTTCTTTGAAATCAGCTTAAAAATAACTTTGAACTTCGAATAATCCGCTACTACATTTTTAGAGACTACCGTATCGCTAAAATACCAAAAGTTATTTCTTTGTTTACCTACGAAACCCAATGTGATTTGACGCTCTCTTGATTTTTTTTCTCATCTCCTTGCCGTGTTGACACGGTACCTTAATGAAATGCTAACTTTTCGTTCGGAAATTATAATTAGTGCACAAATATTTGATCGCTGCCGGCCCTCTTTTTGTAAGGGCGTAATGTTCTGAAATTTTCTATGGTCTTATTTAAAGACAAAAGTAATTTAATATTCATCGCCTCCTTGGTGTTATTATTCTGATTCCGTGCCATTGAATTTGGAATTTATCATTTTTGTGGTTTTCATGAATAATTTTTATATTTACGTTTAGGTTCATTATTGAGTAAATTGTGATTTAAACATTGGTATAGGGCTCTGTTTCCGCATCTAGAGTCATAGGCGGTCCATTATGCGTTCAGATAAGCTGACTAGTTGAGCCAGCCTAGCTGCTTCCAGAAGCACAGAAGCATAAAATCACTATGCCCCTTGATCCATTAAAGAATTAGCCCATTGGCTAAACATAAGCAGAGGCTAAACGTTCCAGTGTCTGATGTTTAAAAAATATTAAACTCGCGTCAGGATACGTGACCTGATCGAAAATTCGTAAGACGGAGCCGAGTTTCTTATATTTAAAAAAAATATAACATTCGAAATTCAAACATTTATGAGCGGCCAGGAGCGCAGAACTTCCAGTGTACCCTATGTATACATTTAGATATGTTATTACCTACTTTTTATTTTTAACCTAATTATGTGTATGTATATGCATTGTGAAGTTATGTTTTCACTTCTGACGTGCAGTCCTACGACTGACTGTTTTTTTTTTAGGCGAATGTATATGTTTGATCTAAGACTAACTTACTAGTTTTTTTGTAAGTAAATAGATACGTTACATCACAGAATCACTCGTACTTAATAATAATAACTTCACACACCTCACACACGGCCTTCTGATCCCAAACTAGGCAGAGCCTATATTATGGTAACCAGACTGCTGATAAACATATATTTTTAAATTCATACATATTATAGAATAACAGTTTCCGCGCGGTTTCACTCGCGTCACCATATTTAAATATTTTGCGCGGATCCCTAATTCTTTTTCGAAAACAAAAGTAGCCCAAGTTACTCCTTATAACACCAGTTACACCAGCTATGTCTCAGTGAAATTCTCATGGAAATCGGTCCACCCGTACCGGAGATTAGCCAGAACAAAGAAACAGACACACGAAAGAAACTGTTTTTTAGGCATAGATTTCGTGCAAATAACCGTATGAGATTAAAAAAACTATTATTTTGACATTACAAACAGACACTTTAATTTTATGTTATGATGTATTGATAAATTACACCCAGACATAGAACAAATGATCGTGCTCATCACACAATTATTTGTGAGGTGGGAATCGAACCCACGATCTCTGGCTCAGCAGTCAGGACCACTAACCACTAGACCAACAGGCCAGTCAAATGCAATGTTTTTATAGTATAGAGGGCAAACGGGCGGACGGGTCATCTGATGGTAAATGACTACCGCCGCCCATGGGCACCTGCAACTCAGGAGTCACAAGTGCGTTGCCAGCCTTTAAGGTGGGAGCAGGGTAAGGGTGGAAGAGGGGGAAGGAAGGGCTAGGGCCTCCGGTAACCTCATTCACTCGGCGAAAAGCAATGAAAGAATTGCTTCACTGGTGGTTTTCTGTGAGGCCGTGGTATCGTTTATACGTGCCGAAGCATGGCTCGCCCACGATAGACATATTATTATTCATTCATGTATACACTGAGCGTATTTACACTGAGCGTCAATTGAACTTGTGACCTCTGAAGTTCCCACACATTGGATGATAAAAATAAAGCGCATTACACACACCGGCAATGATATCCCACAGAGGCTCTCCTCCTAATTGCGCCGTGTCTTCCCACTTCACGGACACAAACCCCCGGCCGCCCGAGGCCAGTATTTGCCAATGTCTGCAATTAATACGCCACAGCGATGTTCAAACAATATCATTGTTATTATTATAGTTTACTGTAACGTAGGGTGACCGTCAAATCCACAATATTCAGGACAGATTCACTTGGAAGGCAGAACGGTAGATTAGCGAATCTCGGTAGCTTTTTGTAAAATCATTTTTTTGAAGTGAAAACTTCTTTAGCGGCGTTGTGCATTTTTTGGGATGGGTAAAAAATGTTAAACTCGCGTCAGGATACGTGAACTGATCGAAAATTCGTAAGACGGAGCCGAGTTTCTTATATTAAAAAAAATATAACATTCGAAATTCAAACATTTATGAGCGGCCAGGAGCGCAGAACTTCCAGTGTACCCTATGTATACAATAATATATGTTATTACCTACTTTTTATTTTTAACCTAATTATATATATACAGATGTGTGTGTTATGCTTCTGACGTGCAGTCCTACGACTGACTGTTTTTTTAAATATTATTTTGTTGTAAAATTGCGTTTTTACAGGAAATACAACTATGCAGTTGAACTTAAAATGCAACACTGTATCTGTATACAAAATTTCATCAAAATCGTTAGAGCCGTTTCCGAGATACCCGAAATATAAATACATACTGGCCTGTTGGTCTAGTGGTTAGTGATTCTGACTGCTAAGCCAGAGGTCGTGGGTTCGATTACCAAGACAAATAATTGTATGATGAGCATGATCATTTGTTTTGTATCTGGGTGTAATTTGTGTATAGTGTGTATGTATTTAGAAATATATAAGTATGTTTATGAGCAGTCTGGTTACCATAGTACAGGCACTGCCTAGTTTGAGATCAGACGACCGTGTGTGAGATATGTGAGGTTATTATTATACATAAATAAATACATACATACAAGAATTGCTCGTTTAAACCATCATTTATAATGTTTTCAATGCACCTACTTCTCGTTTTCTCTGCATCACTCGAAGGTTCACTGGCAGAGAATGCCTTAGGATTTTAGACCGCCTCTGTACTGTACATGCACCAAGTCTTAATAAAATAAATAAAACAAAAAAATATTGTGAAAAGACAAATGTTGTTATTTGACAGTTACATACATACATACACTCACGCCTGGATCCCCGAATGAGTAGGTAGAGACGTATTAAACACTCGTGGCATTTTGCCAATTATAATTTTGGTCCATCTCACATAAGGGCAAGCCTATTGACGTCAACCAGGTAATTTGGGAATTAAGGATGGGAAAATTGGGAGTATTGAAAGAGAAAGATAGGTAGAAAGAGAAGCCAATGGAAGATAAGGGATATTACTTATATAGATGGATTTGGAAGAGTAAGTAGCTCGAGCAGGGCAGGGCCTGTTCCCGGGCAGTCCGAGGCCTCAAAACTTATCAATCAGTTTTTATTATCGTAAATTCTCTTATACCCGGTTCCTATAATCAAGAAACGATCCGTTTTCTTTACGGACGGTGCAATTTTCGTTGAAAATTCAATGATTTTTTTTCGTTCGTAAGCAAAACGAATCGTTTCATGATTGTAGGAACCGGGCATTAAACATGAAGTAGTGAAATTTATTCCAATTATATGAACTTGGAAAGCTACACTTAATAAACTAGAATTACAGTTCAGACAAATAAATCAGTCGTATATTTTGCTTATTATAATAGTAATAATAACTCCACACATCTCACACACGGTCGTCTGATCCCAAACTAGGCAGAGCCTGTACTATGGTAACCAGAGTGCTGATAAACATACTTATATATTTCTAAATACATACATACTATAGATAAATTACACCCAGACACAGAACAAATTATCGTGCTCATCACACAATTATTTGTCCTGGGTGGGAATCGAACCCACGACCTCTGGCTTAGCAGTCAGGGTCACTAACCACTAGACCAACAGGCCAGTCAGTCAACAATCAGTATTGAAATTCTATACTACTGAAATCTCAATTTAACAAGTTCAGACAACTAAGTCAAGCGTTTTTTTGCGTGTTTGAGTGAAGACATCAGAGCTTGGTACGTTTAAAAGGCTAATTAATATTAATTCTCAGACGTTGAAGTCGTCGCCTAACATATAAAACCAAGATACTTGTTCTGAAAGGCAATTAATTAAACTTATTTATTGTGTCGTTGTACGGAAACAGTAAAGTTGGCTTGGTGCTGTAACATGCTTCATTATAATAAAATCTGCTTATTTTCCAATCCTTATTTGCAAGAAACGTCATCCCTTTGCGATATATTTAAATATTTACGAGAAGATACATACGATAAAGATAGTATTTAAGACATACGGTTTGTATTTCGTGGATACTGGTGTCGACCCTGACACAGACGCGGACCTACCGCGTACCCTGGATAAAGGGCCCTCGTCGATCCCGAAGCTCGTCGGGCATCCGCGAAATGCACACGTGAGTAAAACTGTATATCTGTAATTAATATTAATTTATCTATGAGTTGCTAAGTCAAAAAAAAAAATTAAAAAAAAACAAAATAAAAAAAAAACAAAATAAAAATGTTCTAAAAAGAAATTTTGTGAATGTGTAAATTCGTGTACGTGTTACTCATTCACTAAGATTCAAATGGATTTACTTATTTCTACGGAATTAAGAATGAAGCTCAAATATAACCATACGTAGCTCATACGATCATAGCGAAAGCAAGATGGCAAAAAATTTTTGTAACTCAATTATGCTCTAACCACTGAACAGGTTATGATAAAATTTCTCAAGTGAACTGGGTTCCACGTAAGACACAGTGCCTAGGATAAGTAAAGCATTGGACAAGAGCCAGCGTTGTTATACTGACTGTTCCGTTCTAGCTAAGACGTTGGACTTGCAAACAGTTTTAATCCCAACCCATTATAATATTGACGTAAACCCTCTCCATTTTTTTTTGTGCGTGTGGAAACCCCCTCGGGCCGTCCAGGGTTTTCGGTGGGGCGGTGTGTCGGAATCGAACCGACTAAAACCACACGGTGTGCCGTACTGCGTCTTTAATAGGAGGGATCCGGGAACAGCTTTTATTAAAACACCCGGACCCCCCCTGGCGCCTGCCCCTCCGGGTAAAAACCTCTCAATTTTTATGTGGGAGAGCCATTCTTTCTTCACGTATGGGCCGGCTCGACTCCGCTTGTTACCACGGCCTTACAGAAAACCAGCCGTGAAGCAATGATAGCATTGCATTTCGCCGCGTGAGTGAGGTTACCGGAGGCCCTAACCCTTCCCTCTCCCTTACTGCCGTCCTTCCCCTCTCCCCCCTCGTCCCACTCTTCCCCCCTAGTAGCAGAAGAGGGGGCTCTTCTCATACTCCCACCTTAAAAGGCGGCAACGCACTTGTGACTCTCGAGTTGCAGGTGCCCATGGGCGGCGGTAGTCATTTACCATCAGGTGACCCGTCTGCTCGTTTGCCCCCTATAAAATAAAAAAAAAAAACAATTAGGGGAAAACCCGTCCCGTCCACCCGCAGCTACACTCAAGGCGGCATTAGGCGCTGACGTGAACCCTCTCCTAATACAAGCATTTTAGCTTAGTCTGAGTGTTTAATAAGGACAATAATAAAGTGATAAAAAATATAACAGAAATGACATCAATTCCATCAAGAGAATTTGTCACTCACTTCCTTATTACTCAAGGGTATCGATTAAATAAGAAGCTTCACCTAAAATCCTCTTACATAACAAACAAAGCCGTTTTCGCTACATATTTCCTAATATAAAAAGCATGGTCACCTCATTCCTATTAAGTCCTACATAAGAGCGATCGCGTGGACACCGCATTGTGTGTTTCCCAGGATTATATGGCGAATCCGAGCGTTAACCGATTGTGTCGAATAGAGGTGTTACTATATCGATAATATGTATTTAAGATATTTTTTTTTGCATTTATTTTTTAAGTTCAAGTTGTTGTGTCTAAGTTAATGTGGATTCTGTCAAGCCAGATGACTATGTTTTTTTTTTTCATTGTATAGGGGTCAAACCAGCCGACGGGTCACCTGATGGTAAATGACTACAACAAGCATAGTATCACTCCGGTCGAGCCGGCCCATACGTGCCGAAGCATGGCTCTCCCACAGTAAAAGTATAAAAGTTATTTTACCATTCCTCGGGGACAGTATTTTTTTTCTTATATCCTTTTCTGTACCCCTCACAACATGTTTGCCTAATTTCATGATAATCGGTTGAGTAGTTAAGACGTGGAATAAACATCTGGCATTTATAATGTTATTACCTTTAGCCCCCGGCTTCGTTTGTATTGTAGTTATTTTTCTATCACTCGACAGCAGTACTTTTAATGATGTTTTCGAAGTACAACGTGGGGACGTTCTTTATCGTAAGTTGCCAAGCGGTGGGCGTCGGACTTACGATCGAAAGGTTGCGGGTTCCAACCCACCCAGTGCACTACCGACGTGAACCCACTCCTTTTTTGTTTTCTTACGTGTGGAAACCCGCTCGGGCCGTCACCCCACCGGGTTTTCGGTGGGGCGGTGATGTAAACCCACTCCTAACATAAGCAATTTAGCTTAGCTGGAGGGGTTAACAAGAATACCAGTAATGTGTGACCTACATTGCTGATAATCTCATAAAAAATAAATAAAAAGACAAGTAAAAATTTCAAATATTGCATTGTTAGGAACTATTTCTGTGTCAACTTCACGCAGGCTCGCATTTCACAGATCTTTATTCCAGATTTCACGAATTTGGTCGGCATACATACTTTTCAATATTCCCTCCGAAATGAAATTGTCTTATCAGCATCAAAAATATGTTAAACCGAACCCGAGGTGTTTTGTTTATTATTAGTTACTTAGATTGCATCTCAGTTACATAAACTTTTTCGCACACATTTTTTTTTTAGAATAATTGAAAGTTAATCAAATAAAAATCAATCGTCTCGTATTCACAAAATTCATTCTCACGCACCAATGACTCTTTCATAAATATAAAACACAACAAACCTCGATACATTTTATCGATAATTTCACGGCCCTAGCAGCCTCAAGGCGATTACGTGGCGGTGTGTACGCCGCCTTACGCCCTTTGTTCGTACGTTGTGTACACGCCCTAACAACGCATGATGGCTTGGCATCGGTAAATACCGACTATTGCCTTACATATTCTATTTAAGTATATCTGGGTTTCAATGGCAAGCTTTGTGCACTACAAGCAATATCGTCTAAGTTATAAAAAAACCGGCCAAGTGCGAGTCGGACTCGCGCATGAAGGGTTCTACACCATCGTACAAGATTAATACTTAATATAATCACTACATATTATAAAACAAAGTCCCCCGCCGCGTCTGTCTGTCTGCAAAACTACTGAACGGATTTCCATGCGGTTTTCACTAATAGACAGAGTGATTCATGAGGAAGGTTTTGGTATATAATTTGTACCCGTGCGAAGCCGGAGCGGGTTGCTAGTTATAATATATTACGAATATACAAACTCTGTGAGCATAATTAAGATCGAGCAAAAAGGGCCTAAAAACATTTTTATAAATCAATAAAAAAAACAAATACATACTACATTAAAATTGAATCAAAATAGGTCATCTATATATATCTGGGAGCCAGGCAGTGGCCCTGCCAAGTCGAGCAAAAAAAAGACAGCTGTACCATTCTTTTCTCGAAGCCATTCACAAGCCATTCACGTTTCCGACACCGCTGTAACTTCGTTATGGATAGAGCTAAAAGCCAGTATTTTTAGTGACCAATATGGCATAATATAACAAGGTATATTCCCCATTTTCTTTAACTTGAAGCTGTAGTTTAAATACTATTACAAGTCAGAGTTCCTCAATTTTGTAACCGACTCATGCCGCGTTCCAATAAACAAGAAACGATTCGTTTTGCTTACGGACGGTAAAATTTCGTTGAATTTTCAATGAAAAATTTACCGTCCGTAAGCAAAACGAATCGTTTCTTGTTTATTGCAACGCGGCATCATTCACTCACCGGTCATCTAAATTCTGATATACGCAAACTTCAAATTTAAAAAACAGGATTTAGCCTATAAAGCAAGGAAAAAACAAGCAAATTTCAGTCCCATTTCCTGGATACACAAACTGCGGCTTCGCTCGCGGTCTGTTGGTTGGTTGCTCTGTGTCTATTATATATTTAGTAACTAGCAGTTCCCGCGTGGCTTTGCCCGCCTGTACATATTTATATATTTTGCGCGGCACCCTAATTCTTTTTTCTAAAATAAAAGTATTTTAAGTTACTCCTAATAACACCAGCTATCTGCCAGTGAAAGTCCCGTGGAAATCGGTCCACCCGTTCCGGAGATTAGCCGCAACAAAAAAACAGACAGACCGACGTAATTTTTAATAACTGTTTTTTAGGTATATGTATTTAGTAAATGTATGCTGTGTATGTAAAAAAAATATTATTTTGACATTACAAACAGACACTTCAATTTATTTATTTTGTTTTTAACTAGCTGGTCCCGCAACTTCGTTCGCTTGGAAATTTTGGTGGAGTCTATCCTAAGGGAACCGTACATTTTTCGGCATAAAAAGCCTATGTGCTATTCCAGACTATGACCCGTCTCTGTGCCAAATTTCATCCAGATCCGTTCAGACGTTTTTGCGTGAAAGAGTAACATCCATACATCCATCCTTCCATCACGCACTATCCTCACAAACTCTCGCCTATATAATACTAGTAGCGCCCCGCGGTTTCACCCGCGTAAGTCCCGATCATGTGGGACTATCGGGATAAAAAGTAGCCTATGCGTTAATCCAGGTCTCCAGCTATCTACATACCAAGTTTCATTGCAATTGATTCAGTGGTTTTTGCTTGAAAGAATAACAAACATCCACCCATCCATTCATCCAAACTTTCACATTTTTAATATTAATGGGATTAGGCAGATTACTTAGCGATAAACTATTACATGACTAACAGACGTGTTTTGATGATATGCGAAAAAACTACACTTTACACTGCGGTTTGGGAAAAGCTCGCTCTGTTGGCGGCTCGTCTCCTCTTTTACGGGCACACTGCTACGGCCAATACCACCACTCCCCAACAAAGCGTAAGTAACTGGCGTACTGATGGATGACCCGTGGGACAGACTTCACCAAGTCGCAAGCAACAGCTAGCAGGTCAAAGATTGGTCGGTCGGATTTGTCAACATCATCTCTGTTAAGCAGTAAGAACTCCAACAAGTATAGATATAGACCGGGTTTTCATAAGCTGAGCTTCGCAAAAACTAACTCCAATAGAATGTTCCAGTACTTGTAAGTTTTCATAGATAAAGCCTATTGTAACATAATACTATTGTGCACTGAAATATTATATAGAAGCCTATCAAAATGGCCGCCAGACTTTTATAATGGCGCTATCTTCATGGTTCGACGCGTAGACGTTTAGGGGAGTTTTTTATAGTTTACTAGCATTTGTCCGCGGCTTCGTTTGCCTTGAAAATAAGAAAAAAAAACTGTCAGTCGTAGATCTGCAAATCAGCAGTGAAAACACATACATATATAAATATACACACACACACGTCTATATACTTATCTATATGTATATGAGCGTGATCGGTCACTCGAGTTCAATGCTTTTTCTGGCTTATCTCCGGAACAGGTGGACTGATTTCCACGGGACTTTCATTGGCAGATAGCTGGTGATATAAGGAGTAACTTAGGCTACTTTCATTTTGGAAAAATAATTAGGGTTCCGCGCAAAATATATAAATATTTACAGGCGAGCAAAGCCACGCGGGAACTGCTAGTTACTAAATATATAATAGACACAGAACAAATGATCATGCTCATCAGAATCGAACCTACCGCCTCTGGCGCAGCAGTCAGGTTCACTAACTACGAGGCCAACAGGCCAGTCAAATGTAGATTTTGTTAATTAATTCAGAGACCAGAACTTTTTTCTGGATTAAGGTCTATGTCCTTTTCTGTACCCAAACAACGTGTATCCAAAATTCTATGAAGATCGGTCGAAGTAGTTCAGGCGTGAAGCGTAACAAACAAACTCATATAGGACCAGTCTTTTGGTATGGTGTTCGCTTCATTAAATAATACATTGTGTATCAGAATCATCAGTGTCATGTGGAAGAGTTATGTGTATGAAGGGGCGACCGCCATAAACAAATCCATATGTATTTTTATGGTATAGGAGCAAACGAGCAACTTAAGTGATGCACTCATGAGCACCTGCAACTCAAGAGTCATAAGTGCGTTGCCGACCTTTAAGGTGGGAGTAGAGAGAGAGGAGGGGAGAGGGAACGGTTAGAGCCTTCGGTAACCTCACTCACTCGGTGAAACAACGCAATCGTTGCTATGAGGCCGGTTTTGTGTGAGGCCGTGGTATCACTCCGGTCGAGCCGGCCCATACGTGCCGACCTCCTACTTAAGATTAGAATTGATTCTGTTTTTGATATTATTTTGTTTAATAATACTCGTAAAATATAATGTTATACAATTGAACCAATTTCTAACTAATATTAAAATATTCATCATCTGTCTACCCTTGTTCCAATTTAATTTGGGTTCATTATATTTTCTTCTTCCATTCCACTCTATCGTTCGTCATTTCAATGCTCAGTCCCTTTCTAGCCAAATCCTCTGTCACACAGTCCATCCATCTTTTCTTTGGTCGTTCTTTTCTCTTGTACTCGTGTCGACATCCATACATAAAACAATCTTCACTTCATTTTGCTAATCCCTCCGCATCACATGTCCATACCACCAGGGGCGGTCCTAGGACGGTGCGAGCGGTGGGCCCGCCGGGCGCCGTCACACAGGGGGCGCAGAAATCAACCGAAACAATGGTGTCTAAAATATTTTTGAGTACTAAAAAAAGGTCATTAAATTTATAGGGGCGCCACTTTGGGGTTCGCACCTCCTAAAAATGTATGGATGATGGATGGATGGATGGATGGATGCTTGTTTGTTACCCTTTCACGCAAAAAAACCACTGAACCGATTGCGATAAAACTTCGTATGTAGATAGCTGGCGACCTGGATTAACGCATTCCCACGGGATCGGGACTTACGCGGGTGAAGCCGCGGGGCACAGCTAGTAATATTAAATTCACAACTGAACTGAATTACGAAAGTCTATTTGGCGCAGGGTGATTGACAGTACACGGAAAATATATACGTTTACCCTTGTTTGCGTAGTGGGTAGTGACTGACACTTTGTGCAAATAATTCTTTCTAACCAATGTTATTATGTGTTTGATAATATAGAGGTAACAGAAATAATATAATTATATCGTTTCACAATATATTATCGTAGTCCAGTGGCTAGCGATCCTGAATGCCGAGCCAAAGGTCGTGGGTTCGATTCCCACCCGGGACAAATAATTGTGTGATGAGCACGATCATTTGTTCTGTGTCTGGGTGTAATTTATCTGTAATATGTGTGTATTTAGTAATACAAAGTATGTTTATTATCGGCGGTCTGGTTACCATAGTACAGGCTCTGCCTAGCTTGGAATCAGACGGACGTGTGTTTAACGGCTCTGTTCTTAAGAGTCGTAGCGTGATGTTTTAATGAATACTCTATCTAAACTAGTTCCAAAGATTAGCGCGTTTAAACAAACAAACAAAAACAGTCTTCAGCTTTATTATATACTAGCAGCGCCCGCGGTTTCACCCGCCCAACGCCCTATCCCGTGATAATCGGGATTAAAATTAGCCTATGTGTTAATCCAGGTCTCCAGCTATCTACATACCAAGTTTCATCGCAATCGGTTCAGTAGTTTTTGTGTGAAAGAGTAACAAACATCCATCCATCCTCACAAACTTTCACGTTTATAATATTAGTAGAATATATTGTTTTCTTACTGTTCCGTGTTGTGACATTGCGGAACTTATAAATGTAGAAGCAGTCTTATTTTACGTCCCATGAGATAAAATATTTGTCATATCAATCAGTCAGCTTATCGCAGTCCACTGATTCGCACAGTTCCTATAAAGATTTGCCGAGAAACGTATTTATGAGACCACTACGTACTACGCTTACGATGCGTGGAAGAGAAAAAAGCGTACTCCTACCTCAAAGGCCGGCAACGCACTTGTGACTCTTGGGTTGCAAGTGTCCATGGACGACGGTAGTCACTTTCCATCAGGTGACCCGTCTGCTCGTTTGCCCGCTATACTATAAAAAATATATATACTTTACTACATAATAAAACAAAGTCCCCCGCCGCGTCTGTTTGTCTGTCTGTCTGTTCGCGATAAACTGAAAAACTACTGCACGGATTTTCATGCGATTTTCACCATTAGACAGAGTGATTCATGAGGAAGGTTTTGGTGTATAATTTGTACCCGTGCGAAGCCGGGGCGGGTTGCTAGTAGATATATAATTTAAGTTTCTTATCTTATGCAAATCTTTTACATACAAAGATAATATCATCTAAAACCGTTGGATAGGATACGACGAAAATATTTCTAAATGATATGTGCAATATATCTGGTATACATTAAATATAATACATAAAACATTTGTTTAATGAAAAAGAAAAAAAATAAACATTATATTGCATTGTTTTAAAGTGATTCATTTAAATTTTAACATCAAACAAAAGTGATCAACGGCACATTTCTAATCTAAACGCCATTTTGTCTCGCCGCCATTACCGAAATAACCTGCCATAACTCTTCAACTGTCAAACCTGTTCTCTTTTTAAAAACTGTTAAGAGTTCTTATACACTTTCAAAGAATTGTTGGTTTAGCTTCGTTTCTCATCTCAAATCGTCGGAATAAGTAAGAAATTTAAAAGATTAGTAAGAATTTTTATTGTTTCCGAACGCAGTTAGCGGTTGTGTGGTATTTCCGGAGGGTGAGAGCGCTTGTTATGGCTTTAACAAAATTGGATTTGTAAGTAATTGTAATATATGGTTTTTGGTCAGTTGATTGATATATGACGTTACATTATCCGATGTTGGGTTATCAATGGGAGCATTATTAAAATATTCAAAGTCTTTTTTACCGACTACACTCGCAACTAAACAGATGGTCAATCTGATCGTAAGCGGTCACCTGTGCTTGAACTTGTGCGTTGTCATGCCTACCCCTCTTTTATTGATTTTATTTACGAGTAAAAATACATCAGTATGTCGGACAGAGACCTCCCCCATCTACCTACATAAGCTGACGACTATCCAAAGTAATAATAATAACAAGTTGAGACATTTCAAACACGGCCGTCTGATCCCAAACTAGGCAGAGCCTGTACTATGGTAACCAGACTGCTGATTAACATACATATATATTACTTAATACATACACCCAGACACAGAACAAATGATCGTACTTATCACACAATAATTTGTCCTGGGTGGGAATGGAACCCACGACCTCTGGCTCTGCAATCAAGATATAAGCAACAGACCAACAGGCCCTTCAAAGGGGTAGTTAGCTGGAGTCCCTGCTGCGTTATCATCCTAGTTGTTGAGTTCGAGGTGCATCTGCCGTCGGGCAGCCTTTTAGCAGTAAGATCTCCACTGCTGTTCAGCAGAATAGGCCGTTCTTAAGAATTTTTACAACAAACCGAGCTTGTACTACCACAAACCGCTCGTTTGCTATAATAGCGACAAAACTAAAAATTATTGATTTTAGAGAATGGCAATGTTTTTTTATTTTGTTGTAAATATATAACGAACTTATCGCTTTCCAACGAACGTCATCACGAAATCGGCGTTGCATCTCTGTTCACCATAAAATATCAAAGATTTATGATCGTTTGGCATACTTAGTTCAATTTGACTGAATTTTGAATTATGTCGATATTCTCGCAAACGAGCGAAATGTCTAGTAACCCTGTCGAGCACGTCCGTTCTTCAATTACACAGCTGAAGGTATGTACTGCAGCACTGCCCAATTCTTAATACATACATACATACATAGTATAAAATAAAGTCGTCTGTACGCTTAGATCTTTTAAATTACGCAACGGATTTTAATTCCTTTTAGTTTTACCAGTAGATAGAGCGATTCAAGAGGAAGGTTTACACGTAAAGTTTCATTTTGTTTTGTATTAATTTGTATAATGATATCGCCACCCGGCAAAAAAAGTGTCATATCACAGAAAAAGTGTCATATCACATGTTAGGTACATACGTTTTGACATTTTTATGGCATTGAATAGCAAATGTTGCATTTGGTCAGCTGTTCCCTTGTTCACTGAGCTGTTTTGTTCAATTTACCGGCATAAAAGTCGTGTTTTCTCGAAATAGCTGTTTTTGTATTATGACACTTTTTTGCCGGGTGGCGATATGACGATAATTGTTCACCACATTAGTATCTACATTGCACCCGTGCGAAGCCGGGACGTGTCGCTAGTTCTTAATAAAATAAAGACACAAAAACTCAATACAGTTTTAATATCGATTATCTGAATATTCTGGTGTGTCTATGGTATTAAAACCTTCCTGGAAATTGGCTTGTTCGGCACCCTGGATAAAGAATACAGATAAAATATTACTAAGTATTCTTAGTTTTATAGGTCGCAATGAAATACTTGATGCGTTTATAGTTTTATTTTTATTAGTTCGTAAATTGGACAATAAATCAGTTGTAAAAGAGTAATATGTTTTGTAGCAGTGATAAAACTTGCGGTTTGATGACTAGCCAAGGCTTTGATTTCACGGTCTGTGTTATGTGGGTTAGAGAGCTCGGGACCTCCAGGCAATAGCCAGTTCGAGCTGCAGGTATGTGACCCTGAGCTGCTCGACCAATTGCTTAGAGTCCCCAATCGCCTTTCATTGCCTTACCTTCATACCTCCCTTCCCATTTAATATACGTAGGGATCTTCCTGACAATATTTTTATTTATAAGATTTTGCATAGCTATTTCAGCTGCCCACAATTGTTGGGTAGAATTAATATTCGTGTACCAGCTAGATAACCTCGTAACTGAATCACTCCCTTCTACCCACCACTACGTAGAACGGTTTTTGGGGCTAGTGCTTCGATTCCAAGGCTTTCTAAGTTGGCAAATGAATCTAGTGCTCTTGTGGATATCCATGCAGACTCACAGGAACGGGGGCAGCCGAAGTATGGCTCTCCCACGATGTAACTTGCTTATATCCTTAGACACATCACAAGCTTCCTCTACGGACAATAAACCCATACAAGCCTTTTAAATACTTTTTTTCAAAGATTACATATTTTTTAGAAAACCATTTAAGTAAAGTCTATGATGGTAATAATTAGGTACTTTTAATGACACGAACCTCTCTGATTTTGTGTTATATTGCAACGACAATGTTGCGACTTCGCAAGCAGCGCAAAAGCCCTCGTATTTGTCGCTAGGCTACCGTGAGCAGTAAAGCTTGGCGGCGACGCGGCAGTCACGCACCCCCAATCTGATACTTGCCACTGTTTACTATTTAAAGTAGGGTTACTCTTAAGGACTGTACACATTGGTGCCACTCGAGTTTTGGCACGTTAACTTGTCTTTTCTTTGAAATATTTACTCATCTCAGATTCACAGGAAGCTTTGTTAATACTCAGTTTCGTGATCACACAGCAACTGATATTGTTAATAAGAAGTTTATTATTTTTCAATGTCATTAGGTGCCGGCCACTGACAACCATTTTCAAAGACGTGAAGATGATGAATGATTTGGAAATGACACAGCAAGGCAACAGCAACAGAATGGCATAAAATTATTAGGAGAGCTGAGTGAGCTGACTCTAAGAGACATGGGATATTGGCTCAAAAGAAGATAATTTTTTGTCTCTAATAATACAAAATCTAGACAATTTGTGTCATTTTAGATTGCTGATATCGTTATCTCGTAAAACTTACTCTTCTAACTCGCGTCAGACAGAGTATGCACACTCTAAGGTTGTGTAACGAGAAGTAGGTACATAATTATTTTGGAATTAATTTTAGCTGTTACAGCTTCTAAAATAGAAAACATTCAAGAGTATTATATGATCTCTTTAATGGCGGACAAAAGACCCCTAATGACCTTACCTTGTCTGTATATTTTTGATAAAGTATCCGTCTGTTAGTTTGTAAGACAGAAAAGTCGCAAATATAAACTACGAGCTTTTCATAATAACCGGCTAAGTAGTTATGGAGTGAATGCGTAACAAACAAACTTACTTTCGCAAATAATATTAGTTTGGAAGGACAGGGCACAGCATATATCTGCTTGAACTGGAGCCGTCCAACTAGGCTAGTGCTGTCAAACTTCATAAGATCGCGGTTCGACAGCACTGCAGCAGTATATGTAGGGTTACCGAAGTTTCATGGGAAATTGGGAGTTTTGTCAATTCCCAATTGTCACTATGCAAGTGTCTATGGTCGCTAGTAACCACTTACCGTAAAGCCTTGTGTTTTTATAGTTTTTTTTTTTTATGTTAGGTAAACGAGCAAACGGGTCACCTGACGGTAAGTGACTACCGCCGCCCTTGGGCACCTGCAACTCAAGAGTCACAAGTGTGTTGCCAGCCTTTAAGGTTTGAGTAAGGGAGAGAGGGATAGGTAGTGAGGGGGGAGGGGGGGGGGGGAGAGGGAAGAGTAAGGGCCTCCAGTAACCTCTCATTCGGCGAAAAACAATACAAATTGTTTTACTGCCGGTTTTCTGTGAGGCCGTGGTATCACTCCTGTCTGTCACACGACAAAAGTTGTTTTTGCTCTTGTGACGAACCTGAAAGTAGGCCAGTGGATGAATGGTTAAGGAGAGCAACCAGTTATCGTGGTATGAACATACTAGCAGCGCCCCGCGGTTTCACCCGCGTAAGTCCCGATCCCGTGGGAATATCGGTATAAAAAGTAGTCTATATGTTAATCCAGGTCTCCAGCTATCTACATACCAAGTTTCATTGCAATCGGTGCAGTAGTTTTGGCGTGAAAGAGTAACAAACATCCATACATCTATACATCCATACATCCTCACAAACTTTCACGTTTATAATATTAGTAGGATGATGTAGAGGGATGAACAAAATGATGTGAAGAGAGTTTTATGTATAGAAGTTGACGGAGTAGAGGACGACCAAAAAAAAAAAATGGATAGACTGTATGCGAGGATATGGTTAGAAAGGGAGTAAGCAGTGAAATGCCCAGCTCTGAAAGATTGGTTAATTATTAATACATTTTATTCGGTCAAAGAATTTTTGAATGGTAGTAGGTATTGCTGCAACTCAGTGATTGAGCTGTACCAAGAAAGAAGGATCTGGTTTTCTAGAGAGGGAATAATAAAAGATTATGCGAAGCAACTTAGGTTTTTACTGAAACCTTTAAATTATTACAATGACATTAATAAGGTAATTCGCAACAACACAATAAAACAATTAATATATCTTGAGGCTCCGTGTGTCAGCACGGACAACCGTCTCCCAGGGCTTCACAGATGGGAGTCCGCTTGTTTTTTCATCGTTCCATTCTCTAAACGATTTCAAATACGAATTAGAATCTTGAGCACGAAGTCGCCAGCAAGACTTTCACGCGTCCGAGAAGTTTCATTCATCAATCCACGAAGGTTGCAAGAGGACGCGGGGAGTCCAGTTATCACAGTATGATGAATAAAAAGCAAATTATGATCAATACACAAAAAGTGAAGAACTTCTTCATAATGACAATAATAATAATATAATCTACTGAGTACATAATATTATATCGTGGGAGAGCCATGCTTCGACACGTATGGGCCGGCTCGACCGGAGTGATACCACGGCCTCACAGAAAATTGGCAGTGAAGCAATGCTTGCATTACTTTTCGCCGAGTGAGTGAGGTTACCGGCGGCCCTAACCCTCCCCCCTCTCCCACCCTTCCCCCACTCCCACCTTAAAGACCGGCAACGTACTTGTGACTCTTGAATTGCAGGTGCCCATGGTCGGCGGTACTCATTTACCATCAGGTGACCCGTCTGCTCGTTTGCCCCTATACCATAAAAAAATAGCTACTAGAAGTTTTAATACGAGGCAGATGAAGTCGCGGGCACTAGGTAGTAATATTATTATAAATTATTTCAACATTCATTGAAATCCAAAATGGCGTCCCTCGCCCACATAAAGGAATATCATATTTAGTATATTATTCATAAACATAAACATCATCATTAACATGTCAACCGTACTCTTGCATGAAATAATATCATTTCTCTATGTCTAAGTAAGGGCAAAGCCCTGCAGGGTGACCCTTTGAAGTGATTTTTGTCTAAATACAGCTTACCAAAGAGGAGGTTGTATTGTAACACTGCCTTACTAAGTTGTGGTCAGAATGTATTATCTTTTCTTCTGACGATTTAACTACTGCTGAAAATAGATGCCTGTACCACAGATTACTAAGTACTTACTACGTGACACACGAAGCACTCCCAACAACAATAACGATACCTACCGTTTTAATTGTCTAATTGTTTCGGGCTTTAAAATGTGTGTAGGGTCACCCCTTCAATATTTTTTTTTTATTAAAAAAAATATTATTATGTAAATGAAGTATTTAACGCTTATTTTTTATTTCTAATGTTTTTGTAAACAACAATGCTACATGTGTTTTATTTTAACGTAAAGATTAATGAACTTCTTCCCTATTCTAAAATCTCGATTATTAAACTGTACGGTGAAAAATATTCTAAATCTTACAAATAGTTTTAATGAATAATTTGAGGGGAACAAGCTTTTTTTACTCCTAGTTTATGTACATTCTTACACTGCACATAAACAACCATGTCAATTTTCACTCTCGATCTCGAAGTACATCTTTTGTACTTTAAAAATATCTGTCGGCAACCCACTGCGCGAGACTGCGAGTAACATCCGCCGGCGGACCAGCGGCCGGTAAGTATTTAGCGCGCACAAGTCCATCGAGTGACATAGTCTTGCCTGTACTCTCATTTGATGTTTGACCGGTAGGTTTTCTGTTTCACTTAAACTTCATTAAGTCTACATTTTAACCTTAGAACTGATAACGTCCTTTTTGTTTTTAATATGATTATAATTGGGTGTTTTTTCTTTCAGGTAAGTGGTCCAGAGAACTTCGGTGAGCTCAGGTTACGAACATTTTACGTCCAATCTAAATCTATTTAGTTCTCCAAAACACTGACTTTTTTAAAGTCTGAACTGAGTTAAGGAATCCCCAAGATGTAAAGACGATTCGAATTCGAAAAGGGCGTTTATTTAGTAATATGTATAAGCTGACAGAGAGTGTGTGGAGATATCGAGCACCGCAAGACATTCGGATGTCAGATGATGTTATGATAGGTAGAGACGTTATGAACAAAAATAGGCAGATAAAGAAAGAAAAAAACATTTATTTTGCTATCTTTCTATGCTATCACACCTTTCGTTCCCATACCTTATGTGTGATACAAAAATGGTCCTTAGCTCTGCATAGTGTCGCTTCGTGTAGATACCCGAAGCGATGCTGATATTCTGCTAAGACCCAAAATGACGTGCACGCTATAAGCTATGTTTATCGGGTGTCTGGTTACCATAGTACAGGCTCTTCCTAGTTTGGGATCAGACGGCCGTGTGTGAGATGTGTCAAGTTATTATTATTAGATGTATAATATGGGACTTAATCGGGGTAATATTTAGTAGTTAAATAACGAATGGTAGAGTATAATCGAAGGCGACAACACCATGCGCCTATCCCAAAAAATTTGAATAGGGCAAGAAGACGATGATGATTCTACGGTGGACTCCAACCGTGACCACGATCGGTACAATTCGATCAAAACGCAGGGTGCCCAAATAGTAACGTACCTTGTAAATATAAATGCGATTAAGTATCGATTTACACATCTAATACATATAGAAGTCGCGAAAGTTTAAAGGCTATTTGTTGTCGTTGGTCCCATGTGGTGAGGAGCCATTATGGCGCTAATAATCTCCAAAGGCTGGAGCAAAATAATATTAACATTCTTGTTAACAAACATCGCTGGCAGTCATTACAAATAATCCTGTATAATATGGAATAGCAAACATGTTGTTTTTTATATTAAGGTATTATTCGGACGAGGCGTATAATTTGCGGCTAACTTATATAGCATATTATATAGCATACCGTTCTCATAATTTAGGTGTAGGCTCGTGTTTTTAAATAGAAAAATAACATAATCTATTAATTTTTAAAAAGGAATCGCTTGGGGTATTGTAACATATGTATGTAGTTACATTATCCGTATAGAGGGAAGTCTTGGTGAACGTCTGTATTTTGGAATATTTGACAAAATCTTGTAAACTTTTAAACACATTATCATTGCTTTTAAAAAATTGTACCAGCAATATGAGTGGTGGTTTTGCCATTCCTAAATCTCCCCATGGAACCCTAGCCACCTTACACAGCTGCAGAAAAATACAAAACCCGTAGTGTTAACTGCTGATTAATAGTCTTCAGTATATGTTAGAGGTAATTCCCCAGTTGGCTATTCCAATACCTTACCTTTACCTTACCTCCTACAGAAAAGTTCTAACAGATACGTTACACATAAACTACATCAATAAGACATCTCCACAATTCTAATACGTAAAGATAATACAGTTCAGTACCTTTTATTTCTCCTCTGTTTGTTAACCGATATTCTCAATAAAAAAACAGTCAGTCGTAGGCCTGCACGTCAGAAGTGAAAACATAACTTCACAATATATTTGCACATATATACACACACATCTGTATATATGTAATTAGGTTAAACATAAAAAGTAGGTAATAACATATCTAAATGTATACATAGGGTACACAGGAAGTTCTGCGCTCCTGGCCGCTCATAAATGTTTGAATTTCGAATGTTATATTTTTTTAAATATAAGAAACTCGGCTCCGTCTTACGAATTTTCGATCAGGATCACGTGTCCTGACGCGAGTTTAACATTTTTCACCCATCCCTAAAAGTGCACAACGCCGCTAAAGAAGTTTTCCCTTAAAAAAATGGAAACATTTTTTATAACCTTTGACGGAGTTTTACTGTTATCAGTAATATAGTTTAGTAAATTACGGTCTAATTAAATGACTACCAGAAGTGGTTTGGGCGACTTTGAAACCGCATTGAAATTTGTTTGGTGGTTTTGTTAGAGGGCTCGGTTTTCCCCACAACAGCCAGTTCAGGTTACAGGTATGTGGACCCTGACCTGCTCGAGTAAACACCAATAGTGGTTACACTACACAATCGGACGTATAAGCAATATCCCTTTTTTTCCTTCTTACCCAACTTTCCCTTTTAATATATTCACAATCTTTAATTCCAAAAATTGTTCCACTACGTGTGTGGGATCAAATTACAGTCGGCAAAAAGTGGGTATTTAATATGCCTCTGCCCACTCTTTCGGGGATACAGGCGTGAGTATATGTTTGTATGAAATTTGTTCATTCCCTTGAGAGCTACACAGATAGATAGATAGATAAATTCTTTATTGTACTGCAAAGAAAGAAATTAATACAAACTTGTATACATATAGGTATGTATGTAGATTCTTACCAAACTGAAACCTTAGTACAATTGGCGACGCAGACGTCAAACTTGTGCTATCCCTCGGTTTTGCGACGTCGAGTTTTAAGAATAGTTTGAAGCGGAAAAGCAAGTCAACGTGGGCCCCAGTCAAAGTTACAGCAGATTAGTACTTAGTGTTTGTCAATGATAAAACGATGTTTCATGTAGTTCTTGTATTAGTTATTCCAAGACGATAGATGATAAACACTAATCTAACATTCAAATTTCGCAACAACCAAATACGTTTGTTATTTATATTATAAGCCTTTTTTTGAACACTATATGTAGATTTATTAGTATTTATTAATAGAACCAGTGGATATTTTATAAGCCTTAAGTCCGCCCTTGTACAATTAGATGTCCAAAAAAATTTTAAACTTTGAACAATCTGAAGTGGTGGGATATAGTCATAATTATATCCATTTTGGCTATTAGTCTGGTGTTTCGACACATTCTCTTTTCAAAATGCATTTACTGACTACTGAAGTGACTACTGACATTGCAGTCTAAGTCACAGTACAATAAAAGTTCTTTCTTATCAGTCAAACAAAGTATATTAGATACTAGCTGACCCGCGCAACTTCGTCCACGTTTGTAAATTTTAAATGAAGAACCGCTCGACTGCATTGATTTTTATAACTGACAAAATTTAGTTGGCAAATTATGAAAAATGCCTTAATAGTGAGCCGGCAAACTGTCAGCCTGGCTAGAATGTGGCCTAACGTGTGAGCGTGTTGTTTTCACTATGTTTATGAATAATTAACATCTTAAAGCGGGGTGTGTTAAGATTAAGTTGAGCATACCTGTTCAAACGATTTTAAGGATTTAAAGGGCTCATCACTCTAGATTGTTCTTGAGAGAGCATGTTTACCCCTACATTTGTAAAGTGACAGCTTTACTGACGTTAGCTTTAATAACTATATCAGGATGGAATTTGGTGTGGACATGTGTGCAGTCATGCATGTAAAGAAAGGTGTGATAGTGGAATTTGAAGGAGTCGAACTTTAAGATTCAACAAAACTCAGATCTCTGTCTGCCACTGAAACCTACAAGTATTTAAGTTTTTGGCTGCCTGAAAAAAAGGCCTTAAAAGTCTTGGAGAGCTTTTTGACTGTCTGTAAAAAGGACTTAAAATTCTTGGAGCGCTTTTTGGCTGCTTGTTTTATCAGGCGGTAACAAAATGCGTGCCTGTAACGGTTGAGTCATGTGGCAAATAGTTATTTATCAATTGGAAACATGACCTACCAGTGTTTCAGTATTATCCAGTGTTCTTTATGAATGTTATTGATAAAGTTAAAAATCAATGTTTTATATCAGATAAATAAATACCAGATTCTTGCACTTAATCTCAAATCTTCTTTAAAATCGTTGTGATTTGAAATTCGGTGAAACGAAAAACTCACACTAAAAAGAGATAAACATTAATAAATAGGATTTAGTCTGCGTGAGAATGAGACAGAATATATTTGTCTTTGCGCCTGCATACTACAAAGCGTTCAGAAAATGCGTCAATGTCAACGTGGTGTCACTTTTGTGCATTTGCGTATTCAAATTCGTTGGTTAATTAATTTATGTTAATTATTTAACACATCTGTGTTAATTTGACCAATAACTGTTAAATAAATTATCTAAAATGAAATTTATTAACATTAGCAAATTATTTGTTTTGATTTTACTTTTTATTTCTCATTCTCTCGTAGGCTACTTTTCTGAAGTTTCACTTCTGCCGTGTGTGCATTGCACACACACACTTTTTTTATTGTGTATCTATGTGTCGCTATCACAAAACTGTAAGAAAACATTATAACTACATAATAACGACTCGAATTCTTTAAACCAAATCTTGATTTTTAGGGTTCCGTACCCTAAGAGTACCTAACCAACTGGGCCCTCTCTATTATTAGGCCTCCGCTGTTCGTCTGTCTGTCTGTCAGCGGGCTGTATCTCATGATCCGTAATAGGTACACAGTTGTAATTTTCACAGAATGTGTATTTCTATTGCCTCTATAACAATAAATAATGAGAAATAAATTAAAATAAAAAGGGCTCTCTTACTTGAAACGTGTTTTTTTTTGCTCAATCTTAATAATGGCATCAAGTTCGATGGTGCAGAAAGAACCCTTCATGCCATTCACACTTGGCCGGTTTTTTATGAACTTTATTATTAAAGTTTATAACATCAATATTTGTTTTAAATTATTTCTATGAAGAAACTTTATTCCACCCAATAGCGTTTTTATCAAACCTGTATGGGTTCAATATGGATCTTGACCTGGTGCCTCTTTGCCAACATAAATTCTGCAACATACTTCTTTGCCAATTTACATAAAAAACAATTAAATGGTTTCTTTTGCCACAAAATGAATCCAACAGAAGCAACATATTTACTTAAAATAAAATTAACATAGTATTATTTGTTTCATTAAAATAAAAATATCATAATCATCTAAAAAAATCGTAACATCTCTCAAATATACTCCTAAAATATATTTTTTATTAAAGATCTACATATCATGTTATATTTAATTAACATAAATTATGATATTATTGTTAATTTATGTTGTTATATTTAACCCTTAAATAAGAGCTGAGATCAGAATACGATATCACAGTAATTAATGTTAAAAAGTTAAAACTACGTCTGGCTTTTAGATAGAGTTTTCATTAACTTGATAAATTTCTCTTAGTAGAATAAATTATTAAAGAAATTTGTACACAAGGTTCAACAAAAGCGCTGTTATATTTTAGGAGCCCTATCAAAATCAAATCAATCAAAATCATTTATTTCAATTAAACCATTATAGGTATTTTTGAATTGTCAGGAGTAGGAGTCAGTCAGACTAAGTCAGTCGTGAAGCTAATTGCCTCTTCCAATAAGTAGATCCTGTGGAGAAGAACAGACAAGAAACTCCAAGGACACTCTTTTTCAACATCTTTTTTACAACTTTTTGGTTACATTGCTTATATGCGCAAATTAAATGTGAGGACAATGTAACGTATTGTTCTAAACTATAAGCAGTCGCGCAAACTACTGCTGTATGTAAGTAATAGCAGTTCGGAGATGACCAGCCCCAACCAACGGCACTCGTTCACGAGCATGACGCACCCGCCAGCCATCGACCACTTCAACCATATCAAAGGGAGCTGAACGACCCGACACATACGCCACCATCGGCAGGACGTCTAGGCGAGCATGACATACTCAGAACTGCCAGGCAAATTAGCAAATTAACTTAATATGTTATTGACTACACAGTTCTCACGTACGTTCTCATGTACAATTCAAAATTTTCTAAATGTAAAATAAAATTGATATCAAATACATATAAGATAATGTCAATAATTTAAGTTAACAATGTCAATAAAATGATAAAAAATATTAATAAATAACAAGCTAGATAAAAACTAGTATACAAGTAAATATTCATATATGCATATTTTTTTTTTATTTTTTTTTATCGCGTGGAAACCCCCACGGGTCATCACCTCACCGGAGCTAACGGTAAAGTGGTATGTCGGAATCGAACCGACTAAAACCACACGGTGTTCCGTCACAAGTGGGTCTATTGCAGGGGAACCCGGGTATATCCTAGGAAGGAGTCCTTCGGGAACCCCTGCAGACCTTGTCCGCCTTCAGCAGGCGACCACATCATGGGGTACGATGGGCCTAACCCCCCTCCAGATATGCATATTTCTTACGACCACGCGTCATTTACAGTGTGGCTATGTGTAGCCGAAAAGATTTAGCCTGAAAGAATAGAGTTAAAAAATAAATAATTAAAAAATCAAAAACAAGCAACACACAACACCTGCAAAAAAGACAATTTAAAAGTAATGCACTAAAAATACCGAAACAATAAGTAGTGTACAACTTTGACTGGCCTGTTGGCCTAGTGGTTAGTGACTCTGACTGATATGCCATAGGTCGTGGGTTCGATTCCCACCCAAGTCTGGGTGTTCTTTGTGTCCGTTGTTTGTATGTTTGTATAGTCCCCCGCGACACAGGAGTAATTCCTAATAAGGGAGTTGTCTTTTTAAGAAAAGAAAAAAAAACTCTTTATTCAACTCCATTTAATCACTAAATTGTCTTACAGATTAATATATTTATTTCACTATATCTATATAAATGTATATAGGTACTTACTTACACATAGTTGAAAACCAGCGTCAGGCTTTCGTCTCGACACAATGCTGAATTGGGTCCATTTTTGGCAATTAAGCTGCAACATTGTTTATTGCACCTACCTGTATTTTTTGTGTTGAAAAAATAAATTTTTACTTTCTTTCTTTCCTTCTTTATTTCTTTCGTTCTTTCTTTCTTTCTACTTCAAGTATTCCTTTCCACCCCCTTTTTGACTCAGATAAGTCGTAATGTCATTCGCTTTACCCAGATACTATATTTATTGTTCCCGTTTTTAATGTTTGTAGTCACTACTACACCTAAGCTTAGCTTATTTACCTCTGTCGTTTCCATACAAAGGTTATCTAGAGATTACTTTTAGCTTTTAGCGATAAGACCGCCCATAATCAATTGTTTCTATGTATGTAACTTTGTTTATTTACTGTCTAAAATGTGGGATACAATAAAGAATGTTATACACAAACAAAGTCCCGCCGCATCTGTCTGTTAGCGATAAACTGAAAAACTACTGACCTTATTTTCATGCGGTTTTCACCAATAGAGCGATTTATGAGGAAGGTTTAGGTATATAATTTGCTAAGGTTTTGTGTAAATTGGTTGAAATATGATGATGATTTTTGAAGACTGAAGATTTTATGTCGTGGGAGAGCCATACTACCGCACGTATGGGCCGGCTCGACCGGCGTAATACCACGGCCTCACAGAAAACCGGTAGTGAAGCCCTGCTTGCATTGCTTTTTGCCGCGTGAGTGAGGTTACCGGAGGCCCTTACCTCTTCCCCCCTCTCTCGGCTCTCGAGTTGCAGGTGCCCATGGGCGGCGGTAGTCATTTACCATCAGGTGACCTGTCTGCTCGTTTGCCCCCGATACCATAAACAAAAGACGTCTCTGCTACCCGTGCGAAGTCGGGGCGGGTTGCTAGTCGATCTATAATTTATTAATCATCATCCTCCTACCCTTCTCCCAAATTTATTGAGGTCGGTGCAATGTGTTCTCTTCTTTCATTCTTCTCTATCATAAGTCATTGCACTGCTTACTCCCTTTCTAGTCTCTATCACGCGGTCTATACACCTTTTCGTTGGCCACCGTCTTAAACTCCTTTTTAACATAAAAAAAAAACATTAGCATGTCGGTGAGGCGAATGTGACATGTTACCCCTGCCTAAAATGCTGAACGTGGCCATCGAAGTTTTCATTTCAAAAGATAATCATTTCTATTTTCTTCTCTGTCACGGCGTTTTAAAAAGTACGTTTAGTCATCAACATGATTTGTTACCACAGCAAGTACCTCACGGTCTAAAATTATGATTGTATAAATAAATGATTCATTATAACCGAGTAATCTAATACCAGCCAGTTGTGTACACACAGTTATCGGCTGTTATTCATAGTAACACACTTCTCAGAACCAGGTGATGAGTGTACACTGCAACATCGTATTACGTAATAGCTGTGCTGTGCCCCGTCGCGGCTTATGTATACCTCTTCCGCGGAACCCTAATAATTTTTCCAAAATATAAGTTTTCTCTGTTACTCCTTATAAACTTCTTTAGAATCGTTGTGACTTGAAACTCGATGAAACGAAAATGCGTCACGATAAAGAAACAAACACATAAATGTATAGGATTAAGGTCGGCGAGAGAATGAGATAGAATACAAGTATCAGTGTTTCCTATAAGCTTTGTCTTTGCGCCTGCGTACTACCAAGCCTTCAGAAAATATATCAATGTCAACGTGGTGTAATTTTTGTGCATTTGCGTATTAAAGGTTCGTTGGTTAATTAATTTATGTTAATTTTTCAACACATCTCTGTTACTTTGACCAATAACTTTTATATACATTATCTAAAATTAAATTTATTAACATTAGTAAATTAATTATTTGTGTTGTTTTTATATTTTATTTCTCATTCTCCCGTAGGCTAATTTTCTGAAGTTTCACTTCTGCCGTGTGTGAATTGCACACACCCACACCTTTTTTTGGTTAAGTACCGTGGTAAACATTCAGATGCATTTTGGTAAAATTTTGTTATTATGACATACATTACAGACACTTCAATTTTATTTATTTGTAGTTTCTCACGAGCTTATCGTCACTGGGTTTGTCTCCTAAGGGTCGTAGCGTGATGTTAAATAGCCTATTAATTTCCTCAAGAAATCTGACTGGTACTTGACATGACTAGTTCCGACACTGATAAAGTGATAATACACGCTTCAGTACAACCGTATATAATATCTTTTATAAATATGAATATCACTAATGGCGATGGAGATAATATATTTCACCATTTTACAGATACATCCTGTATAATAAGATATACATGGTGTAAGTGACACCGTACCGAATCCTGAAATAGAAAGAAAGAAAGAAAGAAAAATGTTTTATTCATAGACACCTAGAAGAAATAGTGTATTCAGACCATCATTCTGAGTGGAAAATCATTAGAAATTTTTGCCGGAAAATTCATAATTCTTTTTTTATTGCTTACAATAAGTAAACAGAACATTTTACCGAAAAAAATCAGTAACTGTCCCATTCGGCCAAAAACTGCAATCTAAAACATTAATGCAATCAGCTTCTTCGACAGCGCCGTGCGCTGAAGGTCATTCACCGTACCGCACACGTATGCGTGTCGCTTTACATCGCGTAGTTCAAAATCAAACTATTGACTGTAAATCCTTAATCTCGCATTTTTATGATGAACTGACTTTTGCATTGTGATAAGTATCCCAAGAAAGACGTTTCTGTAAATTATTTGCGACGGTGTTACTTACACGCTGAATATCGGATCTAAGGCACGTTCATTTCTGGACTACAGCAATAGTGCTACCTAATACCAGTACCAGGGATTTGTATAGAAACGCTCCGGCTGTGGAATCAGCTCTCTGCCGAGGTTTACCCGAGAAACTACAGTATGGGGACCTTCATTCAAGAAAGGTTTTTATTGGGTCGGCAACGCGCATAACAATCCTTTGCTGTGCTTCATGACCTGATGACCGGACCTCTTCTACTGATGGGTAATTTCAGTTGCAGATCCTCTACGTCACCTTGATATTCAGGCGCGCACAAATGTACAAAAGAATTTTAATTTATAATAGGTACTATCAACTCACCCTGGCTTCGCACGGGTAGCAGAGACATCTTCAACAATCATCATCATATTTTAACCAATTTACACAAAACCTTAACAAATTATACACCTAAACCTTCCTCATGAATCACTCTGTCTATTGGTGAAAACTGCATGACAATCCGTTCAGTAGTTTTTCAGTTTATCGCGAACAGACAGACGCGGCGGGGGACTTTGTTTTATAATATGTAGTGATAATTTCAATTTATTTATATCTGTTGTGGGTTTTGAATAAATGTATTTTCTTTCTTTGCCTATACTAATGTGTTGTACATGTAGTACACTAAAAGTAACTTTGTCTACAGAGTGTTACTATACTAATATTTCAGTAGAACATCCAATATTGATCCCCCAATATATAACAACGATAATCCGTACCGAACTTCACCGCCGCCGGTATCAAACTTCACATAATTGATTTTAAAGTCGCACGGAGCAACAGGAATGGTAATTTTTCCAATATGGCCGCCCGAAAACTAGTCTGATCCGGTGTAAACTGCACTCGCAGTTAGTTTGAACTGGATATTTTAATTTTGATCGTTAGCCGAGTTGAGAGATAGTTTTAGTTAATGAGTTGATTGTAGAACTAATGGAAATATTGTACTTTACGTGGGATTCCAATTAATTGGTTTTAATTTAAAAATTTGATAATTCAGTAAATTATTGTTAACTAGCTGCGTCTGTGGGAATATCGGGATAAAAAGTAGCCTATGTGTTAATCCAGGTCTCCAACTATCTACATACCAAGTTTCATCGCAAGCGGTTCAGTAGTTTTTACATGAAAGAGTAACAAACAGCCATACTTCCTCACAAACTTTCACGTTTATAATATTAGTAGGACAATACACCTGAGGCGAAGGAAAAAAAAAAATAGGCCAGTTGGTCTAGTGGTTAGTGATCTTGACTACTTAGCAGGTCGTGGGTTCGATTATCGTATAGGACAAATAATTGTGTGATGAGCACGACCGTTTGTTCTGTGTCTGGGAGTAATTTATCTATAGCTCCCCGGCCACGTGTTGCTGTAGACTCACTTGTGACGGAACACCGTGTAGTTTTCGACTTTTCGACATACCATCTCACCAATAGCCATGGTGAGGTGATGACCCGTGGGGGTTTCCACACGAAAAAAAAAAGTGATTTGCAATAAAATGTCCTATTTTTTAAGTTTTACCAAACGGCACGCATTGCGCAAAAAATTCAAAATCGATTCATTAGTTTAGTTCATCGCGAACAAACAGCTTATCCATTAAATCTTTTATCAGCAGTCTGGTTAGCATAGTACAGGGTCTGCCTAGTTTGGAATCAGACAGCCGTGTGAGTTGTGTCAAATTATTGTTGTTATTAATACATCTGTAGATTCGCTAGAGATTTTAAATATGGGTGGCGTATATTTCTGTCTACCCATTCGTATAAGAAAGCCATAATGTTTTTTTAAGTGAAAACTTCTTTAGCGGCGTTGTGCACTTTTTGGGATGGGTAAAAAATGTTAAACTCGCGTCAGGACACGTGACCTGATCGAAAATTCGTAAGACGGAGCCGAGTTTCTTATATTTAAAAAAATATAACATTTGAAATTCAAACATTTATGAGCGGCCAGGAGCGCAGAACCTCTAGTGTACCCTATGTATACATTTAGATATGTTATTACCTACTTTTTATTTTTACCTAATTATATATATATATATACAGATGTGTGTGTGTGTGTGTATGTATATGCAAATACATTGTGAAGTTATGTTTTCACTTCTGACGTGCAGTCCTACGACTGACTGTTTTTTTTAATGAGTTAACTTATGAGCAATCTGTGTCAGTACGCCATTTTTATTCAAGGGACCATTATTTTCATCCAAAAAAATCACATTAATTAAACTAAGTCAAATAACAAAATGTAACAAGATTGTTGATTTTTCTCCGCCGTTCGAGGTCGGCATGTCAGTTCAGCTGAATATGAAATGTAAAGCACACTTTGTCAAGTAACAACGTAGTATAGAGGTAGGCCAGCTGGCTCGTCCAAGGTATGAGAGGAGAGCGTAGCGGATTGATGTTTGAAATATAAAACGCTTGCACAGTAAATATATAATCTAAAGCAGTGGTTTGACTCGGACGTGTCCTTGAATTCAATGCCTACTGTCGTGGGTCAGAGGGCTAGGTTGCCTAGGCTAGCTTGCTACTAAAACTATCTTAAAACTACCACTTTTGCGTATTTACTGTGATACTTGAATTCAAATATACTTGATTTAGAGTTGTAACAAAATTTCTAACCACAACTATACTAATATTATAAAGCTGAAGAGTTTGTTTGTTTGGTTGAACGCGCTAATCTCAAGAACTACGGGTTCGAATTAAAAATTATTTTAGTGTTGGATAGCCCATTTATCGAGAAAGATTATAGGCTATATAACATCACGCTACGACCAATAGGAGCGGAGCATCCATGAAAAATGTAGCAAAAACGGGGTAAATTTACAAACGCAAACGAAGTGGCTAGGTCAGCTAGTTTATTATAACCTAGCTTTTTCGCGTGGGTTTGCCCAAGTTAATGTATTCATTCATTTATTTGTTTAATGTAGATTTTGTCAATAGCTTTATGTAGATATTTACCTTAAAACAGTATTTTTTTAACAAAAATCTCTCATTTGGCATTTATAATGTTAGATAGGACAGTTAGAAAACGATACAAGGAATATTTGTTTAGTAGTCCAAAAATAGTGTGTTATCTGAATTTAATCGTACTAACAAAGAAGTGTGATCTATGTATGCTCCATAGAAAATATTAATAAAATCAATTAATGATTTTCTTAATAATCGTCGGTTCATAGAAGTACTAGTCCATCTAACAGCTGGCCTGAATGGGCCATTCGGGCCTTGAATAAATTATACTGTTTTCGTTCGCATCGTATCACTTACCCCACAACTAAAGACAAGTGGCAGACTAAACACACGAGAGTAAGAGAGAATTGTATTTTTTTCATCAAATTTGCGCTTAGAATATAAAATGAAGCGCGATGATCGCTCGGAGCGTTGTCTTGAGGTACATTTGGCTCTGTATTACTTAAGAATACGCTACATAGTTAACCGCTGTAAAGTGTGATGTCTAAAGTGCTTTTATTTTACGTCTGAAATTTATTTTTTACATGAAAATAAAATTTATTATACATGAAAACAACATTTATATTGCCTATTAAAGATGTAGGAGTTTACGCCCGATAGGGACAGTTTATCAAGACTCAAGCGACCTTTTTTTAACGTGTGGAATGCCCACGAGTCGTCATCCCACCGGGGTTAAGCGGTGCTATGTTGGCAATGACCAAAACCACACGGTCTTGCGTCATAGTCCTTATTGTTAAAACTGTCTGTTTTTTTTTTTAGGGTGGCCGTGAGTTTGTTTGCCGATTTCTTCTCACAAGGCTCAACCATTTGGAAACGGGCGGTTATAGATCGAAACACGCAGATGTGATGTTATCCATTTTTTTTTCTTTAATAATTTTACATTTGACGAAGCAAACTATTGTTGCGGTGACTCTGTGTGTGTTGATCTATAATTTTTAATTATTTATTAAATCGACGATTAGGAATAATTTTTTTTTATGAAATAACGATACTGAATTTGAATTTGCCAGGGCCTAAGGTGGACCCTCAAAATCCCCGTGAACCACGGCAGATTTGGTCGCCTGACGAACAGGCAATCCCGCTGTATTGTGCGGCGGATCTTATCTTATCTTAGGCTCAAGCAAACTGCCGCGACAGATACAGATGATACTGAAAATTGTTATTTTTGTAAATAATGGTAATGATATCACGAATGACTGCAATGTTGCCAGCCTGTACACAAATTGTAGTATGATTTCATTCATATTAAATACATATAGTATATATAATATAATATAAAAGTCGATACCACTTTTCGTTGTAATTTTATAACTCAAGAATGGGCTCACCTATCCAAACCAAATGTTTAGGCTTTGTTCGGACTATTTAGTAGATGGTTTATGTGAAGTTTGCACAAAAAAGAAAACTTAACGAGAGACTTACGCGGGTGAAACCGCGGGGCGCAGCTAGTTATATTTGTTTATCATTTACACATTCTAATTCAAGGGCCGGCAACGCACTTGTGACTCTTAGTCATCATGCTTTGGCACGTATGGGCTGGCTCGACTGGATTGATACCATGGCCTCACAGAAAACCGGCAGTGAAGCAATGCTTGCATTGTATTTCGCCGAGTGAGTGAGGTTACCGGAGGCCCTAACCCTTCATTCCCCTCTCTCCCCCTCTTCCACCCTTCTCCTACTCCATCCTTAAAGGCCGGCAACGCACTTGTTACACTTGAGTTGCAGGTGTCCATGAGCGATGGTAGTCACTACCATCAGATGAACCGTCTGCTCGTTTGCCCCCTATAATGTAAAAAAAAAATCTATAAATGCCTGATAAATTTATAAATAGTAGCAGTGCAACTTGAATTTAAAATTTTATTTTCCAAACTAGTTCTAAGATTAGGTGGAATTCCTCTCTTCGTTAACATTTTTTTAAGCAATTTTTTGTTAAAATTGAATAAAATGCCTTGTTTAATTACTTAAGTCGGCTGATAAATGCCGAAATGAATATTTAGGATTAACAGTAATTGCAATCCAAGGGGGAGTTGGCAAAATATAACATTCAGCGTAATACACTTATCACTTAGTAATTATAACTATATTAAGTTACTACAAATGTTAAAGTGTGTGTGTGTGTGTGTGTGTGTGCGTGTGCGTGTGCGTGTGTGTGTGTGTGTGCGTTATGTGCGTTTAAGTGCTTAGATCAGAGTGACTAACATGTTTTCTGTTTCTTCGTAGGTTGTATTCATTAAGTGATTCTGTAGCTTACATTTACAGTCGTATCTTGATAAACCATAAATAAAATTACTGAGAATGAAAATATCCCCAAATCCCCAGAATCAAAGGATCCCCGTTAGATTTTTTTGCCAAATTTAAAACATAGAAACTCCTCTACCGATGCAAGTTTTACCGGTTTAGCACACGCTGCACTTTACTGAATATAAACAACTATGTTTATTTAGGTAAGTATAAACAATTTTATTTAAACACATCCGTTTTCGTGTTGCTAGTCGATAGTGTTCCTCGAAGCGTGGGTAGTTGTGAAAATATTTCTATAAAAGTCTGTCACTTGATCATTTCTCGTTCTACACGTCATGTTTGTGACACAAGTTATATATTCTTTTTACAATTTAAACATGTAGTAGTACTTTCCAGGGCTGTTTATATGTTATAATAACACGTCATTCGTACATTGCGCTCACACGTAAGTTTCACTTATACTCGTAAGCACTTGAAAGACTGTCCTTACAGTCCCTTGCTTTGTCTTTGTTTCGGTAAAGGTTTTGCAAAAGCTTTGATAGCCCAATTCTCGAAGAAGGTTACAGGCTACGTAACATCACGCTACAACCCTTAGAAGCGGAACAGTGACCAGAATAGCTGGCGAAAGTTTGAGGAACGGCTAGTGAATGATAATGAACATAATATAATCAACAGCATGCCCAAAGATGGCATTATCATAGGATAATGCCATTCTCATTATACGACATATAAATGCACATTTCCGGTACGGAATAACATCAATATATTCTCAGAACCACGAAGTTTGTACATACATCTCTGTCGAAGGAGTTCACATACAAAAAAAAACTGGTTACGACTTCGACTACTTCTGTTGGTTTTTTATGTCTTGACTTTTTGAGTTTTGGGCACACATTTGTGGACAGAATACAAAATACACGTTCGCATCTATCCTATATTATTGATCGACATGTGCTAGCTACGCTTCAGTTTCCTTGCATCGAATCTTCACCCTCTGAATGCCGACGATGCCACTTTAGAGACCTTTACCTAAGGCAAGCATTTTGTTTCTTTGGCGTGGTTTTTCGGGAGAAGTTTTGGCTGTCATAGTGTGTAGGTCTGGTCTTCTGCTTTTACAGGATGCTAAGGCTGGTATGTATGTCGAGGGTTTAGATGTATTTGCCATTGGCCCTTGTGACAAAACTCCATATATTTTTGTAGTCGGTTAAACATTTACGTGATACCAACTTTTAAACGCGTTTGATGGCGTTAGTGCTTCAGACTGCATTGTCATGGTCCGATTCCCGTTTATTGCAAATATATACATGCACGAATGTGTCTAACTGCAGTGGTCTCTGGATGCGGCGCAAAGGGAACGGGAGAGTACTAGCATTCAGGCGCCGGGTAGGGTAATCCAGCCTGAACAGGAGTGAATAGGCCCGAGACTGTGACGTGACATATTCCGCGGGCACCTTTCTAAGGACACGGCTGCCACTGTGATTACGAGATTATCTATTTTATGGTTAGGTAGTTATGTCTGTCAGGTGTCCAGGGAGTTTCTCCTTAGGTTTTACCTGACCGCAGGCCATAGACACCCGTGACGGAACACCATCTCGTGATACTCGGTGAGGTGGTACCGGGTTTCCACACGTAAAATAAGTATGTATTTCGTTCTAAAACCCATAGTGCATGCTTAATTAAGGTTTAAATAGCGATTTGTAATGTCACATAATGTTATTTTTAGTTCGCATTGCCCTCTTTCTCACCTTGAGAGTTTCAACATGAAAAAAAATGTTCTTACACAGCTTTAATTTAGTTCCTTCCTTGTAAAGAGATGGCTCATTGTAATCATTTAATACGTTGATTGATACTGTCACAAAGATGGAACCCCTGGTCACACAATTTGATACAAAACGATTGAAAAAGGAAGTGAGGACTTGACCTCTGAAGTACGGAGGGGTCTTACAGCCAACAGAGGAATCTTTGTCATGTCATTAATTTATTGAACACTAGCTGTGCCCCGTTTATGGTCACTGCTCCGCTCTAAAAGCTAGCAGCGTTAAATATCCTATAAAGTACCTCAAGAATTGGGCTACCAAATGCATTAAGAACAAATTTTGCTTGGCCTGTTGGCTAGTGGTTAGTGACCCTGAGTGCTATGTCATAGGTGTTCTTTGTGTCCGTTGTTTGTATGTTTGTAAAGTCCCCCGCGACACAGGAGTAATTCCTACTGCGGGAGTTGTCTTAAAAAAAATCAATTCCCAGCTAATCAAACCTGCGACAACAAACTAATGTATCGTTAAGTAAAAACAAAACTAAATAAGCCAAATAAATAAGTAAAAAAAAGAGTTTCATACAAATGAGAGGGTGGCGATTGGTCAGGGATTAAAGCTTTTATTTTGAAGTTAATTACAATATCTATTGTATATATGTTAGTCTAGTCTAGTCAGTCTAGTTTTTTTTTTAAAAGCTCTTTGGCCTGAAAAACTGTGATATCATATAACACACATACTCGTACATGGCATAGAAATATTATGTGGCTCTTTTAAAGTACACTTTGTTTATCTCTCCACATAACCGGTCTGCCATTGCGAAAATCATATAAACGTTTTTATTAATTTTATACTTGCTACCTACATCCTATATCTATTTTTAACCCATATTTACCATGATTTTATAAAGAAATGATTAAATAAATAATTCTTAATTTGCCTTCATTGATTTAATCTGTGATATTTTCGGTTTCCTTTGTTGTCTTTAACGAATTTTCTTCGTCTCGTAAACGCAATTATTTTCGCGCTACGGTGTTCATATTAGCCATACACCGTAGTTATAGCGAAGTCGCGACTAACCGGAGAACAGTGTGTAATAATGGCTCGACCGGAGTGATACCACGGCCTCACAAAAAGCCGGCAGTGAAGCTTTTCGCCGCATGAGTGAGGTTACTGGAGGCCATAACCCTTCCCGCTCCCCCCTGTCCCCTATTCCCACCCTTCCCCTCTCTTCACCTACTCCCAGCTTAAAGGGCGGCAACGGACTTGTGACTCTTCAGTTGCAGGTGGTCATGGGCGGCGGTAGTCATTTACCATCAGATGATCCGTCTGCTCGTTTGCCCCCTATACCATAAAATAAAAAAATATTTCAATGACTATAATATTACTCTTTCGACCTTAGTACATCTTCTGTTCAATATTTAGGGACTTTATTTTATTTTATTTTATTTGGGATGCTTACGGCTTAAACAGTATTAAAATGAAATACGTAATAGCAGATGCCAATTGCAAGCTTTTCGAAAGGTTGTTTTTATTTTTTAATGGCAAACAAAATAAAATGTACTATGACTTGATAAAGTAAAGCGAAACTTGTCCACCTACTCTAAAACCCTCCTTGAGGCCTCCTAAGTCTTAGAACCAATTACGTAACAAAGTACTTTAATCGGTACCTCAGGGAGGCATCGGGAGGCTCACTCAGTCCATGGCATATCACTTACTGTCCATCAAAACGTTGTTTGCATACACAAGTTGATACCGGGCTTTCAGTTCTTGGATAACTTCTTTGGAAATATACGGATGAATATTTGGGAGCGGTTTGATGCGTTGTAAATTTTGCGACTTTCACACTACCGACATTTAAAATGCATCTTCCTTATATTGTATAACCTATGGAATGCATTCTATAATTATAGAGTAATGGACGTAACGGTTTTCTATTTATTTTACCCCGTTTACTTAACATATTTACGTTTTTCTACTACTTAGATGCATAAGCATATAACAGCCAAACTTTAAGCAATTACCGATGTTTGGGTTTTTGATTCAGTTGGCCGACCTATAATAAGCTCTGCTCCCAAAATAGGCAGAGCCTGTACTATTTTAACCAGACTACTGATAACGACCTCTGAGTCGTCAGGAACACAAACCAAGAAACCAACAGGCCTGTTAATATTTTTGGCTCTCCTACATTGTCATCCTTATCCCCACCTCATGAAGCTCTAGCAGGTCAAAGCCTATGGAGGCACATAGTACGATAGTATACCCCTTTACACTTTTACTGTGTACTCTGACATATCTTTTCTTACATGACATGTGTCAAACCGAACCGCCTCCACTTTTCGCGCGTATGTTTTCAACATAAAATTTTAGTGACTTAGGGCTTCCCTGCCGAGTTAATTCGATTAGCATCGGGTCAATGCCTTCGCCTCTGTTTACTATGCCACAGATTACGCGCAATGATATCCACTTGAAAAAAGTAGGACGCGTTTTTAACTGGAAAACTTATATCTTATTAGCCGAAAAACAAACTGTTTTGTTATGATTGTACGTGATAGTAATTCCAACAGTTTTTAGGATTCCTCAAAAGGAAAACAAAACTCTAAAGACTACCATTAAGATTATCCACACATTTCTAGTATTACAGTAACTATTGTGACTTTGTATTTTTGTTAACCCACTTCATTATCGTTTCAGCAATTCAGCCATAGGATAGATAGATAACACTTTATTTGTACATTAGCAATACAGTGGAAGATACATCTACATAATTAATTACATTAAACAGATAATGTACAAAAGGCGGCCTTATTGCTAGATGCAATCTCTTCCAGGCAACCTTAGGATGGATCAAAATGATTCGGAGAGACAGTGACATAGGTTAATCGTGGGAGAGCCATGCTTCGGCAATTGAAGCAATGATTGCATTGCTTTTCGCCGAGCGAGTGAGGTTACCAGAGGCCCTTACCCTTCCCTCCCCCACTTTCTCCTCTTCCACCCTACTCCCACCTTAAAGGCCGGCAACGCACTTGTGACTCTTGAGTTACAGGAGCCCTAGGGGCGGCGATAGTCATTTACCATCAGGTGACCCGTCTGCTCGTTTGCCCCCTACAACATAAAAAAAATAAATAAAGGTCTCCCTGAATTACTTCCAAGAAGACCGGTTGAAAGCGTATCTCCTCAGTTCTGTTTCGATCCTGCAGAGAAACCCCAACCTCATGGTGCGATATATATATATACTCCATAGTGTTGAGCGACTCTGAGCTCGTTCCATAATCCACTTCAACTAAGTGCTTTTCGTTAGGTCATGCGTTCTGATGTTTTAGAACCTTGCTACAAAGTTTTTCTATTCATATATAATTTTTTAACTTTAATTGTTTTCCTTAACAATAATGCAATAAAATTATCGTGGGAGAGCCATGCTTCGGCACGTATGGGCTGGTTCGACTGGATTGATACCACGGCCTCACAGAAAAGCGGCAGTGAAGCAATGATTGCATTGTATTTTGCCGAGTGAGTGAGGTTACCGGAGGCCCTAACCCTCCCCCTCTTCCCCTCTTCCACCCTTCCCCTACTCCATCCTTAAAGGCCGGCAACGCACTTGTAACTCTTTGAGTTGCAGGTGCCCATGGGCGGCGGTAGTCATTTACCATCAGGTGACCTGTCTGTTCGTTTGCCCCCTATACAATTAAAATATATATATATATATATATATATATATATATATATATATATATATATATATATATATATATATATATATATATTTGTGCTCAATTTTCATTCTATTATTAGACCTTTATACCTGCTAAACACCAGTTTATTTAACGCACCGTTCATCCCACAATGAGTAGGATGTGCTAACTATCTCCCCTGTCAATGCTTTTCGTTAATGCCATAGATTATGCAAGACAACAGACAGGTAACACCAATCATAGTTGACCTCAGTGACGCGGCGGTAGTGCATTCGACTGCTACGTCGTTGGTAGCAAGTTCGATTCCCGCTCAGAGCAAATATTTGTATGAATGAGTAAGTCTATTTGCATTGATCTGGGTGTTTCTGTGTATAATATGTACATATATAAATATATATATATATAAGTATTAGCTACCCGGCCACGCGTTGCAATGGCCAAGTAATTTGCAATAAAAAATATTGGGTCTATAAATTGAGATAAAAACTGTCCTATCTCTCAAGTTGGTCCAAACTGCACACAGTTTTCAAAATTTCATTAAAATCGATTAATTCGTTTAGGAGTTCATCGCAGACAGTTCATCGGAGACAAACAACGTGACACGTAATTATACATCAAGAGACTCTAACATTTAGATAAAAACTATCGTATCTCTCAAGTTAAGCTAAACTGCACGCAGTGTGCAAAATTTCATGAAAATCTGTTCTTTAGTTTAAAAATTCGGGACGAACAAACAGACATAAATATGTATATTTATGTTCTAGAACCATAGTACAAGGTTTGGTTAATTTGGGTCTAGATAATACCGATGTACCACTTTTGCTAAGATCGGAATATTTATGTGGCTTTGTTTAATTGAAGAGGCCTCGTCATATAACCCTTAGACTTACCTATACATTTGAGGCGTGTAAAACTGTCTGAAGGTTAGCCTCTCTGTTTTTTTTTAATATTGTATGACACGTACGTACATTAATATGAAGTACAAAGTATCAAATGCAAGCGTTAATGAATGTTATCCGCTGTTTCCGTTACTTATTAACACTTTAAATATTGTTATGTAAAGGTCTCAGTTGTTTTGTGCTAATACAAACTTTGTGTGTAACGTTTAGGATGACGTAATAAATTTTCTAGTAACTAAGCTGACAAACAAGCAGATAGGCTGAAAGCTGCTTCTGAGAGCTCAAAAAAGGAGTTTGTGGTGTATATAAATTTTATCAAATCTCACTTAAAGTGGCCCACTTAGGTGGCACGAAATTTAAAGACACAATTAAATTACACCTTAACATTGTAGGTACTATTTTGCTGCTTTATGAAACGGAGGACAAGTCTAAATAATTTACGAGCCACAGCTTAAATCTCAAGAGTAGGGGATGATAGCCCCATCAAATGTTACTAAAAGGATAGGGAGGTCCAAATAAAAAGAGACTGTAGGGTGGAGGTGCTGGCCTAGTCTGGCGACTTGTATTCAAAAATAAATCGGCTACGTCTTGTACAAGCGAATGCTATTCATTTACATCTATAATAATATGTATTATTAATATATATATATATTACTAGCGGACCCGACAGATGTTGTCCTGCCTGAACTTAAAAAAATATTATTCCTGGAATCCTATCGCAGCACCATCTACCGGGTCCAATTGTAAATCTAAACCATTCTCGAATCCACCTGAAGGCACACAAAAAGTTTTATTAAAATCCGTCCTGGCGTTTAGGAGGAGTTCAGGAACATACATGCGCACAGAATAAATATATATGTACTAGCAACCCGCCCCGGCTTCGCACGGGTAGTAGAGACATCTAAAACTATCATCATCAAATTTCAACCAATTTACACAAAACCTTAACAAATTATATGCCTAAACCTTCCTCATGAATCGCTCTATCTATTGGTGAAAACCGCATGAAATTCCATTCAGTAGTTTTTGAGTTTATCGCGAACAGACAGAAAGACAGACGCGGCGTGGGACTTTGTTTTATAATATGTAGTGATATAAAGATAATGTGACCTTGAAGGTGTGTTTTGCATGTTTGTAAGCACTATTCTCAACATAGGAGACACGTCTTTGCATATTTTTTACCCGTATACGAAAGGATAGTTCGCTACACGCAGTTTTCCCGTTTTTAAGTAGAGTAGCCAGAATTACGAATTTATAGACGCCTGAAGGTAACCGCTTGCCATTAGGCGGTACGTGTGCACGTTTCTGGTAATACGAATGATTATTAGCACATTAACATCAGTTTGTGTGGTTATTTGCCAAATTATTTCTATAAAAATATGAGATAATCCCTTTGATGGACATTTAAGCTATGCTTAGCTACCTCGTGCAGGTCTAGTGCCAATACGGTCTTAAGCGTACATGCTAAGTTGGTAAATATTTGAGTTTTGTCTCGGATTAATGGTTTATTTACTACGGTTTATACTGTAATTAGTAAGTCAAAAGCTATGTTACCATGAGTCAAAGGAAATTAAATATCGCGTTAGTAAAGATTTTGCCAATGAATGCAAGGCAGTACTTTTTTTTAGATGTAAGGTACCCTATGTCATTTTCTACACTCTTGACGACTTTCGCATTTATTCTTCGGAAAACCTGACGCGTGAAATTTCAACCCAGTCCACAACTTTTTCTGACAATTATTTTACTGTGCAAACTGCACGCCTATAGAATGCATTGCCAGAAGCTATCAGACGGGCAAAGTTACTATTTTCCAAAAACTCGTCAAGGATCACTACATATCTTTGTAATAACCTATACTTACATATGTATGTATTTCTCTGTATTTATGTGTTTATATATTTATATGAATATGCATGCATATGTATATGTATATATGTATGTATGTTAGTGTTCTAGTAAGTAAGTCTAACGTGGACCACAATTTACCTATTACTATAAAGTATAGTCCATCAAAGGTTGTCTGTGAGAGATCGCAGACTGCGATAAGACCGCCCATTGTACTGCTACTTAATATTGTATGTTTCATATGTATCCTATTTTTTGGTGTGCAATAAAGTATACTCTATCTATCTAACGTGTTGTATGCAAAATTACAGTAGTCAAGTAGTTACGACGTGAAAGCGTAACAAACGAACAAACCCACATTCGCATCTATAATATTAGTTAGGATTTAACGAGTAGCCAGTAACAATTTAAAGCATCCTCAAAACCATATTTCACATCTTCTCAATAAGAAACCTTCCTGTCCCCTCTTTTCCCCCTATACCTATGACGTATTTTAGGGCCCATTTTACGAGCTGCGCCGTTAAGACTTATAATAAAAGTCATTGTATGCGCGAACATCGCGTAAAACCGACTATGAAAATATTAAATGAACGCACAAAAGAAACTTATTCTTTATGGATGGACATTGGATAGTAAACGCGAAGAATGTAAGTTGTATATGTATACATATGTATATACGAACACTGAATCATTGTACATTATGACTTTGTACACAATCATCGCGTCAATATTGACAGTGACGTTAGAATTGCTGTTGAGCAGTCGTGATCGCAGGGAAATTAAGCAACTTTAACGTTTGAAACAAACCAAACAGTTTTTTATGGTATAGGGGACCAACGAGCAGACGGATTACCTAAATAACCCCCCGGTAAATTACTACCGCCGCCTATGGACACTCGCAACTCAAGAGTCACAAGTGCGTTGCCGGTCTTTAAGGTGGAAGTAGGGAAAGGACGGGGGAGGGGTTGGGCCTCCGATCACCTTACTCATTCGGCGAAAAACAACGAACCGTTGCTTCACGGCCGGTTTCTGTGAGGCCGTGGTATCACTCCGTTCGACGCCCATACATGCCGAAGCATGGGTCTCCCACTTGATTTCTTTATTTAACCATCAATGAGCACTCCTCTACTGCATACATTCTCCGCATCTACGCCCTAGTTATCTATACTTATCATACAGTCAAATTATAGTTTAGTTAAATTAAAAAACATGGTTTAATGGCGAACCGAAAAAAAAGTTAAAAAGTAAAAAGAAAATTACCACTATCCACCTCCTACCTTCATCTTCAGACCAAGCCCAATCTGTTGGACTCGTCAAAACGAATCATATGAGCCTAAACTCGAGGGGTTTACTTCACTGAAGACTTTCACTATCCACCTCATCCATTCATCATCAGATCAGCTTCAAGATGCCAAATTATAATACGTACAAAGTTATATTTAAAAATTAAAAAAATTTGTTTACATTGTCACGCGACACCGACCACTCTTTCACCAAGACTGCCCCCTTCACCGCCTCACCCCGCACAGGGGTATATAAGGAAAAGCAAACCCGGCGCGGGTCTCTCTCTTTTCGCTCCGGTTCCAGTGCAGCAATGGTGTTCCAACTACCATCAGCCACGACGATCAAAGTCTCCAGGATCCTGCTCTGAGCTTAAAAACTGTGAAATCATTTAACTTAGCTGTCTAATTTATCTCCACTAAATAGTTTCCCTGGAAGGCCATGGGTCTAGCATGAGGCTGACCTTTACTACGTTACAACATACTCGTAGTTAAAGTGAAGCTAATTAAGGCGTGTTAAAAATCGGTCCACGTTCCTTGATTTTTGTTTTTTGTAAGTGGTGGATGGTAAGTGACTACCGCCGCCCATGGGGCACCTGCTACTCAAGAGTCACAAGTGCGTTGCCAACCTTTAAGGTGGGAGTATAAAGGAAGGGAGGGGAGAGGAGAAAATATTCAGTTGTGGCCCCCACCCCAAAATAAATAATTGTTTTATTTGCCCTATTAACAATATTTTATTCTTTTTTTCAGGTAAGTTCATCGTAATATTACTCTTGTCTCGATGTAATGAGGTAGGTGTCTCCTTAAGATTTTGAAAACAGCGTTACCGTAATGCCCAAGGCGTCTTGTGATCAAGAGGTTTTGGGTTCGAATCTTCTCTTTTGTACGGCCCGTGAAGATACGCTACACGAAGAAACGCTTCGTGCGTTTGGAGATCTTCACGGGCCGTCACTGTCATCGGGATATTGAATCGGGCGGTCAGTGTGCTATAATAAGCTGATAAATAAGAAGGGCCCCGGGTATTTCTGTTGCTGACGTGAACCTTTTTTTTTCGTGTGGAGACCACCACGGGTCATCATCCCGAAGTGAAGTGGTATGTCGGACTCGAATCGACTAAAACCACACGGTGTTCCTTCACAAGTGAATCTATTGCAGGGGGCCCAGGATACCCTAGGAAGGAAACTTCCAAGAACCCCTGCAGACTTTGGCCGCCTTATTAGCAGGCGTATTGCTGACGTGAGCTTAGAAGAGTTAACAAGACTAGTACCTAAACTCAGATCCATGTAACAAGTAGCCTTTAAAAAATCCTACGTCAAATAGATATATGAGTAATTATAGTGCACTAGCTTTTGTGTCGCGGCTTCTCTCGCGTGGCTTTTACCACGGTGAAGAGCATCCTATGTGCTAATCCAGGTCATAAACTATCTGTGTGCCAAATTTAATCTAAATCCGTTCAGCCATTTTTGCGTGAAAGGTAACAAACCACGGGAACCATACATATTCCGGGATAAAATTAGCCTATGTGCTATTCGGTACTATATTCTAGCTCTGTGTCAAATTGCATCGAGATCCGTTTAGCCGTTTTTGGTGAAAGAGTAACAAACACGCATCCATCCATCCTCACAAAATTACGCCCTTATAATATTAGTAAGATAGCTTTTCAGTCTAATCCATCAGCCTCGCATAGATAAGGCCCTGATGTAATAATCATTTTTCATCTTAAATAGTTTTTCTCATTTATTGAATGTCTTAACGACATTGAACAACTAAAGACAAGGTTGTAGACAAACATAAATTAACTTTTGTTAGTGGTAGCCCAGAGAATGAAATTCCACCGTCATTAATTAAGTTTTATTATTAACCGACTTCAAAAAAGGAGGAGGCTCTCAATTCGACTGTACGGTTTTTTTTACCTCAGAACTTTCGACTGGGTGAACCGATTTTGATGATTATTTTTTTTATTTGAAAGCTGGTGCTTCCCGTGTGGTCCCATTTAGTCCAGTTCTGACAATGGCATCCATGAGAAAACCATATATAAGTCTTTTATGGAATAGTTTTTTGTGTTGAAGTCGGTTTTTTTTTAACAATTATTATTGTACAGGCTGTATATGATAATGGAACACTTACTTAAATCACTGAAAGGGCATGACTCTAGCATGCAGTTACAAAAAGAATTTTTGAAAAAAATCTAATCGTTTACGAGCTATGACCGTTTGAATTTCCAGGTATAATCACCGCAGTTTCTCATAAAAGCAGGTGTGTTTAAAGTTAAAGATTTTAAATTATATATATTTTTTTATTTTGGAATATTTCATTCCGTTAATAAGAAAATCCGTACTATCCATACCATCCAACTTCGAAAACTTTTTATGTTACTTTTTGTGGATTTTCTCAATAACTGAGTGTATAAAATAATAGATCCAAAATAAAAAAAAATTATACTTAATATTTAAAATCTTTAACTTGACACATTGCACCTTTGTGTCTTTTTAACGTGTGGAAAACCCCACGGGTCATCACACCACCGAGGCTAAGTGGTAGGGTGGTATGTCGGTAACCGACTAAAACCACACGGTGTTCAGTCACAGTCCATATTGCCAGGAGCTCAGGTGTACCCTTGCAAGGAAATCCCAGTGAACCCTGGCAGGCTTCGCCGCCTGTTAAACAACAGGCGACCCATACTTTTTATCCTGATATTCAGACGGGATCGAGACTTAGGCGGGTGAAACCGCGGGGCGCTGCTAGGACTATTATAAAATAATGTGAAAGTTCGGATGGATGGATATTTGTTACTCAATCACACGAGAATGGCTGAACGGATCTGGGCGAAATTAGGTACAAAGATAGATTATAGTGTGGAATAGCCCATAGGCTCCTTTTTATCTCGGTAAAATGTACATTTCCTCTGGGATATTATTTTCCACGCGAACAAAGTCGCGGGCAACAGCTACTTGTATTTTGAGCTGACGAAAGCACGGACCTACAACAGTTTTTTAATTTTTTTATTGATGACACTTAAGCTCGTCAATAGATACTAAGCTAAAATCGGTTGGCAAACTGGTTAAAAAGGTATTGAACTATTTTGTCTTAACCTAGCTTTACATATGTAGACCGCATTTACATATGTTAAAAGTAGTACCACTCGCGTTTATGGTCACTGCTGTGCTACTAAGGGTCCTAGCGTGGTGTTATATTATTATATTCTACTAATATTATAAACGTGAAAGTTTGTGAGGATGTATGGATATTTGTTACTCTTTCACGCAAAAACTACTGAAGCGATTGCGATGAAAATTGGTATGCAGATAGCTGGACACCTGGATTAACATATAGGCTACTTTTTATCCCGATATTTCCACAGCATCGGGACTTGCGCGGGTGAAACCGCGGGGCGCAGCGCATAACCTATATTTTATTACTTTAAACGAGCAATTCTTGTTTAAATGTATTTATATTTCGGGTAAGTATTACGGTAAAATGTCATAAAAATTACAGTTTTACAAAAAACTACCGAGTGAAGCTCCGTCTCCCAGGTAGTAAACTTTCTAAGAATTGGATTTGCAAATGCGAAAAGAATTTTCATTCAAAAAAGCAACCTCTTATATAGATATAGATAATATTTTGACTAAATTTCTTGAACTCGGAAACCATCAGAACGAAATTATTCACTAAAAATACAAAGTATTATTTCCAATTATACAGTCCACCATAAAAAAAACCAACCCTAAACCAACAAAACGAATTAAATATAATGTTTATTGTAAATATATAATTGCGCGTGATGTATTGATGGCAACCCCTTTTCAATCTTATAATGGAACAGGATAGGGTTACCAGCTTAAAAATTAGGGGACAACAGAAAGGTGAAACCACTTGTTAAATGTACAATGTTATGATAAAATGAAAATATGGGGATATATCAATGTCAGGTGAATTTACATTTATGTATGTTACTTGCGAAAAAATTGTGTTTAGTCGATAAACGTGGTTGGGACGATTGCCCAGCACCCGGGCAAAAAAAATTGCTGTAAAAAATATTAGTAATGTAGCGATGGCGACTTTTGGTTTTGGTAGTACCTAACTACTGAACCTGGATCGCGCAAACAAAGTTGTAGGAAACATTCCAAATTTCACTACTGCGTAATGTACGTCATTTGGGGCCTATCCGCACCGACGCCCGCCCACTCCCAGGGACTTTATTTTATTCGGTTAGACATTCACTCTTCGCTTGCATAAAGTCAAATTTTTCTATCAAGTCGTAGTGTGACTGGCCTGTTGGTCTAGTGGTTAGTGATCCTGACTGCTGAACCAGAGGTCGTGGGTTCGATTTTTTTTTTTAAAAGACAACTCCCGCAGGAATTAGGAATTACTCCTGTGTCGCGGGGGACTTTACAAAAATGCAAACAACGGACACAAAGAACACCCAGACTCGAGTGGGAATCGAATCCACGACCTATGGCATAGCAGTCAGGGTCACTAACCACTAGGCCAACAGGCCAGTCGCCAATATGTATGTATTTAGAAATATATAAGTATGTTTATCAGCAGTCTAGTTTGGAATCAGGCGGCCGTGTGTGAGATGTGTTAAGTTATTATTATTATTATAGTGTGGGACCGCCTTTATACAAACGGATAATTTTTCATTCCCAGATATCGCGAACCATTATATAGAGAGGGTTACAAGTTTCAAAATGGGGCGCCAATGAAAATTGAAATCGTACTCCTCTTGTTTACTTAATTTAATTCAGACTGTGATGGGTGAACGTCGATTCTAATTTAAAAAAATACCTTTATTTATTTTTCACCCTTCTATATTTACTTACAAATAAACTACAAACAGTTTTTTTTTTAATTTTTGTCAATTTAAAAATCTGGACGGATTCTAGTGCTTATTGTAAAAAGCAACATAGAGGGGTGAAGGGGTGTTATAAGTTTAACGTCTGTATCTGTGCATCTGTATGTATCATAGTTCCTAAACGGATGGACCGGAGTCGGGAGTATTTTAAATGTTTAATTAGACTTGTTATAAGACTAGGTTGCCTTGTTGGTAACCATCTATACTAATTTACGAATAATATTATAAATGCAAAAGTAACTCTGTCTGTCTGATACGCTTTCACTCTTTAACTACTCAACCATCCATCATGTAATTGCATAAACTATGTCAGGAGTACAGAAAAGGCAAATACTGTACGCGATTGATACCTGAAATGATTAATAAACTGTACATAAACGCGAACGAAGCTGCATGCAAAACTAGTCTTTAATATAAGGGACTAGCAGAGCCCCGCGGTTTCACCCACGTATGTCCCGATCCCGTGAGAATATCGGGATAAAAAGTAGCCTATGTGTTAATCCAGGTCTCCAGCTATGTACATACCAAGTTTCATTGCAATCGGTTCAGTAGTTTTTGCGTGAAAGAGTAACAAACATCCATACATTCCAACAAACTTTCACGTTTATATATTTAGTAGGATTTGTACCTGTTTGAAAATATAATAGTATGTAATAGTAAGGAAACAGGAGGCAAAACCCTTGAGGGTATTCGGTTACCACGTCATAAGTCCTTAAAAACCGGTATCTTCATATTAATATCCAAAAATAATTAACATTCGGTCCCTTTATGTTACCTCTGTAGGCACACAGTAGTGCTAATTAAGCAGTTGGTAATATGTATGCACGCGGTGGCCGTGGCAGCAGTGGCAGGGCAGAAGGCTGTTGTCCCTTGAACGCGGTACCACGCGCTAGTGTCCCTTGCCTGAACTCTCGACTTTGTAACTGTGTAACCAAATTATTCTTACTAGTCCTTACTAATATTATAAATGCGAAAGTAACTCTGTCTGTCTGTGCCCTTTCACGCCAAAACTACTACTACAGATAGTCTAGAGCCTGAGAAAAGATATAGGCTACTTTTTAAAATTCGAAAAAACGGGTGTAAGGTGTTGAAATGTGGGGTAATTGGTAATTGGTAAAGGGCTCTGTTTCCGCATTTAGACTCATAGGCGGTCCATTATGCGTTTAGATAGGTTGGCTAGTTGAGCCAGCCTAGCTCCTTCCAGAAGCACAGAAGCCTCCTGGGGCGTTCACAGGCTTCTAGGAGCGACCTCGCTCCTGCGAGGATACTAGCCCGTTGTCACTCCCTCGCACTCCAAGTCAACGTGGGCGGCCGTTTCCTCCGCGTTAAGACAGCTTCTACATACAGGACTGTTTGTCGCATTGATGGTGAATAGGTGCCGGTTTAGGGCCAAGTGGCCCGTAATGGTACCTACAACTATTCGGAGCTCAAGTCGATTCAGACTAAGCACTCTGCAAGTTAAACGTGGTGAGACCTCCGTCAACACCAATCTAGATTGCCTACAGCCGGGCGTATCAGCCCAGCGACCGTTGTGCGCTTCACGGGTTCGTTGCCTTACCCATGAGCGAAGTTGGTTAAAGGGAAGTGGCAGCAGTATAGTTGGACCTGCCACTGACGTTGCAGATCCCTTTCTTGCCAGCTCATCGGCGGCGTCGTTGCCGAGTGAATCACTATGCCCCTTGATCCATTGAAGGGTTAGCCCATTGACAGAGGCTAATCGATCAAGTGTCTCATGGCATTCGTATATTAGGCCGGAGTTGATGGTGTTGCCCTCCAAAGCCTTCAGGACGGCCATACTGTCTGAGAGTATGCGGATGTTGTACTCCTTTATACAACTTGACATGACCGCGGCAGCGGCGTAGGTTATCGCAACGCACTCACATTGGAATATGGAACTGTGTCGGCCGAGCGCCAGTGATATTGTTATATTCAAGTCTTGTGAGAAAACTCCGGCTCCAGTCCCTGTCCGCATCTTAGAACCGGCCTTGTATAAAGTTGGGGATGAAAAGTTGTATGGAAGTATCATCATATTTAGATCTAGAAGCTTGAAACTTACTTTTTAGGCTGTTCATTCCATATAAATACACTATTCCACGCAGACGAAGACACAAGTGAACTTTCCAACGAGTATTATTGAACCGTCCTCGAACACACCGACCAACTGGTAGAACGCATAGATCCCCTAAACTCCCAATCAATTTATTGCATACCTACCGGAGAGAAAATGTAATTACTTGGTAATAAATTTCTCTTGGAATTTAAATAAGTACTGGAACAAAATTGATTACGTTCGTTTTCGATACAAGTCGAATGTGTGACATACTCATAATACATTCATACATCATAACCTAACGGTTCCCGTTACACAATTTTGATTTAGTGGTGGGACATTGTCGATGAATTTATCGCTATATCGATTTTTTTGTTTAATGAAAAAGATAATAAATTATTATTGAATATTTACAATATTTTTTTTTTATCCTATTAAAAACACAAATGTGAATGTTAGGGCAAGTTATTTGTTACTAAAAATTAAAAAAAAAAAACATAAAAATTAAGCGGCAAGTTCAACCATGTTACAATCTGAATCTTGTGAATGGTTCAATGTGAAATTTTACTTTAAAACACTCGGGGTCAACACGTCACTTCCCCGGAGCTAATGATATACATCGATATGTATATCATTAGCCCCGGTGTGGTTTTATTCAATTATATTGTGACATACCAATATATGTCGCAATAGAACCGAATAAAACCACACGGTGTTTCATCACAAGTGGGTCTATTGCAGAGGCTCAGAAATAGCGAGTATAAATAAAAAGGAAATTCGGGAACCTTGACAGACATTAATCGTCTCTTGAACATATAATCATAAATTTAAAACACCCCCGACTCGAAAATCGCTTCAACGATTAGAAAAGAGCTGAGGATCTTCGAATGGTTGGACATATTTTCTTGAATTATATCTAAGAACACTCTCGATCAAGTCACCTTTCAAACAAACAAAAAACGCACTTAAATCGGTCCATTCGTTTGACACACATACACGTCAAAGTTTAGGTTAGGTCTTCTCCTGTTCCCTTTTCACCGTCATTTTTAGTCACGGCTGATTTAAACTAGCTTTGAATATCCAGTTTATCATATTTTCAGTCTTTCAAAACACCGTTCATAGACAAAGTTTTCATTTCGAAGTGATCTTTGAATCTGATTTCCATATACATTCAATAAAAACACACAAGCCATAGCTTTGTTCTAAGAAAATGTTCTCGAAAATCTCAGCCGTACCATAAAAACATAATTCGAAATCTTGTTTAACTTAATCTCTATGTTTTATATTTACTTGGAGTTAAAATAACAACGATTCGCTGAGTTTGAGGCAACCTTCCCTATTTTGACACACGCGTTTGCCTACAATAATAAAAAAGTTTCCGTTTAATTATTGCTTGTAATGTGTATTTGAGTTGGAAAAGTTATGAAAGAATTTTGTTTGCTTTCGGTATGAAAGAACAATATTATGAAACTTGGCTATGAATTGCTTTGGCGTAGTGCGTGGTGTTTTCATGTAGAATATTAAATCAAATTACAAAAAATTGTTTATATCAATCTTCAGATACTTCATTTCAAGAAGTCAAATTTTGGTTCATGTTAAAGAGGATATACTTACTCCTTGTAAGCAGTCAAATGGTGAATGTTATAGTGGAATGGAAAAAAAAAAAGCTTACGCCGACCCCAAATAAATTAACGCCCTTAAAAGAACTCACCTCAAGAAAAACAACCATGGTTTTCTATAGGATGATTCATTTTCCCAGTCCGGCGACCCAAATTGGAGAAGAAATCGGATGTGAATCGGAACCTACCTCTTCTAAATTTCGGAGACTTCATGTTAGTTAAGCTTTGTAAGGTGAAACGATAGTCGAAAACATATTGTCACAGGCTGGTCACAGGCTGACTGACCACGGCTAGTGCATTCTGGTCGAAAAGTTACGATATACAATAGTTTAACCACTTTCCAGGACATTCGATTATAGAATTCATGAGTTTCCTTTAACCTGGAATATAAGGAATAAGTGTCGCGTTACATGTATTTGGATGAATAATGTTTATACACACGATATACTGAGGCAAACCCCTAAAACACTATTTGTGTTCAACTAAAGTCAGATCACGGAGCAATTAAAAATAAATAAAGTAACCCCCACTTTATTTATTTTTAATGTACTCAATCAAAATGAACTCTCGTCTATGTAAAAATAGGGTTGTTAAAAGAAAGTTCTACTATTCCAATCAAAATAAAATTAAAAAAACAAATGTCTTTTGTAATCTCTTAATCTACCCTAAAACAATTACGAAGTGATGTCACATATCCATCAGGCGAACTATCGTACGATCTCATTTTATCGATAAAAGTACAACACTACGAGTCCCATTATAATAGGCGTTTTGTTTACAATACCGACTGAAGGGGAATCGAACTCTGATACTAGAAGTACGACTTAAATCACGCTTCAGCTTATGCAACAAAATAAACTTTAATTTTATCAAAGCAAAGCCTATATTCCTTTGAACAACTGTCATGTAAACCAATATTACCCTACCAGCAGAATAGTAGCAAGTGACATAAAGTTGTTAAACGAAATTTACTCTATTACTATGAGATTACGGTCTTTATTTTTATGTCTTATTCTTGGTGTATAAATGGTGTGTCTCGTGTGTTTATCGGTACGAGAGATCGATAACGCAAAATTGAGTTTCCGTCACCTATTTTTGGCGGTGCGTTTGGTTTTTTAGTGAACCATTTGTTTGAGTCTTGCGTATTTGCAGTTATTAGAATCAGATACGTAAATATACATACAAATATTAAAAAGCTGAAGAGTTTGTTTGGTTGAAACGAACTAATCTCAGTAACTACTGGTTCGAATTGAATAATCTTTTAGTGTTGGATAGCCCATTTATCGAGGAAGGCTATATGCCAAAAAGTCATAGCATGTGTTTATCTTTTAAGGTTGACTCACTCACTATAACCCTGTTTATGGGAATCAAATTTGTTCTAAAATAATGCATTACGAAGGTGCTTTTATGAACATGATATTAATCTTTATCCAAATAAATACGTTATTCATCACAAGTATTTAATTTTGAACAAAATTGCCCTGGACATCATTTGATTTCAATGAATATCTTAGGAGATATCATAGTTTTAAAATAACTCTGCGACGAAGGTACTTACCGTTCAACATAGGTATTTATCTAAGTACATAATGTGATTTTGTAGTAATTTTCTATCGGGTATTGTTGCGCTAATTCTTTTACGGTTTGTTTTTTGGAAGTGAAAACTTCTTTAGCGGCGTTGTGCAGTTTTTGGGATGGGTAAAAAATGTTAAACTCGCGTCAGGCCACGTGACCTGATCGAAAATTCGTAAGACGGAGCCGAGTTTCTTATTAATTACAGATCGTTACTAGAAAAAATTTCTAAATCCTAATTATGAAGGTTCGTTTTCATTTCAAAACTAAAAAGCCAGAAAAACCGTAACAAACAACAAATTCGATATGACCTGTGTCAGGGAGGGAGAGGGGGGGGGGGAGCTGTTTCAATACAGCCGGTTAGCGCCGCCCGCCAATTTCAAACTCGATTTAACTACAGCACAGTGTAGTTTGACACAGAGGTCTCGAATCGAATATACATATATTATAGTCTAGTCAACAAGTTGAAAAACGTGTTAATTCTTGATATTGCGAATAAAATACGTGTGATAGCTCATTGGATTCGTAATGACGTCTAGTGAAATGTGCAAAATTTGCTTTTTCGGGAGTAACTCAAAAACTATTAAAACTATTCTGAAATAGCAGGAAATTTGCAAAAAAAAATATCGACTCCCGGAACTTGACCTCTATTGTTAATAGTTTTTATATTATGTTGAAAATAGGGCTCTGCGCTGCTCGCGCACTACCGTAACGCTGTCTCGAATCTGGCCGCTTTTTACAAAAACTATTTTTTCTTTTATTTAATATTAATTGTAAAATTAAATAAATATTACTGTGTCATCTAGACACAGTAAAAAAAATTGTTTTTAAACGATCAATATCAGATAGGACAAGTTTAGGTATAACTTACTGTGCGCTCTTTGTTTAATTACCTACTTCTAAAGTGAAACTTCGACTTGGCTACTAAAATGAAGCACTAGAAAACCAATAAAATAAATAATAGTAGAGTGCTTACCTTATTGAGACACTTAATAGTTATATTTCAGTTCGGTTACAGTTGCTTACGAACGTACCACTTCTATAGACAGGATAATATTTAACCACGACTTACGGCAAAGGGGATCTCAAACCAATATTGTACAAGACGAACAAAACAAAAACACGTTACTCATAAATAACCATCAAATAGGTATTTGTGGTTTTTAATGCAACCTAATTTCGTAAAAGGCACTATCCGACAGAATTGCGTGGATTGCGTCACGGAACGTGTTTTGTAAAACTTATTGGGACATTACATGCAGTACTGTGTGCTACAAAGACTTAGTGTAACAAGTCAAAGCTCACTAATTTTTTTTTAACCGACTTCTAAAGATATGGTTCTGTATTCGATCCGTATGTATGTTTGTATGTCCGCAATTTTCTTAAAAAGTAATGTTGGTATAAATTTTTATGATTGTTTCAATTACGTATTATAAATATTTTCTGGTAGGTTTAGTTTATAACACGTTAGGTAATTATTATTTTAAGAAATTTTTTAAGTGGTTTGTTTTTTGTTAAAAATATCAATATTCGAATAATAGCGAACTCCCATCTCAAAGGCCGGCAACGTACTTGTGACTCTTGAGTTGCAGGTGTCCATGAGCGGCGGTAGTCACTTACCATCAGGTGACCCGTCTGCTCGTTTGCTCCCTATTAATATAAAATAAACAAAGAAAAAGAAAATTATCAAAATTACATAAACATTATTAATAGCTAGCCGTACCCCGCAGTTTCACCCGCGTTTATGATCACTACTCTGCTCCTAAGAGCCGTAGCGTGATGTTACATAGCCAATAACCTACTATGAAATACAAAAAGAATTTTTTGAATCTGTCTGGTAGTTCATGAAAACGTTTAACCAAAATCATAAATTTAAAACACTCCCGACTCGAAAATCCCTTAAACGATTAGAAAAGAGTTGATAATCTCCGAACGGCTAAACAAATTTTCTTGAATTATATCCAAGAACACTCGATCAAGTCACCTTTCAAACAAAAGAAACCGCACTTAAATCGGTCCACTCATTTGGGAGCTACAATGCCACAGACAGACACACAGATACACAGACACGTCAAACTTATAACACCCCTCTTTTTGCGTCGGAGGTTAAAAAACAAACTTGTCGGCGAAATTATACAATATCATCATAGACAAGCCGTTCGCCTCAGTTTCATTGTTTGTTTGCGTTTATAGTCACTGCTCTGCTCCTAAGGATCGTAGCGTGATTTTACATAGCCTATATGTATATAGAGACCAGACATAGAGACCTTCCTCGATGAATACTCTACACAAAAAAAAGAACTATCGAAATCTGACTGATAGTTACAGAGATTAGCGCACGACAAACAAACAGAAAACTCTTCATATTAGAAACGTACCCTATGTCCTTTCCTGTACCCCTGACAATGTGTATGTAAGATTTCATGATGTTCGGTTCAGTAGTTAAGGCGTAAAAGCGTTACAAACATACAATCTCACACTCGCATTTATAACACTAGCTGTTGCCCGCGACTTCGTTCGCGTCTAAATTTTGATGAAACCTATCTCACAGGAACCGTAAATTTTTCCGGGATCTATCTCTGTGCCAAATTTCATCCAGATTTGTCAGCCAATTTTGCATGAAATAGTAACAAACATCCTTCTGTCCTCACAAACTTTCGCCCTTTATAATATTTATTATCATCATCATCAGAGTTTCTTCGTCAGAAGTTAGAAAACCGGCAGTAAAGCAATGCTTGCATTGCATTTCGCCGCGTGAGTGAGGTTACCGGAGGCCCTAACCCTTCCCTCTCCCTTATTCCCGTCCTTCCCCTCTCCCCTCTTTCCACTCTTCCCCCCTCCCCTTCTTCTCCTATTCCCACCCTAAAGGGCGGCAACGCACTTGTGACTCTCGAGTTACAGGTGCCCGTGGGCGGCGGTAGTCATTTACCATCAGGTGACCCGTCTGCTCGTTTGCCCCCTATACCATAAAAAATAATAGATAGGACTAGTGTCAATTACTAGTAGGTATATATAAATTACTTTTGACATTTGAGCCCTCTTATTTCACACAATACTCTATGCGGTGGACAGAATGAAAGAGTTGGTTTAATTTTTAGTAAAAAAAATAAAAATACGCGACGGGGTTGATGATCCTTTGTTTCTGGTGTAATATTCCGATGGGCGGCAGACGGTAGGCGTTCACCTACACACATACACCCGTATACTGTCGGACAGGCAGCACAAGTTATTTTAACACCACTAAGGTAGAAAATAAGCACACGACCCGCCCAATGTTAAGTGGCAACTTTAGTCTAAATGATGTTTGACATTATGACAATGTGAAAATGTATGCCCTTTTTAAAGAAAACCATGCTATTCTATAGAAATGTTCATATTCTACATGCAATATGAAGAGTGCCACTCACGCTTTATCGAGCCTTTTTTTTTTTTTTGTGCGTGTGGAAACCCCACCACCCCACCGGGGTTTACGCTTTATCGAGCCTATGAGAACCCTTAAAAACCTAAGATAAACCCTATTATAGAACCCCACATATAGAAAATTATTCCGTCAACGGGAGACGATAATCTTTTTTTTGTCTACCAGATACGTTTTCAAATTTCGTATTCATTCTGCGAAGTTCTAAACAGGAAAATGTATAAAAGTTTGCCCTACCTAGAATTCGAACCTTGTGATCGCACGCAAACAAGCCCGAACTTAGGTCTAGGGCTGCCAACTGTATTTAAATGCACATAATTAAACTATATTTAATATCTGCGTATTACGTAGTGCGTTACATAAGGTGTTTCACTTGCAAACTAGATATCATTATATTGTGATTTGAAGTGTCATATTTATAAACTTTAAGTAACATAAAAAAAAACAGTCAGTCGATATGGTCACGTGTCCTGACGCGAGTTTAACATTTTTTACCCATCCCAAAAAGTGCACAACGGCGCCAAAGAAGTTTTCACTTCAAAAATTTGAAGTCAAGGAATCATTTCTTAGATTTTTAAATTAATTTTCTAAATGGAAATGGCGGGCTTCTCATTCGTGTAATTATTTTGTATAACTTTAAGCGTGGCTTAAAAAGACAAGAATGTTTCGAAGAAATGAGTATTACTGAGAGAAACTTGTCCATCTCTAAGGACCATAGATATCCATGTGGTATATTCAATTCAATCGCGGCAATTTCAAATTGGAGGACGATTCAAGGTCCGACAGGTCGATAGAAGTGCCTACCGGTGAGAACATTGAGACTGTACGAAAATTATTGGAGAAAGACCGATGTGTGACATATCGAGGAAACCTTTTAGTTAATTACGTTCACTCTGGGTAATATTTGAAAAACTGATGATGACTGACTGAGGCGCTGAGGGAGCGGCGTGTGACTTGGTCTAGCGATATGTTAAAAAAAATTGAACACGGCCGATCCTGCTACGTGAACGTGATTATCACATGTGCTGAAATCTGGCTGCATTATTTCGATGTCCCTACTAAATCCCAGAGATCACCTGTGAAAATGTCCTGATCCGTAAAGAAAACAATGGTTGCTGTATTTATTTTTAAAAGACCGGACCGGTCACCTGATGTTAAATGACTACCGCCGCCCATCGGCACCTGCAACTCAAGAGTCACAAGTGCTTTGCCGCCCTTTAAGGGAGTAGGGGAAGAAGGGGGAGAGGGAAGGGTTAGGGCCTCCGGTAACCTCACTCACTCGGCGAAAAGCAATGCAAGCATTGCTTCACTGCCGGTTTTCTGTGAGGCCGTGGTATCACTCTGGTCGTGCCGGTCCATACGTGCCGAAGCATGGCTCTACCACTAGCAAAAATGTTTACTAAGAGAGGAATATTGGGTACGCTTGTGCTTGATAACGAGAAGACTATTACTGCTGCTGCATATATATATTTCACTTACAGGAATCATTGTTTCTTTAATACTGAAACAAAAAATAACATAAGATTATTATTAAAAATACTAACTAAAATGCAAAATATGTAATAGACGTACAGTATGTCCCTCCCCCCCCCACAACTGAGGAGAACTAACGATACCTCATATGTGGAAATCCGTCAAACGGGTAAAACTTTAGAGCGTGACAAGGAACTTGACAAACTCATATTATGGTACATGCATGCATACGTTGGAAACATTATCATTCTTTCATTTTCATTTCTCATTAGTTTAAAAATAGCAGTTCCCGCGCGGCTTCGCTCGCGTGTACATCCCACTAGTATTATAAATGTGAAAGTTTAGATGGATGGATGGATGGATGGTTGGAGGGATGGATGTTTGGATGTTTGTATGTTTGTATGTTTGTTACTCTTTCACGCAGAAACCATTGAACCGATTGCGATGAAACTTGGTATGTAGATAGCTGGAGACCTGGATTAACGCATAGGCTTTTTATCCCGATATTCTCACGGGATCGGGACTTACGCGGGTGAAACCGCGGGGCGCTGCTAGTATTTATATATTTTATGCAGAACCCTAATTCTCTTTTAAAAATTTTCAAAAATTTAAAAACTGAATTTTAGGCATAGGTATCGTGCAAATAGCTGTATGAGCTTAAAAAAGAAACTGTTATTTTGATATTACAAATAGACACTTCAATTTTATTAATTTGTATAAAAATTGCCGAGAGACTGTTGACGACCCTACACAGAACCAACAAGCCATCCGACCAAATAACACATGAAATAAATAATCCTCTATAACTTTATACACAAAACGATAGAAAGGGAAGAAGTTTATATAATAATCTATCCAATATCATATAGCAATAATAACATAACATACATGAAACCTTACCGCGTGGAAACAATCAAAAGTTGTTGTATGGCTATTCAAATGCTGTCCAACTTCGTTCATTATTGCCGTCCACGTGACCACCGGTCTTTGTTTACTGGCTATTCATGTAGTAAGCCTATATCATTGTAGCGGGAATTATACTTGTACCTTAAATGATGTACAGGTGTATTAAATGAATGTGTGTTAATGCGAATGTCTGACATTCGTGGATGTGAAAATCAATCTTAGTATGTCGACAATCACCAATGTCAATTCAATCCTTTATTGGATTCCAAAATGTGTTAAACTTATGGGTGATGTAAGTCTGAAATTGTTTGATAATAATTCTAATATTGTAAAGAGGTAAGGTTTATAAGTTTGAGTATAGGGGGTAATCTCTGAAAGTGACGATTCGATTTTGAAATTTCATCTTTTAGGATCGGATATACGTAATTAAATGTGAAGTAAAAGTATGTTTTCTTATGATTAGGAAGGTAGATGAAATGGATTGGATGCGGAAGCTGGTGAAGTCTTGTCTCAAATGGAGGCGACTGGTATATGGAGGGGATTCCTTCAAACCAACTGATCTGCGCCGATTTGTAGTGCTCAGACCGATTTTTTGAAGTGAAAACTTCTTTAGGCACGTTTGTGCACTTTTGCTATGGGGAAAAACACTGAACTCGCGACCGTCACGCTAATAATACATATATATATCCGCTAGAGTGCGCTAATCTAAACATCGAGTTCTGTCAGCTCCTTATTAATTAACGTCACCAACCTGCTAGCGACGTTTTAAGTTCGTCGTTTCGTTTAAGTTTTCACTTCTGTCGGCAGTCCCATGACTGCCTATTTCTTTTTTATCGTGTGGAAATCCTCGCCTCAACGTGGCTAGCGGCGAAGTGGACATGGAATCATACCGACAACAGTGTTTTGTCACAAGTGGGTCTATTTGCAAGAGACTCTGGGTAACCTGCGAAGACCGACCATGACCCTGAAGCCTTGACCAGGGCTAGCGCAACTTGATCGAAACGGCATGCAATTCACAGCCATGTAATACAAATTACATGATCCTGTTAATGTATGTATGTATACAGGAGTATACATAATTATAAACCAATTTAGAGTAGACCTCTTGCCAAAGACCAGATATAACGTCATGTCTGACAAAACTACCTACCAACCGAGTAGATGACCATAATTTATTATTTTTTTCTGTTTCAGGTAAGATTTCAAACACCCTGTTTTGTTTGTAAGTGAAAAAGTTTAAAGGTGAAAATACTCAACGCTTAAAATTAATATTTCTCAAACTGAAACATATTTATATAGGGGCGTCTAAGCCTCCTCTGTTTAAGGCGATTATTTATAAAAAAATATGTAATGACTTTTATGAAAATACTTCTTTTAACACAAATCCTAGAAAAATTAAAAGGTTCTCTAATATTTCTAGGTAAAATACAAAAATATGCTTTTAAGTTGTACCACTTACGACAACTAATGAAGCCCCACTGAAATTATTTTAACAATGATTTTTTAGGCTTAGTTTACAGCACAGGCGATCCGTTTCTGTAATTCGTTACCACTGCCCAAAAGTTCACTTATGTGTATATGTATAAATATATATATATATATATTTTTTGTATCGGGGTCAAACGAGCAGACGGTTCACCTGATGGTAAATGACTACCGCCGCCCATGGGCACCTGTAACTCGAGAATAACAAGTGCGTTGCCGCCCTTTAAGGTGGGAGTAGGAGAAGAGGGGGAGGGGAGAAGAGGGGAAGAACGGGAATAAGGGAGAGGGAAGGGTTAGGCATTGCAATGGCCATGCAAACATGGCTCTCCCACGTAATATATGTGTGAACGTGGTATTTTTTTTTTTAATGACATCTCTCGCATTAGGAATATTCCTGTGTCGCGGGGGGCTTCATAAACGCTCAAACAACGGACACAAAGAACACCCAGACTCGGGACAAATATTTGTGGATCACACAAATTTATGTCCCGTATGGGATTTGAACCCACAACACTTAACCCATTGCGCCATCCGTGCAGTCAAATGGTATTATACGTCACATATTTTTATCAGAATCTTCCGTTAATTGTACACTGCAATTCTTCTTTCATGTCTACCATAATACATACAATACACACATAAGCCAACGCCTAATGTAAGCAGCGATGATAAAGCGCCATTTTCCACTATTTTGACATACAGCTTGAGCGTCTTCCACATTCATCAGACCTTTCATATAATAGAACAGATTTATTTGCGTTTAAACCATATCAGTGGTATGCAATTTTAATTTACTTTATTTTGTACATATATTTAAGAAACCATTTATTTTTGCTGTTTTTACACGCTTTATATTAGCTTCACTTGTATGTTTGTAACCGACTCCTTTGGGCGCGATTTTGACCCATTTTAAACGGCCAGATTTCATTCAAATTTTGCACACGTGTCAAAGACCGATGACAATGCAATAATTCGATTAATTTTTTTATTAATTTAGTTGAATTTTCTATAAAAGCGTGTTTTTTAGTTTTTTAAACTATAATTATTTATAATTAAAATATTCCCCAAGTGTGTAGTAGAAGCAATTTATAAGCAAAAAAGAGAAAACATTGCGGCGACACCAAAATGTAAGAAGGTGATGAGTTAACTACTATCTCGTAGCGCAACTGACAAAGAGATAGCATTCATGAAGAACCAATTGCTTCAAATTATCTTCCAATATAAACTGATTCGTTTTGCAATTACTTGGACAATTCGGGACGGAGTACATGTATGTACATATGCGAATTTATTTCTTTTCAATTCACCATGTCGTATAGACGAGACTATGTGCTTGTAACTTAGTGAAATCAATTGTAATGTATCGTGTATAATGTAATCGTGGTCTAAGTAAGTACTTCATTTTTACCCGAGAGCCGAAGAAGGGTAATGTTCTTTGAGTATATTAGGTGTGTAATTCGGGGCTTAATCGCGATAATATTTAAAAGGTATAATATCTCTTGGTTACCCGACGTTTCGATCGAATTAAACCGATCGTGCTCACGAGTGGACTGTTCTTTGAGTATGTCTGTATGTCAAATTCTTTGGCAATTTCCAGATTTGAGATGTTTAAAATCAAAATCATTTATTTCAATTAAACCAATAACAGATGTTTTTGTATTGTCAGGAGTAGTGGTCAGACAGACTAATTCAGTTGTGAAGCTAGTTGTTTGTTTTAATACGTAGATCCTATGGAGAAGAACAGGCACGAAACTCCAAGGCCACTCTTTTTCAAAATGTTTTTTTACAAGTTTCTGGTTACATTGTATAGAAGTCCAAAATGTTACTACTATATTCAAGTAATAGCAGTCCGGAGATGACCAACCGCGACCAACGGCACTCGTTCACGAGCATGACGCACGCGTCAGCCATCGTCTACGTCATCCATATTAAAGGCCCGAACGACCCGTCACAAACTCTAGGCGAACATACTCAGATGCGTCAGTCTCGGTTGTGGGAGTGACAAAGCAAATTATATTTACATTATTATTTAGGGTAATAAATGCACTAATTATGTTTGTCGGACATAATTATTATAAGACTTCCAACAAATGAAGTTTACAGCTATATTCGTTACTATTGTATCAAGATGACCTACTGATTCTTTTATGATTTAGGGGGCAAACGAGCAGACTGGTCACCTGATGGTAAATGACTACCGCCGCTCATGGACACCTGCAACTCAAGAGTCACAAGTGCGTTGTTGCCGGCCTTCAAGGTAGGGAGTAGGGGAAGAGTGGGAGGGAGGGTAGGGAAGGATTAGGGCCTCCGGTAACCTCACTGACTCGGCGAAAAGCAATGTTTTCTGTGAGGCCGTGGTATCACTCCTGTCGAGCCGGCCCATACGTGCCGAAGCATGGCTCTCCCACTTACTTACTTTTACCATGACATTATATGATGTTATTCCTTTCATGTACAGCTTCCAGATGGACTTTTTAGTGGTACTACTATCCCTAAAATGGTTGTTAATGTCGAGGCTAGTACTGAGCGATGTGAATCAGCTAATATGTGATGGTGTGGTGTTCTTTGACAAGTATTTTGAGAAGCAGCTATTGTTTGGTGCTCTTCATGAACCTCGTAACTTAGTGATGCATAGGTAAGTTATTATTTAGATGTGATGTTGGAATCTTAAGGGCTGCTGTGAGATTAAGAATCGTAGGCACATTTCAAAATAAAACCATAGATAGTTAAGAAAAGAAATTCCTCAGTTACCCTTGACTTTTTATTCGTTCTTGTTGTTTTTCTGTATATCTGGATTCTTTAAGGTGTATTAAATTAACTCTAACAGTTCTAAAGAAAAAAAAAAAAAAAGTTATGAACTTTAAAGAATATCGATGAACGGGTAATTCAAATGAGAACTTCAAGAAAAATTATGCTTTTAGATTTGGCAAATCAGACCCGTAACTTGCAACTTTCCACTGATGCCAAGTAGACATCGATACGTGTTTTGCCTCTGAACTTCACAATCACAACAATAATAATAATAACTTGACATATCTCACATACGGCCGTTAGATCCCAAACTAAGCAGAGCCTGTGCTATGGTAACTAGACTGCTGATAACAATACTTATATATTTCTAAATACATACATATTATAGATAAATTACACCCAGACACAGAACAAATGATCATGCTCATCACACAATTATTTGTCCTGGGTGGGAATCGAACCCACGACCTGTGGCTTAGCAGTCATGGTTACTAACTACTGGACCAACAGGCCAGTCAACAATAACGGTTTAGTATCAAATGATACATTAAAAATACAAAGTAGCTAAAGAAAAACAAAATTGAAGTAAGGTGTGATATTTAATCTTTAAAATTAATTTCTACAGTCTCTCCGGTGAACTGTTCTTCAGCCATACAATCCACAAAGGTACCCACGCTTTCTCCGCAATCAGGGCCTGTAACGTCGACACAAAGAAATGTACTGATATCAAAACCGTTCAAGATGGCCGTGCAATAGCATACGATCGCAACACAAGTGAGATTTATTTTGGCGGTCGCAACGGCATTTACAAATACGACTTCAAAAACAGAACAGCACACTTCTTCGCGGAAAAAAGCCGTTCAATATGGAACATGTTCATCAAAAACCTTTTTTTCTACATAGAATCTTCTACTAAAAGACTTTTCGGTAACCTAAAGGGCCGTTTTCATATGATACCTCTTCTATCTGAAATAGAAATGAACAATTTTTTTCTCGCTATATCAGATTCAATGTACTTCTCTAACAAGTCTGGATTATATAAAGCGTTTTCATTAATATCGCCAATATTTGTTCTGAATAAGACGATGGACGTCAGACAAATTTCTCAAGATTCGTACCATAGTCGTCGATCGGTATTTATTGCTGCAAAAGACGGACTGTACATACAAGATAAAATGCGTCGAAAAATGAAAATGGTGGCTGCAATCGATGACGTATTTGGCGTTACCTTTAGAAACATGTCGGATGGCAGCAAAAACAGGAGTGAAATATTGTTTTCGGACCACGAAGCGATATACAAATTGATTCAGAGCAAACACGGATATTCGTGTTTAAAGAAGTTTGCTCAAAAACAAGGAGCACGTTCGATAAACTTGGAAATGTCAGTTGATGTGGATTAGTGATGGAATCAAAAGAAGCATTTATAGGAAGAAATAGTTTAACACTCTCAGTGCTACCCTAATTCACACTATATCCTGTACGATGCCGCGAACAAGTTGCGTTGAACGCGCTAGGTGTGTCGCCGGCACTGGAAACTGAAATAACTAGACACGCTAGGTGTGTTCACCGGCATTGCACAAAGGCAAATTGTTAATAGTGTAATTTAGTGTGTTTTACCGATGTTACATGCATCGGTAATTTAACTAGGGTATATAAAAAATGATTTACCATAGTTTAGAAAAATGTCACGAAATAAGATAGAAGCTAAACAAGTTTCGCAATTATGGCAGAAATTGTCAACATTTTCCCAGCACCACAAAAGCACCTCTTGCTTATTAAGAGAGAGGTCATAAAATACGTGCGATGGCTTCTTACTGTCGATTTTTTGCGGATTATTTTTTTGTTTGAACAAAAGTTTCCTGTGCAAAAGGTTTTTTTTTCAAATGTGGTTTACAAGATCAACCCTAATATAAAAAAAATATGATTTACGAAAAAATTATGTCCATCATTCAAAAATTCTTGCATCAAATATTTCAAAACTTTAAGTAAAAGTTGCCATGGTTGACAATCTATGCAGCTGAACATGCCTAGCGTGTTCCCGGCATTGTATGTAAAACATTTTTTTTTTATGGAATACAAAAATCATTGTAGCACAGGAGCCACTTCAAATTTGGTTAACTTATGAAATAATTAAGCTACACTGTTATTTTTAATACATAATACTGCATAATGGCTTAAATATTGCCGAAACATTGTGAACACACCGGGCGTGTTCTCGGGATCTGGAGGAAATTTAGATAAACACGCCAGGCGTGTCGCCGGCACTAAAAGTGTTAAAAGAAATATTATAAACTAGCTAACGCCAGCGACTTCGTTCGCGTGGATATGTTGGTGAAATCTATTCCACGGGGATCCTATAATTTTTTTTCCTACATATTTCAGTAGCCTATGTGCTATTCCAAACTATAATCAATCTCTATACCAAATTTAATCCAGATCCGTTCAGCCGATTTTGCGTGAAAGAGTAACAAATATGCATCCATCCGAACTTCCATCCATCCATCCTCACAAACTTTTACCTTCATATTATAAGTAAGATTCAAACCAATCCTAGTCAGGGCTACAAAAAGGGACATAGGGTACTATTCATCGGGCAAAAAAAGCTGTTCACGAGGGAGAGGTTGTCCTCATCTTGTCAGTCAAAGGACACCCACTGCTGGACATAGGCCTCCCCCAATGACCTCCAAGACCCGATTGAAAGCAGCCTGCATCCACCGTCGAACTGCGACCTTTATAAGGTCATCTCTCTACCTTAAGAGATAGGTACCTAAATCGACTGACAAAATCTTCATTAACGCAAGCGAAATCGCAGGCAAAAGATGGATTACAATATTTGTAGCGTTTAATTTAAGCATCTGTTGCTCAACTAGGTTTATAGCCTGTATCTCAGGACACAGTGATCCAGCGTCTCTCATTCCAACTTTTTAGTAAATATATTGTATTAAGAATTTATCATAAGCCATATGTTTATTTGTAATAGTATTTTTTTATGCGATAGAGGGGGCAAAGGAGCAAACCCCCTTGATCATCTGCAACTCAAGAGTCATAAGTGCGTTGCCGGCCTTTAAGGGAGGAGTGGGAGAGGAAGGGGGGAGGGAAGGGTTAGGGCCTCCGGTAACCTCACTCACTCGGCGAAAAGCAATGAACTCTTTGCTTCACTACCAGTTTCCTGTGAGGCCGTGGTATCATTTCGGTCGAGCCGGCCCATACGTGCCAAATCGTGGCTCTATCACGTAAAAACCACAGTCATCGGGTACAGGGCCCTCGCTATGCTGTTATTATTCTACATGTCTACATGTTTTCGTATCTTGTTAATATCCGACTCAACTCCTTTCTTCTTAGTCGGTGTAAGATGTAAGAAAATCAAATAACAGCACAGCAATTTGAATTGTTTATTAATATTAAGCCCAGTCTGTGTCAGACCCTCTTACTGTGTAAGAAACGCGACGAAATAGACTTAGTCTGGCCGACGCGCGACGTGAACCCACTGTCTTTGCCAAATAAAATTACCTTAGAAATGATTTGGGACAGCGGTTCTCAAATATATTTGCGCATTAAATTAAACCATGGCTATAAACCCTCAGACATATAATTTCTGGTTGTTCTCGTCTTGCCAACGGCGAGTACTTGCATAGACAACCATTTACCATTACCATTTTTTTTTTTGTGTCATGCTTGGACATTGGGTAAATACTAAGTATTCTATGTACTTTATTATGATAATGATACATATATATAACTTGACACATCTCACACACGGCCGTCTGATCCCAAACTAGGCAGAGCCTGTACTATGGTAACCAGACTGCTGATAAACATACTTGTATATTTCTAAATACATACATGTTATAGATAAATAACACCCAGACACAGAACAAAGGATCGTGCTCATCACACAATTATTTGTCCTGGGTGGGAATCGAACCCACCACCTCTGGCTTAGCAGTCAGGGTCACTAACCACTAGATCAACAGGCCAGTATTATATAGGACAGGTACAGAAAATAGGAGCCTGATTTTGGTTTGCTAGCCATAAAGTTTATGTAACAAGTCTTCACTGACTGTACGGATAGTGTAATGGTTAAATTTCGGCACCGAGTTCAGTGTTTGGGTTTGATTCCACACGGGAATAAAATTTGTGTGATCTACAAATAGTTGTGCCGAGTCTGGGTGTTCTTTGTGTGCGTTATTTCAATGTTTGTAGTCTCTGGCGACACAGGACACATTCCTAGTGTAGGATGTGTATTTATTTAGAAAGAAATAGCTCAGTGTTCCTCAATATCAGTGTTGTGCATGACACCGAAGGGGCAGGTCACTTCACACCCTGATAAAGGCCTCCCATCGGGCTTGAAGCTGGTCGGGCATCACCGAAATAAACACGTAAGTAAAACCGTGTAATATCTATACAAATAAATAAAATTGAAGTGTCTACTTGTAATGTCATAACAGCATTTTGCTAAATGCATTCGAATATTTATACGGTGCATATACCAAACAATCATTTTTTTTTGTCTGTCTGTTTGGTGATTACCGATTTATTATTTTAAAAAATCTGTTTTGCTCATCCTACTTAATTGGTTTGAATTGACAGCTTTTAATTCTAATCTTATTTGAATCGCACAGTAAGGTAATGTATGTTTCTACTAGTATGATTTACTTTTTTATTCATTTTGATGTTATTCAAAAACAAAACAAATACATTTTTGATCAGTACTTACATTATGTATATGTACAAAACGTTTGAAATTTTTCCCATCTGCTGAGATAGAAAATGGCGGAAATTTGAAACCTTTTTACTTATGTTTTAAGCAAATAAATTAATCACGATTTTGATGATGTACCTGTGTGACAATGGTTATGAAAGGTTCAAAAACACACTTGGTGTTGGCTGTGTAATGACGTCATGAGCGAGACGAAAATGTTTGGACTCATGTTTTATTTTGTATAATCTTTGGTATACATGATGTGCATATCGATTATTATACAACAGAAAATAAATATTACACCAGTGAGATTGCAAAGCGAATATAAGTAACATAACCTCACTTTTATATAGCTAATAATACTTAGAGTGATGGAAAGAACAATGTGTCCTTGAAGAGTTTTTATGATGTTCTCTCCAAAATAAGGCTACCCTTTGGCCCCATTTTTCTAGACGCTTCTGTGCAACAACTGATTTATAACGATTCAGTAATCTTCAACTTGCAGTTTGAGAGCCGCTGACTCATATCCATACCGGGGGTGGACTAGTGGGGTGACGGGTGGTGGCGAAACTGGGGTGAAAATTATGAATTTGTGAATAATTCACCGGGAACATCAAAATACTAATGTTAAGAGCCCGGAGAGGCACACTGAGCTCGGAATATATTTATTAGTATTAAGTACTTTTTTATAATGTCCAGGAGTCCATTATAATAATTCGATTGTATAGTCTTAGACGAATAGTAAAAAAGATCGTATAAATGCAAGTGTACGCATTCTTACGCAGAATACCAGCGCCTCTTCGCAAATCGTGCGAAGTAGCATAATGCTGAGCTAAAGACCATTTTTGTCTGATGCAGGGGTATTTATTTTTTTTTTTTTCCTGTGAAGTTAAAAACCATGTACCTATCCTGTATGAGTCAGAATAAAAATTATTTCCTTCATTTTTCGTTCATTCTGCACCCTGACTACTTTGCTAAAAGTAGGGTAATAATAACTTTCGAGGATGTTGAATAGTTTTACTTACTACTCAGTACAATAGTTTAAATTAATAAAACATAATAAGAAAAGGAAAACACAATATTTTTTATATGAAACAAAACAACCTACTCTGTTAAAAAAATTAGCTTAAAAGCAATCTAATGACAGATCATATCTATATATTAATACGCGAAGCGAAAACTTTGGGTCCCTTTTACGAAAATTGGGCGGACGGAGGAGTATGAAATTTCGCACACTTATAGTTTATACAGAGAAGTGACGAATGCTAAAATTTCTTAACAATATTTGCTACAAAGTTAAAAAATGTAAAAACGGGTACATACAGCTATGAGTGTCCAGTATATATTTTGACCTGTCATGGTACAAAAGTCTATACAATGACAGGTCAAGTAATATTGGCTAATGAAATAAACCATGGTCGAAATTCGACCACCACGCGATCTCTAGTATGTTTAAATCTGTCAAACGGTTTAGGCTGCAGAGCGTGCCAAAGAATTAGACATACATACATACCCTCGGAAAATAATTACCTTTCGGCAGTCCGCTAGAGGTATGAAATTGCCCGTAATACCAGCCTCTGAAGTCACAAGACATTCGGGTACGCGACCCCGGCCTCAGCGAGCTACTGCAGTCTCAGTCCCGTTCCCCACCCGAGACTTGCGGTATCCTTACCCTAGGCTCCTCTCCCTGACCATTTTTCCTTATACAAATTCACCATCTAACTTCTTTCCCGTCTTAAAACGACTACATTCCCAAGAAGGGTTGACGTCAGGCTGGCGGCCGGCCATAAGAGGAACCATCCAAACCCTTTACAATGTTACACATTGCGCCGACCCTAATGAAAATTGGGAAACGGGTATGAAGATGATTTGACAATAGTAAGGCGTGACGTCATATCTTACTAATCCTACTTCCTACTATCCTACTAATATTATAAACGTGAAAGTTTGTATGGATGGATGGATGTTTGTTACCCTTTCACGCAAAAACCACTTAACCGATTGCGATGAAACTTGGTATGTAGATAGCTGGAGATCTGGATTAACGCATAGGCTACTTTTTATCTCGATATTCCTACGGGATCGGTACTTACGCGGGTGAAACCGCGGGGCGCTGTTAGTTCATACATAAATGTACCGAATCGAAAAATGTATCGAGTTTTGACGTTTACTAAAAAGATTCGAGGAACGTTGTAACGACCTTTGAAATGTAGCTAATTATAAGGAGAACAATAATTTGGAATGTAGATCGTAAGACAAGTAAACAGGAAACGACCAAGGCGAAGAACGTCCTGTAGATAACTGTGTTACAGATTGCGTCGACCCCAAAAATTGGGTAAAGGCAAGAAGATGACGATGGCTCCCTCCAATACAAAAGACACATCCCCCGATTAAGAAAGGACTAGGAAAGTGATGACTGCCCTGTTTTTTTTTTTTCTTTTTTGTTGGTCTAGTGGTTAGTGACCCTGACCGCTATGCTTAAAGGTCGTGGGTTCGATTCCCACCTGAGTCTGGGTGTTCTTTGTGTCCGTTGTTTGTATGTTTGTAAAGTCCGCCGCGACACAGGAGTAATTCCTAATGCGGGAGTTGTCTTTTTTAAAAACGAAAAAAAAACGAGACGAAAGTATCATGTCAAAATTTAGGTACTAAAATGTGTATAACGCGTGTCTATGTATAAAGAGGTGCTCTCGGTGTGTCTCAAACATTATTATAAGGAAATTCGTAAGTACGTCACAATAATGAACCCGACATATTTAATTCTTGTTGTTTACGATTCATAAGCATCAAGTATTTTGGTAACATTTCCATCAAAACAAGAACTTATTATGAGATACTGTTATTGACAAACCTCAACATATCTTTGCTTATAAAGAAAGGTTTTTTTTATATTATAGCGGGCAAGCAATGCATTACCATCACACGTTTTCAGTTCGTCACATAATCCCGGGTCCTTTAAGCGGGGCGTGAAAAAGCATCTCTCGAGGCCGTCAAGCTGAGGGCGACCATTTTAGTATCATCCGTATCTATAATGGTGGTCCTCAGTCCTTGGACCTCACTCTAGCTTTCCATCAGGCGGTTTGAGGTCATTCAGACGTGCAATAATAAAAAAAAAAACGAGCAGATGGGTCACCTGATGGTAAGTGACTACCGTCGCCTATGGACACCTGCAACTCAAGAGTCACAAGTGCGTTACCGGCCTTTGAGATGGGAGTGCACTCTTTTCTTGAAGGTTTGAAGGTCGTATCGGTCCGAAAATACCGCAGGCGACAATTTGTTCCAGAGATTCGTAGCGCGAGGCAAAAAACATTAGAGAACCGCCACAGTGGTGGATTGCCAATTATCCAGGTGATGGGGATGAAAGTTTTGTCGCGTTGAACGATGGCGAAATATCAGCAACAAACAAGTAACACCTCTTTTGCTTGAATCGGCTAACTGCCGGGAATTAATAAACTAGGTCGTTTAAAATGTAATTATGATTTGTTCGTCATGTGTGTTCGTCGATTTATATTAGTGACTAGCAGTTCCTGCGCGGCTTCGCTTGCGTGTACATATTTATATATTTTACGCAGAAGCCTAACTCATTTTCCAAAATAAAAGTAGCCTAAGTTACTCCTTATAACACCAGCTATTTGCCAGTGAAAGTCCCGTGGAAATCGGTCCACCGGAGATTAGCCGAAACAAACAGACAGACAAAAATTTTAAAAACTGATTTTTAGGCCTAGGTATCGTGCAAATAACTGTATGAGCTTAAAAATAACTATTATTTTGATATTTCAAACAGTATGTATTGATGATTAAAACAGTTCCTAGTATAGAAGTACCCTCGAATAAACTTATTCCGTAATAAATTGTTTTTAAACACAATATTTCACATATACATAAATATGAACGAGTTTTATTCCGACTTATCCTAACTAATATTATCAATTGAAATGTGACTTGGTTTGTTTGTTACGGTTTCACGCGTGAACTACGCGACCGACCATCATAAAGTTTTGCATACCTAAGTCAAGGGTAAATAAAAGGACATATCAAGGGATACAAAAATATCCTAACCACGAGCAACGCCGCGGGCAGAAGCTTAGTTTCCAAAAAAAGGTGTGAGTCAGCTCCGACGCACGACTGGAGTTTACAATTTACTGGAGGTTTCTCTCTATCTCTCCCTCTACCTCCCTCCCTCCCTCTCTGCCCCCTCTCCCTCTCTCCCCCCCCCTTTCTCTTTGTCTAAATATTTTCGTCATTTCTAGATGCTGTACAGTATAGAGTCCATACACGAGTGTATATAATATATAACATATAGTTATATACGCATACATATTTCAATGCATGCGTCTTTCTTAAGGAGTTAACTCCAATAAAACACAAAAAGCACAACAAAGCGTTAAAGCGTTACGCTGCCCTCCGATCACTAAATTTTACTCTTCAGATGTTTTTCATATCAGTCGCCTTATATGAAAATCGATTCTTAAGAAGTAAACTCCAAAAAGTTATTAAATTTTTATTAAACAATTTATTGGCACAGAAATCAAATCTATATTTGTTCTTAACGACTCATAAATAGCATTTAGAACAGCGAAAGAAATTCACCCCTTAAGGGTGAAACATAGCCCAAGGGGTGTTATTACAAAAGTACGTTATAAGCCAAAAAAAAAGGTACACAATAATCAATCATATTCGTGAACTTGTGAGCCTTTTATTCGACCCGCAGTGTAATACAACAGTTTTAAGTGATTTTCTGTGTATCGAAATTGTAATAATAGGAATTTATTTATTGGTAAGTGTGATTATAACTAGGCATTGTGAAGATTTTACTATAGAATAGACTTGATAAGGGTAGACAGGAGGCAAGGTGAAGTGGTGGTAGGTGGCAAACGAGCAGACGTGTCACCTGATGGCTAGTTACTACCGCCGCCCACCGGCACCTCCAACTCAAGAGTCACTAGTGCATTGCTGACCTGTAAGGTGGGAGTAGGGGCAGGGAGGGAAGACAGGGGAGGGGTAGGGCCTCCGGTAACCAAGCATTGCTTAACTGCCGGTTTTCTGTTCTGAGATATAAGTTAGTGAAGATAGAAAGAGAGAGAGTTACGTTTCGTATATTATTGTAGTGGTAAGAGAGAGGGCGCATTTTCTTTCTCTCTTTAGTTACGTTTCGTATGAAGTTTTACTTCAGTCGTGTGGTCTAAAGCACACACGTTTTTTTTTATTTTAAAATAAGAAAAGAGGACCCAGCTGTGCTCTACCTACTTCAGACACTAAAACATAAAAAAAAAATTAAGAAACCCCTGACACAAAAATGTGTCAGGGGTTTCTTAAATTTTTTTTTACCTATAAAAACTAAAAAAAAATAGGTAATATGTTTTAGTAAATACTCATTATGCGTCTAAGATCCCTACTGCAACTAAGAAAAGAGCTAATGACCTTGAAACAGCTGAACCGATTTTGATAAAACATGCACAAGAACCACTGCTAGAAAACCTTCTTTTAATAAAAAAAAACCCTACACCCGTTTAAGAGCTACGGTGCCACAGACACATACAGACAGACCGACACACACAGTGGTCAAACTTATAACACCCCTTTTTGCGTCGGGGGTTAAAAACCATTGCCTAGCTCTGTTACATTTATCTTGCAGTAGCCACACGATACATCAGTAGTCTTATTTATCCTCTTAAAGAAATTAAATTCCACCCAGTCCATATATCTTGCTTTGTCGTGTGTTCGTATCATTTAAAAACAAGTATTTTTTCCAACTACCCTCCTCCCCTTAGATGTCCTAAGGGATGTACCGTAATGGTCGTGTCTCACGCACTCCTCAATGGGGAGAAAACTATGTTTTTAGATGAGGATGCTGCGGTATAGATGTTAAAATGGACAAGGACGACTCTCGGCGATTATTTTAGTAATTCTTTTTTTGAATTCAGTAGCAGTTTAGCGTCTGTGACGCGGCGGTAGAGCATTCGACTAGAAAGAGGTCACAGATTCGATTCCCGCTTAAATATTAGTATGCATAAATATGTCCATTGGCATCTTGATGTATAATATGTAGCTATTTACAAATAAAAATATATTCCAAGTATGTTTGTCCTTTTTTCTTGAACTCACAGTTTAAGCTCTGCTTAGTTTGTCTAGATAGCGCCGTAAATGTTCCAGAATATTATTAATAATAATTATTTTCCATACTATTTTATTCTAATTTAATAATTATTATAATTTAGTAAAACTAAAAAAACATCATTTAAAGGAGAAACGAATAAAAAAACTTTAAATCTTCATTGTCAGACCAGCGTTACCAAGCCCAATCTGTTGGACTCACCAAAACGAATCATATGGGCTCAAACTCAGGGAGTTTACTAGTAGCTACTGAAGAGTTCCTCTATTCACATCTTGGCTCCATCGACAGATCAGCTCCAAGATGCCAAAGCCCTGGCTTCGAACGGGTAGCAGAGACATCTTCAACAACCATCATCATATTTCAACCAATTTACACAAAACCTTAACAAATTATATACCTAAAGACCTAAACCTTCGCTATAAACTGAAAAACTACTGAACTGATTTTCATGCAGTTTTCACTAATAGTCAGAGTAATTCATAAGGAAGGTTTAGGTGTATATTTTGTACCCGTGCGAAGCCGGGGTGGGTTGCTAGTTTTATAATATGTAGTGATTATCTGAACTACATTTACACAAAGTTTCATTTCGATACCACAAAAGCAGATCTTCCAAGTTTACTTCCAAGATTTGTTTACGCAATTACAAGTGAAGCCATTAATATAATCGTGTGTTGTGTCTCAGGCAGTATTCACATAACCTTATTATATTTATTTACGATTGATTTGATTGTTTTGCCAACATAAACCTAATTAATATTGTAAATTACAATGTGACTTGGTTTGTTACACTTACTCGCCTTAAGTACTCATCGAATAATCATGAAATCTTACATTTACATTGTCAGGAGTACAGAAAAGGACACCAAACATATAACTTACAAAATGAGAACTTAATTCTACAGCCTACCCTTTCGGAGATATACAAGCGTGAATATATATTTATATATATATTGTATTTTCCACTTCGAAATTCCTAAAGTCCTTACCTCAACATTCCGTTCAAACAACTCCCACAAATAAACACGAAGTGAAAGTAATAAAATTAATGTTTAATCGCCATCAGTCGATCGTCCATCATTAATCACGGGGTCGAGGGTGGATGGAAGACTTGCGCTCTGGGGTCGCAAATAATTTGATGTGACGACATATTGTAGACGGACATGGTATTCGTGCTTAGAGAATGTAATGGTATAGATGAAAATAGAAAAATCTTGTGTCGTGTTGTTTAATAGTGAGTGGGAAAATAGTTCGTAAGTAAATTCATATATTTATACGTAACGTAGATATCATAATATCAAGATTTGAAGTCACATCCATAAACTCATAAGTAATATTAAAAAAACAATCTTGGAGGCGAGGAAACGTTTGTTCGATTTTTAAATTGATTTTCTAAATGAAAATGGGGGGCTTCTCTCATTATGACATTCATGTAATTCGGCTTCGCACGGGTACAAATTATACATCGAAACCTTCCTCATGAATCACTATACACAGATCGAGGAAACCCTCAATTTAAGTGAACCAACTGTTCATCGAAGTCCTCACTACCATTGGAAAGTACGGAAACTTTGTTCACTCTGGGTACCGCACTTGATGACTGATGCGCTAAGGGAGCAGCGTGTGACGTGGTCTCCAGATATTGAAGGCGGCGGATCTTACTACATGAACTCGATTGTAACACGTGATGAAAACTGGCTGTATTATTTCGACGTTCCTACTAATTCCCAGAATAAAATGTGGGTGTTTGAAGATTAACCACCGTCGAAGTCAGTGAAAATGTCTCGAACCGTAAAGACTGGTTGCTGTATTTTTTACTAAGAGAGGAATATTTGCTAAGGACGCGCTTGATAAAGGAAATACTATTACTGCTGCATGATGCGAGTATGTAGAGGAATGTTTACTTCAAGTATTGGAAAACTTTACAAGCAAAAAAATAAATAAAAGCGTTAATGGTCACTGCTCTACAGCAGTGACCATTAACGCTTTTATTTTTTTTTAAATTAAGAATGGGTGGATGGATTAGGATGCAACTGAACTGTTGTTGTCATACCGCGATCACGCTCGTAATTAAAGGGGTATACACAGCTCTTCTAACACGTACCTGTAATGTCACTGCGGCTTCGATTCCGGCTCAGTGCAAATATAATAATAATAATAATATCTCCACACATCTCACACACGGCCGTCTGATCCCTAACTAGGCAGAGGCTGTACTATGGCAACCAGACGGCTGATGAACATACTTATATATTACTAAATACATGCATATTATAGATAAATTACACCCAGACAGAACAAATGATCATGCTCATCACACAATTATTTGTCCTGGGTGGCAATCAAACCCATGATCTCTAAGTCAGCAGTCGTGACACACTTTTAAATTGCGTACTAGATTTAGAAAGACTCGAGACCGAAAACCGACGACTTATGTATTTGTTTGCCACCTAACTAGCATGTGCAGTATAACATGTAATTATAATTAGAAGAATGAAGTAGGTACTTACATCAAGCTTTAAGCGTTACAACACATTACAATAGAAAATTCGTTGCACGGTAATCGAACTCCGGCCCCCGCCAAATCACAAAAGGCAACAGCTCAATCAATTATCCGTCTAACTATTGTGACTGGGCATTTTTGACCCCTTTTCTCCTATTAGAAAATGTTTCATTGTTACGTAGTTTTCGCACTAGGATGCACAAACGCCACCGTTTTTAAATAATTCATTCCGTTCAATATTTTTTTCTTGTAGTGTTTTTTTATGGTTTGACAAACAAACGTACCGTCCTGGTAATAAGCAGCTACCTTGCCTTTGGTTAATGTGGTTTGACTTCTGATTCTCATATAATAATATATTCAAATGGGAAGGCAGGGAAGACAACATTTAAAAAAAACTATAAATCCTTAACGAGCCACGTTATCCTCATGGACCGCCTCTATTCGGCTTGTTAAAATAAAAGTTTTAGGTTAAACACTTAACATTATCATCGTCTCATCGCACCGAAATAAACCTTTTCTTTCTTCTTCTTTCTTCTTCTTCTAGGCATCTTCTAAAAACTTGTACAAGGAAAAAGTTTTGCGTCACTTTCATCCTCCACTCCACCAGATGAACCGATGACCTAGTCCAATCATCATTCGTCAATCAGTCGTCGTCGTCGTCAATTTGCATTAAAAATGTGCTTGAAACCTGAGTTGCCAATGTGCTAATGACAATCCCACATTGTGGGCAGGAAATCGCGTATCGGAGACATTTAAAATGAACTTTAGAGATCGTAACATAATTGCGTGATTTTTTTTATCGTATGGAAACCCCCACGGGACATCACCTCACCGAGGGAGAAGTGGTATGTCGTTTCGAACCGACAAAACCACACGGTATTGTTGCAATTAACAATTTTTTTGTTTTCTTTCCTTCTCAACTACTTTTCCTTTTAGTTTACTGTGAATTTTCCTATCATTAATTCCCAAAGTGCCAGGTTGACGGCACTCACGTAATAAGCTTGCCCTCAATTAACTGAGTTTGACCAAATTACAGGTGGCAAAATGTGGGTCTTTGGTACACCTATGCCTACGTTTTCGGGGATATAGGCGCGAGTATATGTATGTTGTTAGACGATTTACAAGACTTTCGTTACTCTATAAGTAATTTTAATCATTAAAAATGTTTCTTAAAATACATATCGAAGGATCGTTGTTACAAAACGCGTCGTGTCATCAACCTAGTGCGTACGTATAGTTAGCGACATATGGCGACACGACCGTCCCCAAAGTTTATATGTAATATGCCAGTCATCTAATTGATTGACTTGATGTTAGACAGAAGCTGCTCACGGGCTGTTACACCTCATTTTGGTAATGCTGATAATATTCTAAAGTCTAGCTATCTACGTATACAGGATGTTACAGAAAGGTGTGGTCATATTTTTGGGTCGTATAGTAGACCCCATAAATAACGTAAGCGCTAAAATTGTTTTTTTTTTATCACTTGTCACCTGGTGGTAAATGACTATCGCCGCCCATGGGCACCTAAAACTCAAGAGTCACAAGTGCGTTGCTAGCCTTTAAGGTGGGAGTAGGAGAATGGGAAACAGGTGAAGAGGAGGGGAGAGGGAAGGGTTAGGGCCTCCGGTAACCTCACTCACTCGGCGAAAAACAATGCAAGAATTGCTTAACTGCCGTTTTTATGTGAGGCAGTGGTATCACTCCGGTCAAGCCACACGTGGCTCTCCCACGAACTAAAATTTAGGGTAATTTGTGATTTTTAATATTATTTTGAAACTGACAAATTGAATTTAAATCACACTAATATTATAACGGCGAAAGTTTGTGAGTGTGTGTATGTGTGTATGTTTGTTACTTATTCACGCGCAAACGGCTGGACTGATTGCGATAACACTTGGTAAGTAGATAGCTGGAGACCTGGATTAACACATTGGCTACTTTTTATCCCGATATTCCCACGGGATCGGGACTTACGCGGGTGAAACCGCGGGGCGCTACTAGTAGAAGATAAAGCTAAAATTTCGTAAGAAAGATGGCTAACATGAAAGAAACTATGGGTATTTCATAGCAAGGCTGTTAATGGAATGTGCAGTTTTTTTCTGAAAGGTTTTTATAGCGCACTCTTGTTTTAAAGTTCACTACTGAGACTTATGGTTTCGACTTCGATAAAGCAATCTTATGAGCAGCGATTGTTTGTAGTTCTTACGGATGTGTTGGTAAGCCTAGATTGATACTTCGTTACCGCATTAGTAGGCCACAAGAGTATAGAATATGCATTTCAGTTTCTTCTGCCTCTCGACAGAATCTGCAAGTTATGTCTTCGCCTAACTTTATCAAAGTTTTGGAGTGTTTAGACCAGTAAAGGTGAGCCATCTCTTAATTGTTTGGTGATTCCGCAAAATGTTTCCGGTTCATGCTGTCAGTGTCTGCGCCAACTCTGGCGAATTCATCGGCTTTTTCATTGCTGTCGAAACCTGACCCTAATGCTCTTTTAAAATTCCCAGTATTTTCAGGATCTCTTTGCAATTTTGTATTACCTTTGAACTGGTTTCAAAATGCTTGGCTGTTTGAGTAGATGAACATGTGTTGATGTCTCACTTTTCTTTCACGGTCGATCAAAACTCTTTGGTTAAGTCTTTGGGCACAACAGTTTGGGTTCAACAGTGGAGGATCCATAGATGATAATTATGATTAGTTAATAAAAATTATAATATTCTAGAACATATTACATGCAGTATCGAGATCCAAACTTCGCTGACAATATGAGTGATAGAACATAGGTAATATATTATATACAATATACTATGTATGGCTGGGCCTATATGTATAAACGTGAAAGTTTGTGTATGGATGTTTGTTGCTCTTTCATGAACCGATTGCGATGAAACTTGTAATGTACTCGTAGATAGCTGTAAACCTGGATTAACACATAGGCTACTTTATCCCGATACTCCTACGGCACTGCGACTTACGCGGCTGAAACCGCGGGGCGCAGCTATTATACCATAAAACAAATGTTCACTTTATTATTCTAGATAATTATAAAGTCTTCCTATGTCTAGTAAATGCGGTAGCGTTAAGTTATATGTTTGCGGATTGTCGCTATAATCTAAAGGAATTTCCACAAAAGTTACTTGTAAGCATGTCGATGCGATCTCCACATAGACCTCAGCAATTCTTCGGATCAAAAGATAAGGGATGAAAGATTTGCCTTCAGTTCTCGTTTGTCCTTTTTTTTCGAAGATAAATTAGTTTCCATAAGGGTGGTAATAACTCGCAGTAATTAAATCATCGGATGGTACATCAAAGCGCTTGCGGCGGTGTAAGTGATAAATCTGAGTTTCCGCTTAATGTCCGGCTGACGAGTCGTGTCGATGATAAATCGTCGCTTGTTAAGTGCTTTTATTGTTGGTTGTGCGATTTTAAATTTGGGTTTCTTATACCTATTTGTAATTCAAGCTACTCGATCTTACTTTTTTACTAGGCTTTTTTTTTCACGTCTTTAAATCCCCACGACCTGTCGAATCGAATAGAATGTAACCACACCACACTAAAATATGACACAGTTGTTAACAGTAAATAACCCTAGTTCCCTAGCTCAGAGAAGGCTTGTTAAGACATTAGCACCCCCTCCTAGACAATAGTGCCAAAATATAAGAGGTAGTACGTCTGATTAGAACCAAGAAATGAGTTCAGTTACATGGCTTTGGAGCAGTGGCGTAGCTATACAATCAGAGACCCGTGGCTAATTCATCGCATAGGGCACAAGTTTACTCTTGGTGCTTCGTGTGCTTAGGGCCTTGGGGTCGGGGCCAGGGCCCTCTAGCGCCATGGGCCCGTGGCATTTAGCCCGCTCTACCACCCTATTGTTACGCTTTGCTTATGCTTTGGAGTCAAATAGTCCTGAAACCTTGACAGTCCCTTTAGTACAATATCGTGGTATGTGGAAGGTTATCCGTCCTTTTGTAGGTTTATTGAAATTAATCTTAAAGTTCCAGAGATCTACGTCATTGTACTTTTATCTCTGTTGTACGTTTAATCTTAAATTGGGGAATAAGGCATTATTATTTTACACTAGACTCGGTGCCTTCCTGCATCTAGTATGTGAATGTAGCTGATATTGGTTATAGCCATCACCACCATAGTCACCAATATTTATTTTAATAATAATAATATTTTTTTAATTATTTAATATGCATTAATTATTTTTATAACAACTTAAACAGTAGGGAAATATCCTTGTGTCATGGAGGTATTTAAAAAACTCTCTCACTAGGAAAATATTCGTTTGACGTGTACAATGTGTACATACATACGAACATGCAACTATAGGAAAAACAGTAATTGCGCGGATACTACGGTTGTTTGTGTAATTGGTATACTCTTAGTACCAGTTTCGTCCAGAAACATGGAGGAAAACCTCAATTAATTTAAATCGGAAGGGTAAAAAGACACTGTCTCCTATGTACTAAAATTACTTTCACCAATATAATAATTTCATGTGGCCGTATAAATCATAACTTAGACTTTAGTCAGAACGTCCTGTTCAAAATGGCGGCTCTGTTTTTGACATTTTAACGTTGCATAGCTTGACAGTGAGTTATGACTTTTGTCCACATCGCTTTGGTGTTTTAATTACTGGCTCTTGTTAGCTTTATGGGTTATGCGACGAATTGAATTTGAACTGGTGCATAAATTTGATGTTGAATAGATGGTTAAAGAAACATTTCATTGCGCTGTCTTATCCACATGGGTTATTAATAAATGTGTTTAGTGATGGTAGGTATCCAAGGAGGCAAAGAGGCACACTGTGCAGTCATGAGTGTGGCCAGTGACGGTAGACGGTGTGGGTAGTCACGAACCGTCGCACGGTAAACAGTAAATCGGACATATAAATACGCGAATATCTAGTGGTGTTAGACATACTGTTCTGTTCCCCATATAGTGGTGAAAAATAGGAGCATTTTCCGAATTTTGATGTGTACAACACATCGACTCCTTCTCCGTAGCTTTGTTTTCAAGTTACACATAATGTTGGACATCGACATCTTTGAAATCGCGCAATTCAGTACGTTCAGTTTCAAGAGTATCCAATCCTTACTACTATTATAAATGCGAAAGTAACTTTGTCTGTCTGTCGCCCTTTCACGCCAAAACCACTGAACCGATTTAAATGAAATTTGGTACACAAATAGTCTAGAGCCCAAGAAAGGACATAGGCTACTTTTTAATGCAAAAAAAGGGGTGTAAGGGGTTGAAAGGTGGGGATGAAAAGTTGAATGGAAGTATCGTCATATTTAGAACTTGAACTTGAAACTTATTTTTTAGGCTGTTGATTCGATATAAATACTCTATTTCACGCTGACGAAGTCGCAGGCACAGCTAGTATTTCATATATTCTTTTCACAGATAAGGAATTAAATATTACAAATGCGGTGTTGAGTTTGTTTATTTGTTTTCTTGTGACGCTTTAACACCTTATCCACTCAATCGAGCATCATGCAATTTTACACCATGTCGTCAATGGCACAGACAAGGATATTCCCTGTCTCATCTCTATCCATGTTCTTACGTAAGAACATGTTCAGCGAGATGTTTGATGTGCGCTATATTTAAAAGATAAGATTAATGTTAAAGTTTTCATTACAAATTAAGAAATGAGAAATTTATTGCTTCTCTGTAAGGAAGCAAGACGAAGAAGACGAAAAGAAAATTCATCTTACGGTTTTTTAGATACCTATTTACCATGGAATCCTTGAACGTCTGCGACTGGATAACGCACGTCAATTTAATTTTCCCTTTTAACTCAGTTTTACCTATAGCACACGTTCAAATTACACCAACTTTCTTACACAAACGTGGCTACACATACACACACGTTAAAATTCACTCACACAAAGGTGACCGCAGATGTTTTGCTGCAGCGTCATGCTGCTTATTGTATTTGTTGTTTTTCAATATGAATATTTTGTAGTGACGATTGTGATTTCAACCATAGGGGTTGGCGTTAATTGGGTAGGAAAGTAAACTGATTTAAAACTTTTTGTTACGGACTTGGGGTTAAAACTGCATGATAACTGTGTATGAGAAACGTAACGCTTATATATTATACTAGCCGTCCCCGCAGTTTCACCTGCGTTTATGGTCACTGCTCCGCTCCTATTGGCCGTAGCGTGATGTTTTATAATCATAGCCTTCCTCGATAAATGGGCTATCCAACACTAAAAGAATTTTTCAATTCGAACCAGTATTTCCTGAGATTATCGCGTTCAAGCAAGCAAACAAACAAACAAACTCTTCTTCAGCTTTATAATATAAGTATAGATTAATAAGTATATAAACATAATGACCATTAATTCATCTCGAATCTCCGATAAGTTCTAGTCAACGACATTAAAAAGTTCTTGATAGTTAGATATTCTGGATTATAGGAACCAGATGTAAATTATCCAAGCACTTGTACAAACACACAAGGATGCTGACCGGTCAACTTGACTTCCATTACCACTACAAAATCTGTGAAGTCTTGCAGAACAGCACCGTAATCTAATAACGTTTGCCACTTCAGGGGTGTAAAGTCCCTAAAAATGTTTTTAATGTTATATACTTTTTTGGCACTGAAGAGTATCACTTTCGTCGTCGACGTCAAAAAATAATTTCTTTTATCTGACTACCCACAGATCATACCCAAAATATGAATAAAAAAACTTTTACTAGCCATATTTCTATCTAAAAAATACTAACTGAACACCGTCGTAAATAAAATTTTCATATAATAATTTATGAAGCGGTAAAGTGCAGTGGCATGCTACAGTACAACTCGTAAACCGGGAAAATGGCGACACGTCCGATACGCAAGCCAAAATAAATTATAATACCCCGGAATATTTTTATGCGTCTGTCTTGATGATGTTTTTGCGAATTGGGAAAGGGTTTCTTGAAAAGCGGAGCCTTAAGGGACTTGTGACAACGTAATATTGGATATTTATCTGGCATAGTTTTTTTTTTCATTACTACTAGCGTTTGCCCGCGGCAACAGTACTCTCTTTTTGGATGAAAGGTACCATGTCCTCCTTCCTAAGGTCAGACGTTGTGCAAAATTTTGTAAATACTTGAATCTTGAAGGCCGAGGAGGAGATGGAAGGACGGTCTCGACACTTATTTAAACATGGCCTAGGGTGGCCGAGGAGCCTTTGCCCAGCAGTGGGACACGTGCGAGGCTAACTAAACTTGAATCTCATGCTCGAGCTATTGCTCACATCCCCCAACCCATCCGTATAAACAATATCCATTTCTTTCCTTTTCTCTAACTTCTTAACTACTTTTCCCTTTCAATATAGTCCGAATTTTCCCATTTTTAATTCCGAAAGTGTCCGCTGGACGCAATAGGCTGGCTATTTACGTTAAACGTTTATATTTGCGAAAGTCCAAATTACTCCAACGTAACTCTCGTTGACCCCACCAAGGGACTTTAAAACCGCAAATTTTTTAAATGAAAACTTCTTAGGGCACTTGATATGGGGAAAAAGCACTGAACTCGCGTGACCGTCACGCTCGGATACATATATACAGATGTGTGTGTGTTTTCACTTTGACGTGACGTGTTTCTTTATGGGATAGGACTACCGCCGTACATATACAGCTGTAACTCAAGAGTCACAAGTGCTTTGACGTGGGAATAGTGTAAGAAGGCACGTGGGGGAATGGGGGGTTAGGTCCTCCAGTAACCTCACTCACTGGATAAAACACAACGCAGCATTGCTTCACGACGGTTTTCTGTGACACCGTGGTATCACTCCGGTCGAACCAGCCCATACGTGCCGAAGCATGGCTCTCCCACTATTTTTAGGCATACAAATATTTGCACTTAGCGGGAGTCGAACCCCCGTTACAGTTTATTGCTCTACCGTCGCGCCACATATATCTACTGTACGTGCCAGCTTCCCGCTCAGAGTACCTCGAAAAGTAAGGAACGAGTAATATTTTTAGCTTTCAACCAATAATATCCCCATTTCCTTTACCCGTTTACTTAAATGGAAATATTTTACTGCTCTTTTGCAATGTCCGTGTTAAAAGTCGTGTTTTCATAGCTGGAACGTTTCCGGCCGGACGGTAGCCATCTTGTATGGTAAATTGCAATATACGTACATTTTAATAAGTTTGTCTGGCAGTTCAAAGGGATTTACATTGTAAATACATAAATTTTTTTATTTATTTATTTAAAACTTTTGGCACATTAGTACATACATAGACGGACTTAATGCCTAAGGCATTCTCTACCAAGTCAACCTTTGGGTGATGCTAGAAAAGAAGTAAGTAGGTGCACTTAAAAATTATGTTACAAATTGTAAAATAAATACTATACATACTCAAATTTGATACGAATATACACACACATAAACATACACAAATACTCGTAACTTGCAGTCTAACATATACATATAAATGTATCTATCTACATATAGTACGGGAATTAACGCGATAGGTATCACATACCTCGTCTCGGGAAAGGTATGTAATACCTATACATGATCGCGTTAATTCCTGAACACATGTGCATAATGAGTCAGTCTGTGACCACGGGCAGTGCAAACTGATAGAAACGTCAGGCAATTGAAAGACCAGGTATGTAATACCTATTACGTGAGCGCGTTAATATCCCGTACTACTAATACTACGTGATATTCGAGTAATTATATCGTAGAACGCGAAACCTTAAAAGTTAAGTAAGTGAATGTCTTCCAATAACAAGACATATTCTTGTAACGGTTTTATGTGTAGTCTAATTTGTAATTAATCACGACTTCTTAGAGCTCTTTTTTACCATGATTGCATTGGGAGATACCGGTAGTTTAGGTTAGGTTAATAAACATACATTACGTCCCACGTCACACCTAGCGCGGGCGTGTGGCCTTACTAAACGAACCGCGAGTTTGAGGTCGCCCAGCGTACGTATATTTTTGACACCATTAAGTTGCCTGATAGAGGTAACAAACAGACAGCCTTACATACGAGTACGTAGTAAAACATACGTCCCCATAAAAATTAAATACCTTTCTAAATTAAAAAACGAAAAACAATCTGCCAGATATGTTTTTCTAAAACTTAAATGGATCCAATTTGTTCCCATTCAGTCAAAAATGGAGAGTTGTCGGTTAAAACATTTTAATAAAAACAGAATATTCGTACAAAGTTAAAACTCAGCAGAATTAATTGTTAGAGCAGAACCTGTGCACTGCATATACATATACGAACCCGTTTTACGACTGAAGTGGTAAATAAGCATATGACCCGCCAAATGTCAGCGGTTACAGTAACCTGTGAATGCTTGCGACTTTGGAGGTGTGTTAAACCGAAAATGAGACATATTTTATTTTACTTTTTGTAATTTTTTTTTTAAAGACTACTTAGTAACGTGGGTCACACATTACTAGTATTCTTGTTAACCCCTCCAGCTAAGCTAAACGCTTGTGTTAGGAGTGGGTTCACGTCGGTAGTACACTGGGTGGGGTTCGAACCCGCAACCACTCGATCGCAAGTCCGACGCCTTAGCCATTACGCTACCGCCCCTTATCTTTATACGTTTAGGTATGAAAGTTGTAGTAGAACGTAAATGTCAATGTCTAATGTCAGTTTGACAATCAATCATCACTCTGTTTTATCTATTGACTCATCCCAACCAGCCTACATAAGCTGCAATGTAATACTTAGTAGTATCAATATAATTATTGAGATATCATTGAAAACCTAAAAACATACAGCAGAGTTACCTCCATAGAAATGTCTATTATTTTAAGAATTACAATACATTTGTGACACTTGAGTTGCAGGTGCCCATGGGCGATGGTAGTCACACACCATCAGGTGACCCGTCTGATCGTTTGCCCCCTATAACATAAAAAAAACAAAATACAATGTTTAGTATCTTATCTTATATATCTTATCTAATACAAACTTAGTATCTTCATTCATTTAGGTTTCAAACCCAAACGTTATAAAACTGTTACTTCCATATTCGCGAGTGAATAATTGGGAATTAAAACTGGCGCTCACTTTTTTATTGCCATAGACAAGTCTTTTTTTAACCCACTTCAAAAAAGAAGGAGGTTCTCAATTCGACTGTATTTTTTTTTGTTACCTCAGAACTTTCGACTGGGTGAACCGATTTTTATTTGAAAGTTGGTGCTTCCCGTGTGGTCCCATTTCAATTTGGTCCGGTTCTGACAATGGCATCCATGAGAAAACCATATAAGTCTTTTATGGAATAGTTTTTTTTTTTAAAGAATTATCTTCGTTTGGGGAAATCTTGCTGGTTCTAGTTAATACCTAAACATTGCTGCCAAGTTTTTGGGTTGCTTGCCTTACCAATTAATAAACGGTACAATGAAGAAGCGGCCGAGACGGGAGACAAATAGACAAGGTCTGACGCCACTGACTTTCGTTTAGCCCCAAACCATGACATGGCTGACAACTGACAACAGATTAGAACGATTTTTTTTGCTTTACTTCTCTCTTTGTCTCCTCGACACTCGATTAGTTCAGATTTAAATCTAGAAACTAAATGTGTTATGTAATAAAAGTAACATGTATTTCTTTACTAAAGAGAAAATTCGATTTGACTAAAAATAAATCCGGCCTCCTCCAAATCTGCAATCCATGTTTCAAGCAATTCCACGTATATAAATACCCCCAGTATAATTTACCACGCTTGTATTTTTTTCACACACCATCTTTACGCTCCACGTTTTAGCTTTTAAAAAGAATGAATGTTTTTTAAATTTAAATCAACATTTTTCTATTATTTTTGCAACGAAATGTAAAAGAAATTCAACCTACATACGAATTAAAAAACGTCCATCGTATACTAAGGACTTGAAAAAGGATATTACTCCACCGAAAGGTTTACTCAGTCAAAATTAAAAAAAACAATATATCTGTTATCTTTTAGTATAGATAATATTTTTTCTTTTCTCTGTCTTTGATATGAAAAAGATTGGAATAGTGTATTTATTTAACTCCATTTTATTAACTATGTTTTTGGCTCCCAAAATTGACGAATAAAAATCGTATTTACGTAATAGAATAATCAACTCACGCATTCATATTCTTAAAAGGGTAGGCAGATGTATATTATTACACTTACATTTTGTCAGTTATATTTTTCATCCTATCTAATGGAGTGAAAAACGCGCACAAAGGATTACAATAAGTGAAATCTCTTGGGTGCGGATCAGTATTCTCTGCTACTACTAGGAATATCTTAACAGAAAAAACCCAGTCAAGTTTGTCCGCTATAGTAATCGAATCAATGACTTACATTTTTTTTTTACTATAGTAAACTACTTTAAGGTGCCGCAACTGTTACCTATATAAATACTCTTCTGTTAATTACACTAACGAACAAACTAAGACTAACAAACTCGATATATTTAACAACAAAATTACAACCCTATCAATCCGTATAAGTAAACGCAAAGTGCCCTCAGCAAGTGTAGAACACTTAAACAACAAAAACCGTCTTGTAGTGCGGTCGATACGATCCCGCACACCGGGATTAAAGGCTTAAACGGACCGCGTCGATACAATCTCTCTGTGTAATCAAACACAAAGGACGTTTATATAAATAAAATTGCGGACAAAACATTTAGATGTTTGGAAGAAAATTTCTTTATTGGGAATGTTGCTAAGAGGAATTTGAAATGATATATCCAGAAAAGATTGACCAGTAGGTGTTAACCTACTTGCGAAAAAAAAAACTGTCTTATATATATAACGTACTTGAATCGTAACAAAATGTATTATGTAACTTTCTTTGGATTACAGACAGAGAGCCTTTCTTTATAACAGAATAAAATAATAGATTTAAAAAAACTAAAAAAAAACACGCTTTTATAGAAAATCCAACTAAAAAATAGAAAAATTTTAATCGAATTATTGTATTATCATTGGTCTTTGACATGTGTGCAAAATTTGTATGAAATCTGGCCGTTTAAAGTGGGTCAAAATCGCGCCCTAAAGAGTCGGTTACAAACACACATACAAACAAACATACAAGTGAAGCTAATACAAAGCGTGTAAAAAGCCATATTGGAAAACTATAATTCTCACATAATGTAATTTTTGTAATTCCACTTTGCAACTTTACTGTAGACGTTTCTCTACTGTCTTCTATTTACTCTCAAGGTTTGCTAGAAGAAAACCAGGGTTTAGGTTAACCTCGCTTTTGTAAATACCATTTCCTTGTTATTAAGATAATGTAATATATATTGTGTACATTAAAGCATAAATGAGATGATAAAAATTGATGATGAAAAATGATTAAATGTATGTATTGTATGGATACTGCTCTGGTCCTATGTTACACTTTCTGTGACTTATAATCTTCTTTAAAAACCGGTGCATCAAAAACAAAAAAATATATAATGAAACTTTTAGTCCCTGATTTGATTTTAAACGATAGTAAGTTCATTTGATTTTTTTTAGCTTTAAATTTAAAATGCACTTTTAACACAAAATTTTCCATCAAGTAAAACAAAACACAGGTATTAAATAAAAATAAAAATTAATCAATAATTTTATTGATTAATTACCCATAAAATTTACTGGACTGATTTATTGAAATGTCAGTTTTCAATCACATTAATAATACTCTTAAACCTATCATTTTTATATTATAAAAACACAAATGTTTTAGAATTCTTTAGAAGCAATATATTATATAACAATTAGGAATTTCACATTGCTAAGTATATCAGCAAAGGGGAATTCCTTGATACAGTCTTTCGTGGAAGTAAGTATAAGGTTGGGCGGTACAGTTTCTGCTCGAATTAGAGTCATGAAAATATTGTAAAACTCATGTACTAGTACTTAAGTAGGCACGTCAAATCCTTTTGAGGGATAGGATTATTGCCAAGCTACTACAATCTAGCACGTGTTTATTTAAAAACTTTGTTATATAATAACGAAAAAAGCACTCTTTGTTCCTCAGTACTACGCACTAGCAGAAAAAATACCACTACGCTACTTGTACTGTGAGGTACTGCGCAAGTCGACCGCTCCCAATTTAAACAAATTATAACCACCTTCTATTGAGAACCGTTAAACACATTGTAATTTGTTATGATCTGCATTTTTCTAGGAAAAACTTAGGACATAAAACACATAAAATACTTGAAACAAGTAACAAGTAAACTATTGAAGCCAGCCATTAGTGATAATAGTTAAAAAACTTTTGCGACTTGTGTGCTTATATGTAGTATGTGTAAAGACTTTATTATTTATTTACTTTTTGTATACATCTGACTTTTCGATCGAATTCCACCGATCGTTGTCACGGATAAATTGAACCCGTCCAGACTTACACATCTAATAGGGTCATTACTGTACGCGAAGAGAGACATCACAATTACACAAGAAATTGTCCCCAAACTTTCCTTGAATAAATAAGTGACGTCACACTAATTCTCAAATTAAACACAAACGCCCAAGTCCCGGACAAACACTAATAATTTGTCTCTAAGATAACAGTCCCGTATAGCCCGGAGTCCCGGCCTAATCCCGGACCACGGCGTGACGCCGCATATAATCCCAGGATTACGGAGACAAATATTTCACTTCACTACGCGTAAATGATTTCGGACGACGGTTTTGATAATCATTTTTGTCGATGTTGTGTTTATTAGATATGATTGATGTATTAATTGGATTTAGATTCCTGTTAATTCGTTTAGAAGGATATTAGGGCCGCTCTAATTGTTCCCGGAGGCTTCCTTCATAGGATATACCTGTGTCCCTTACAGACCCACTTGTGACGGAACACCGTGTGGTTTTAGTCGGTTCGAGTCTGACATTCTTCACCGTTAGCTCCGGTGAGGTGACGACGAGGGGATTTTCACAAGAAATAAAAAAGGGCTGCTCTGCATCTATATATATAAAAATGAATCCCTATTTCCCTTGGTCACGGCATCACGTGTGAACGGCTGGACCGATTTCGCAATAAGATAGTTGCGCGGAAAATTAGAAAATTTAAGAAAACTTAACGAGGGACTTACGCGGGTGAAACCACAGCTAGTAATATATAATGATAACTGGTGATTGATAGAAGATTGAAATTCGACTGTAATCAATTGAATTATATTGTTAAACACAGTTTCAAAAGTGTTTCAGTGATAGCTCTAAAGCTACAGTTGAATAGACAAGGTTTTTTCGTAAAATGAAAACAATAATTTTTAATATATTTTATTATTACAATCGTAACACTATTTATAATGCTATACCACTATTTGCTTTGTTCGGTTAATAAATACGAAATTAAATGAAATATGAAAACAGAATGGAACATCCAGCTTGTAGAATTCTCATTACTGCTTCAAAGAAATAGCATAATGAGTTTTCATAAATGTAAAGCTTTGAGCTTAATAATAGTTGCCAGGTAAATAAGGCTGGATCTACGATGCAGCTTACAGAAACGTGCATTTTGAATGTAAATTTTAGGGTTACTTATGTATGTTTTTGTTGGAGGAAAAAGTAACCTACCCAATCGCATAACTCGCCTACATTTTGTCAAAGACTTGTCCTTGACCCCTTTTCATGATTGTATGTACACTTCGACTGATCATGGCATATGGACTTTGCGATGATCAGTCGAACAGTCCGCATGCTTATTCTGCGGTAAATTTAGTTCTTTGTTCAACCTCATGACGAATTTTATCGTTCAAAGAAACTGCTAGCAAATCTCGTTTTAAGTTTCATTTTAAATTGTAGACTAGCCCCACCGTTAGTGTCCACGTCTCGTCTTATTTATTTATGTATTAAAAAAATGCAATCTATTACGACATAAAAGAAAGAAAAAGTATTTATTTCTTAAGTGACGTTAAAAAAGTGTTTATTAATCGAACAAGAAATAAATTGAAGTAACTTAACACTTACTGACATTGGTCACCGCTCAGCATTGATGCTGGCGGAGGGAAAAAAGTTGCTGTGCGTCAGAAAGCGCTGACATGAAAATTGTCATTTCACCCACAAATAATTTAATCAGAAGTAGGTTTGAATTGAAGGAGCTTATAAGAACAATTTCAATAATCCCTCAGTGGAATTAATATCACAGGCTATTTATCGAATAGAAACTAAAGTGTATCCTGAGTGAGACTATAACGTGGATCTTGGATTTTAGTTGTACAAACCGATTTGTATTACCTTTGTCCTTTTGAAAGAGAAATAAATCCTGGATACCTTATTTTCTCACATATAACATTCTCCATTTTGATACCATATTAATAATATTCATAAAAGCCTAGCATTTTTTTTCAGCTAAGTAGGGTAGCCTACCTCATGGTAAGCTGTTACCTTGTCACCTGTTTGTAACCCAAGAATGGAGCCATTTCCCATCAGGCAGTCTTGTTTGATCACTTTTTGTTAAACAATAACTCAAAACTAACATTACTTTACTTTCGTCCGCGGTTCCACTCGCGTAAAAAATATTATGTTTATCCCTCGGGAATATTCTTTTTCTTGATGAAAGGGACAAAAGTCATGTCATGTCATTTTCTGCACTCCTGTCAACTTGTGTGCAAAATGTCATAAACAAACACTCGATCAACCCTCAAAAAACACCAAACTAAAACCGGTCTATATGTTAGGGAGCTATGATGCCACAGCCAGACACACAGATGGATAGATAAATTGAAACACACGTTAAACGATTACTACAGTGTTATCAATAAAAAAACAGAAATAATTTTATCCGACCTTAGACGAACCTTTATTGTTAAAGATAATTAATTATATTTATCGATATTCAACCTCTAGGCGACCTCTAGTTCTAATAATTCGTCTGTATCAAGTTCCCATTCATCTCTTATATCTGTAGGTCTCAGATGCGCTCCGGACGCCCTCTAATCTCTTGGGATCGCAATATTTCAACATTTATTGATAAAGACACCTTCGAACCTTGTTCAACTTTAATTTGCAACGAAATATCGACTCTTAGTGATTATTATCGATAACTAGTATTTGCCCGTGTTTTATTTTTGAAGTGAAAACTTCTTTAGGCACGTTTTTGCACTTTTGTGTCACGCTAATAATATATACAATATAGATCCACTAGAGGGCGCTAATCTAAGCATTGAGTTCTGTCAGCTCCTTATTAATTAATGTCACCAACCTGTTAATGTGACGTTTTAAATTCGTCGTTTCGTTTAAGTTTTCACTTCTGTCGACAGTCCCATGACTGCTTATTTTTTTTATGCGATAGGTGGCAAACGAACAGACGGGTCACGGTAAATTTATACATAGGGTACACTGGAAGTTCTGCGCTCCTAGCCGCTCATAATTGTTTGAATTTCGAATGTTATATTTTTTAAATATAAGAAACTCGGCTCCGTCTTACGAATTTTTGATCAGGTCACGTGTCCTGACGCGAGTTTAACATTTTTTACCCATCCCAAAAAGTGCACATCGCCGCTAAAGAAGTTTTCACTTCAAAGAAAAGAAATACCCACGTTTTGCTGACTGTAATTTGGTGCCATCGTAATAAGGGGCAAGCCTGTTTGTTCCCATCATCTGGGCACTTTGGCAAACAAAAACGGGAAAACTTTGACATATTTGTATAATGGAAGGTAGGACGCCCCCTAGCCAGATGGACCGAGCTGAAGAAGAATGAGGATAGATGGATGCGGAAGGCGGAGGACCGGATGCTAGTTCGCACATTGGGAGAGACCTATGGCCAGCAGTGGACTGCAATAGGCTGATTGATTGATTGATAAACATGTCAAATTATTTGTATTTTTCGAAAGCAGTTCCTTATCAAACGTTACACTTCATCGCTCGGCGGCAGGCGGTGAGACGGGAAAAAGTGTTAGCACAACTAAAAATGCTAACCACGAGTTGATTTATTTTATTTACGCCATCTGTGGATTCTGCGCAATACGACTGTAATTGATGTTGGTTGTATACTAATTCGGACAACTTTCACAGATGGCACAACTTTACTAAATTTTGGTACAATTTTAGTCAATCCATTGAATATATTTTTATAGTAGTTTTTTTAGTTTATGCAATTTTTTTCATTGATGCTCATATTGGTCGTAGCGTGATGTTACATAGCCTATAGCCTTCTTCGACTAATGGGCTATCGAACACTAAAACAGTTATTCAACTCGAACCAGTAGTTCCTGAGATTAGCGCATTCAACCAAACAAACAAACTCTTCAGCTTTATAATATTAGTAAAGATATAGCCAAAGGAACTTCGTTCTAACCGGTGTTTGTTAATCTCTATAAAGTATATTCAAAATGAACAAACTTTGAACACGCTATTATTAAACGGTTTTTTAGCATCAATTGTATCTAACTATGTAAACAAATTGTCGCCTGCGGTGTTTCCGGACCGATACGACCTTCAAACCTTCAAGAAAAGAGCGTACTCCTATCTCAAAGGCCAGCAACGCACTTGTGACTCTTGAGTTGCAGGTGTCCATGGGCGACGGTATTCACTTACCATCAGGTGACACGTCTGCTCGTTCACCCCCTATAATATATATATATAAAAAAACAAATCTTGGAAGTGAAAATTAACCTACTTTTAATCGAGAGCTACATTAGGCCGACGCACACGTCTGAGACGCTACATTAGGCCGACGCACACGTCTGAAATGCTACATTAGGCCGACACACACGTCTGAGACGTCTTACGCGTGTAAGGTTGGTGTGCACATAAAATCGACGCAACGCGCGCCACGCATTTTACGCTTGTTATCATCATTTACTTAAAAATGAACGAATCGGACAGTGAATTTGAAGAATTCTTGAATGACACGCGTTGCGTCGATTTTATGTGCATATCAACCTTACACGTGTAAGACGTCTCAGACGTGTGCATCGGCCTAATGTAGCTCTCGCTTAGTTGTCGTATCGAAATGAAACTTTCTATGTATATGTAGTTTGGATGACAATACTATAATTTGACATCTCCGAGCTGATCTGAAGATGGAGTCATGAGGTGGTTAGTGGAACTCTTCAGTGGCTACTAGTAAACCTCTCGAGTTAGGGGTCATACGATTCCTTTTGAAGAGTCTAACAGATTGGGCCTAGTAACCATAGCCTGATGATGGAGCCAAATGGATAGAGGTACTCTTTTTTACTATTGAATGTGGTTCTGTATTAAAGCGTGTTTTTTTAGTTAATTAAGGTTATGGGCCATTAACATTACGCAATGACCCTAAGGAGAGGAGCAGTGACGATAAAAACGGATGACACTGCAACATTATCTCTCTCCGAATAAACTCCGTGGAAAACTTAGCTTACTCTAATATATTTATAAACTATAAACATTCACTCCAATATAAATGCTAACCATTCAAATTCATGTCCCCCGCGGGTCACCCCGATACGTTCGACCGTCACATTCGATATTGGGCCCTCGACATCTATAACTATGACGGCTCGTGTTGTCTAGACCAATGGTTCCCAAAGTTGAATTGATCGCGACCCACCAACGTAACATAAACTTCCAAGTTCGGAGTCACACTCTTCGTTTACATTAAGAAAATAAGCGCATTACTATTAAGGACTGTTGAAACAAGAAAAAAACGTTAATTTTCAATTGTTTCCTATTTTTGGTCATACTAGCTTTGGCATCAAATTTAACTTCGGCACAACTATGTATTATTCTTATGTCGAGTAGACTTTGCAAACATTCAAACGACGGGCACAAAGAACGCCCAGACTCGGTTCATATAAATTTTGTCCGGTGTAGGATTTAAATCCACAACACTCGGCGTGGTGTAGCGACGAGAGCACCTCTTAAACCATTCGTCTTCAATTTTAATTACTATATTATTTATTTTATTATCAATTGTTTTTATTTTTGCTTTTGACGAAGCAACTTATTGCTGCGGTGACATTGTGTGCTAGTCTATAATTTCTAAGTTAAAAAAAGCCGAATTCATACAATTTTTAAAAGATGTCATGAAAAAGAGATGATTGACTAATGACCTGAGGTAAGACCCGGTCGGTTGAATTAACGTCGTATTTTTCAGGGTCCCGACCCACCAGTGGATTGCGACCCATACTTTGGGAAATGCTGGTCTAGTCACGTTAAACTTGCATGTATTACATGGTAGATATGCGTGACAAAAGGGGCGCTAGTTACGTAACAGGAACATGTCGGCAACAGTTAGAGATAACGCTAGAAATATTATTTTTTAATACTAAGATGCACGGTAAACTTTATGGGTATGGCTTGAGATACCAGAAAAGTCATCTAAAATATTAGTTAAGTAGCAAAACGCATCACGTTAGGGTAAATTAGTAATAACCCCTTCGATTTGAAACCCTTATAAAATTCTCTACATTCTCTATTCTACTATTATTTTAACCTACTTTAAAAAGGAGGTTCTCAATTAGACTGAATATTTTTTTCGTTTTTTTGTTTGTATGTGACGCGATGTCTTTGCCAATTTGAACCTATTTCAATAATTCTCTTTTTTTTTCAATTGGTTGTACTCAAAGTTCCCAGTCCCGTTTGGCGCCGACTCAAAATAAGTTCATATAAAATTTGATAGTTTATGTAAATAAGCTCAATACTTTTTGCTTTTTAGTTCTTTTCGTCGGTTTATTTTTTTGTTAAAAAGACTTTTAGTTTTTTCTTCTGTGTCTGGGTGTACTTTATCTATAATATGTATGTATTTAGAGATATATAAGCATGTTTATCAGCTGTCTGGTTACTATAGTACAGGCTCTGCCTAGTTTGGGATCAGACGGCCGTGTGTGAAATGTCTCATTATTATATATTACTAGCTGTCCCGCGCAACTTCCTCGGCGTTTGTAAATTTTCCCCGTTTTTGCAATATTTTTCATTGATACTCCGTTCCTATTGGTCGTAGCGTGATGTAATATAGCCTATAGCTGTATTGTTAAAGTAGACAACGTCATTTAGCCTCTAATACAATAGCCTTCCTCGATAAATGGGCTATCCAACACTAAAAATTTTTTTAATTCGGACCAGTATTTTCTGAGATAAGCGCGTTCAACCAAACAAACAAACCCTTCAGCTTTATATTTTCAGTATAAATAAGTACATGTATTATCAATTATCACTATTAAGTCCCGATTTACACATCACTACATATTATAAAACCAAGTGCCCCGCCGCGTCTGTCTGTTCGCGATACACTGAAAAACTACTGAACGGATTTTCATGCAGTTTTCACTAACAGACAGAGTGATACATGAGGAAGGTTTAGGTGTATAATTTGTTAGGATTTCGTGTAAGTTGATAGAAATATGTTGATGATTGTTGAAGATGTCTCTGCTACCCGTGCGAAGCCGGAGCGGGTTGAAAGTTTAATATATGTACTTGTGCTGTATTAACCAGTCCAACGAAGTTATTAACTTCCAATAGGTTCGGAACGGCGAACAAAATGCCAAAGTTTATAACTAGTCTACATACTCAGGGTGCCTGGCCCTGAGTGATGTCAAGTGGTTTAAAACTAACAGTAATTAAAGCAAAGCAAATACTATTCTACTAATATTATAAACGTGAAAGTTTGTGATGTATGAATGTTTGTTGGTCTTTCACGCAAAAACTACTGAACCGATTGCGATGAAACTTGGTACGTAGATAGCTGAAGACCTGGCCTGACCTGACCTTGAAGCTGTATGTATTTACAAAAATAAAAATAGAAGTCTGTATATCTGTTTTAGAACCCATAGTATCTACAAGCTTTACTTAGCTGGATATCTATCTCTAACGCTGTTTTTTTATGGTAAAGGTGGCAAACCAGCAGATGGGTCACCTGATGGTAAGTGACTACCGTCGCCTATGGGCACCTGCAACTCAGGAGTCACAAGTACATTACCGACCTTTAAGGTGGAAGTAGGGGAAGGGATGGAAGAGGGGAGGAGAAGGGGGGAGAAAGGGGGAGAAGGAAGGGTTAGGGCTTCCGGTAACCTAACTCACTCGGCGAAACATAACGCATCGTTGCTATGAGGCCGGTTTTCCTTGAGGCCGTGGTATCACTCCGGTCGAGCCGGCTCATACGTGCCGAAGCATGGCTGTCCCACTTATAATGTGCTGTGTAATATTTTCCAGAATTAATATTATAAATAAAGACATAAGGTTATTTCATATATGTTCGAAAAGGTCTAAATCCACTCAACCAATACCAATTAAAATTAGCTCAACTGCGGTACAGTGCACCGCTAAATACGGCACGCTTTTGTGTGCAAACAAATTGAGCTGTCAGCGAGACCTGCGCTCCGGGGTGTAGCTACATTCGAGGTTCGAAATATGAAATGTAATTGTTGTTTTGTTTTGTTTTAATTGACTTCTGGCCACTAGGAATTTAAATTATTTGAAATTGGTGAAGTGTAATCGATTAATATCAGGACAATTATTTCATTTTGACTGCAGATGCTATCAAACTTTATGGGTTACACCCGCCATGGAATACTGTGTGATTATAAGTCGGTTCGAGCAAAACAACCGCCCTCCCCGTGGGGCTTCACGGGTTTTCACATGACAATAAAAAATATTGACTCCCAGAAAATGCTTTGAAAATGTATGCTATATATAAATTACTAATTTATTTATTTGTTCTTCTACGTCACACAATCGACCTAAAAAAAATACTTAAAAAATGATTGACTATCAAAAACTGTCACGTGCAAAAGCACTCATCATTCTATTTAATTCAAAAATCGAATTCATAGACAACAACAATGGCTGAATCAACTAGTATTTGTCTACACGCAATTTTTTTATTTTATTATTCCTGTCTACCCTAGCAAGCGGTCTTTGTGTTCGAGTTAGAATTATATGTGACCACTCGAGCGGCGTTTCATTAAGCTTTTATTATTGTTAAAATAAGGGGCGATATTTTATGTTAACTTGAATGATAAATAAAATGTGATATGGAAGTTATGAATACACGGATATCGCAATGGAATATAGACCTTAATTATATTTAGCTTGTTTTATGGATTCTAAAACACGTTGTAGCATATAGTTTTTTGAAGTGAAAACTTCTTTAGGCACGTTTGTGCACTTTTGCTATGGAAAAAAAGCACTGAACTCGTGATCGACACGCTAATAATACATATATAGATCCACTAGAGGGCGCTAATCTAAATATTGAGTTCTGTCAGCTCCTTATTAATAAATGTCACCAACCTGCTAATGTGACGTTTTAAGTTCGTCGTTTCGTTTAAGTTTTCACTTCTGTCGGCAGTCCCAAGACTGCCTAATTTTCTTTGGTGAAATCGTACGTCCTCATCCTCCGCGTCTAACTACGAAACGGCCGAACTTCGATATTTTACGTGAAGCGACTGACATCAGACCTCCACAACCCAAGTACTAGGCGATATCGAAGTTCTATAGTTAGACCAGGTTGTCGGACTTTTTAGGACTCCAACTACCCGTAACGAATGACAAATCTTCGTATGGCATCCGAGACCGACGGCTTAACGTGCTCTCCGAGGCACAACGTTGTAATGTGCTAACCTACTCGGTTACCACTTAGCCACGAGCCTCTCCTTTTTATTTTACAAAAACGTACGTTCTGTAAAAACATGACCGTGGGAGAGCCATGCTTCGGCACGTATGGGCCGGCTCGACCGGAGTGATAACACGGCTTCACAGAAAACCGGCAGTGAAGCAATGCTTGAATTACTTTTCGCCGAGTGAGTGAGGTTACGGGAGGCCCTAACCCTGCACCGGTGTGGGCGGGTGCTCTGACCGCCCAGAATAGGGCGCGCCTCTGGCGCCCTCAGAGGGTTATGGCGGTTAGAGCCATACGCGGCTACCGCACCGTGTCGACGGAGGCGGCGTGCGCGTTGGCCGGGACTCCCCCGTGGGATTTGGAGGCGGAAGTGCTCGCCGAAGTATATCGGCGAACGGCTGAGTTCCGGGCGGGAAGCGGCAGTCGGCCCCCGCCCGAAGAGGTACGCGAATGGCGTGAGGCCGCTCGCCGAGCCACCATGGCTCGTTGGTCGTCCCGGCTGGAGGCTCCACGTGCTGGCTTTGCCGCCGTGGAGGCGCTCCAGCCGGTCATCGTCGAGTGGGCAGGGCGACAGCACGGGACCCTTTCCTTCCGACTGACGCAGGTCCTTTCCGGGCACGGCTGCTTCGGGAAGTACCTGCACTCGGTCGCTAGGAGGGAACTGAGTCCCGCCTGTCACCACTGCGACTGCAGTGAGGACTCGGCTCAGCACACGCTGGCGGTTTGCTCCGCCTGGGCGACGCAGCGTCGGGCCCTCATTGCAGTCATCGGAGGAGATCTCTCGCTACCGGCCGTCATACGCTCCATTACCGGTAGCGACAGGAATTTTACCGCGGTCGCGACCTTCTGTGAGGACGTCATCTCGCAGAAGGAGGCGGCGGAAAGGGTCCGGGAGGACGATCTCCACTCGGACCTAATTCGCCGCCGGCGAACCGGGCGGCGGAGGCGCGCTTACCAGCGCCTCATGCCGCCCTGAGTGTGGCCGCGGGTGGACGGGACGGGTTTTCCCCTCCACCCGCTGTAGTGGCCCCCCGCGAGGAGGCGGCGTCCGCGTGTGCCTGGACGTTGCCTAATTGAGAGGATTTTACCCAAAGGTGGTGCCCGCGCTTTTGCGGGCAGGCGCTAGGAGGGTTCCGGATGTCTTAATAAAGCTGTTCCCGGATCCCTCCTACTTAAGGCGCAGTACGGCACACCGTGTGGTTTTAGTCGGTTCGATTCCGACACACCGCCCCACCGAAAACCCCGGTGGGGTGACGGCCCGAGGGGGTTTCCACACGCAAAAAAAAAAAAAAAAAAAGGCCCTAACCCTTCCCTCCCCCTCTCCCCCTCTTGCACCTTTCCCCTACTCCTACTTTAACGGCCGGCAACGCACTTGTGACTTGAGTTGCAGGTGCCCATGGGCGGCGGTAGTCATTTACCATCAGGTGACCCGTTTGCTCGTTTGCCCCATATACTATAAAAAAACGTACATATTCATACAAATATTGAATTCGAATTGCACAGAGCCGATGTTGACCCCTGACCTCTGACAGTCGAATGCTTTACTGCCCGGCACATCAGTCATCATCATCGTCGTCAGGATGAATTTTTAACCGACTTTAAAAATTCTTTATCTTTAATATTTTTTTTATAGTATAGGGGGCATACCACTCAGCAGTTAGGGTCACTAACCACTAGACGAACAAGCCAGTCAATAACTACCTATATTAATGTTAAATGTACATAAAATCAATAAATCTAACGCTACACTAGCCATTTTAAATTGCTTCAAAACAAATTGAACCGTATTTCATTACAGCAAAATTCAATTTTGTTTATTAAGCATCTGTTCCGATGCACTAGAAGCGAACTTATGCGCGAATAATAATCAGAGATAGCAAATCGAATCGCTGCAAATCAACGTAGCTAATATGGAACTTCGTTGGCCTATATCTGATATGCAGGAAGGAGAATGTTCTAGATATTTATTGGAAATAGAACACATAGTAACTAAGCCACTGGGTTTCTGCGGTACACGCTAAGATAGCTCTCAGGACGCACGATTGTTATTTGACTTACACGACTGACACAATATCTTTATAAATTATTGCCTACCAGCTGCGCCCCCCGGTTTTACTCGCGTAAGTCCCGATGCCGTAGGAATATCGGGATAAAAAGTAACCTACGTGTCAATCCAGGTGTCCAGCTATCTACATACCAAGTTTCATCCCAATCGGTTCAATATGTTTTGCGTGAAAGAGCAACAAACATCCATACATCCTCACAAACTTTATCGTTTATAATATTAGTAGGGTCGTAGGATAGAGCATACTCCCATCTCAATGGCCGGCAACGCACTTGTAACTCTTGAGTTGCAGGGGTCCAGTGGCGACGGTACTTACCATCAGGTGACCCGTCAGCTCGTTTGCTCATTATAACATAAAAAGGGGATAGATACTTTCTGCATCTTAATTCTAAGTTATCTTGTAAAGTAGAGAAAATATATCTTACGCTCGTTTACAAACTCAGTAACTCAGTGACGCAAATCCAAACCCAGCCAATCACAAGGAGCCCTTAACAAAATTGTGTTCAAAACAAATCGTTTGACAATTAGATTGCTCACATATCGGTGTTTGGAACGATTGGCAGCGTCAGCATTCGATTATAACGCCTCAGTCGAACGGGGGAGGGATGAGAGGGGATGAAAAATTCTACACTAATAAACTTGTTAGTCGGGTTTCGAAAATTTTTCCGTTTAGGACTCTACATTCGATACCTTTTCTTATTTTGTCATAGAATTTGGGTGTATTTAACAAAAACGTTGCTATTTGACGACTTAATTGGCGCGTTGGTTGTGCATTTGACTTTCGACACTAACGTCCTACACTGCCGTCGTAAAGAAAACACAGTAACTACACTTAAACAGTAATGGGAGTTACTGTGTTTTCAATTACGAAGGCAGTGCATCTATTACGTATGTATGAATACGTCTATTTTGATTGATCTGATGTTTCCCTCCAACACAAAAGGAGGATCCTCCGACCGGGAGAGGTGATCATGCCTGGCAGGATGCGGCCCAACGGTTAATGTTGCAAAGCTGTATATATACTAATCGGCGCAAAACTTTCATAGCGCGCTGCAGGATTAGTAGTTACTATGTAGTTCAGCTCGTCTTCGCTAGATGATGTTGAAGTATGGTTTTGCTGTATATGGTAGTCGCCACAATCCCACTAATATTATAAATGTGAAAGTTTGGATGGACGTTTGTTTCTCTTTCACGCAAAAACCACAACCAATTACGATGAAATTTGGTATGTAGATAGCTGGAGACCTGGATTAACGAATAGGCGACTTTATTCCGATATTCCCACGGGATCGGGATTTACGCGGTTGAAACCGCGTGGCGCTGCTAGTATCAATATAAAACATGCAAAAAGTGATTTTGAGTATGTTTATCCGAGCTCTAGAAGCCATAACAGAAGCTATTATATTACTATGCGTTATGTAATAATGCTCCATAATAGAAGTCTTATTACTTTATAGTGTACGCAGTCCTATTACAGTCTCTCATAGGTGCGCAAAGCAAAGACTTCCATGGTGGGATGAATCAAACAGTGGTTACGAATATAATCGTTTCTATTAATTTGCTTGATCAGAGATTTGTTCAGATCTCAAATTAGCGGTTAATTTTTTTATATATAGTACAAAAAGTCTTCTGGCCGTCGTGCTGGTTGGCAGTTACTTATAGACGTTCGCAAGTCCAAGTTTCTGTCGTTTTCGTGTTCAATCCACTTCGACCCAAGGATAAGCACTAGCTTAGCTTAGTATATAAACTTAGCTTAGTCTCTAATATTGTCACGTGAAACTTACGCGTCCCTACTCCCTACCTCAAGCCATCACACTCACCCCGGCCCTCCGCGTCTCGGCAGCCTATAAAACCACGCCGCACGAAGACTCAGCCTCTTCCCACTCAAGACTGCTCCGAATTACGTCCAAAACCTCTCAAGAACACCACCCTGAGCCTAGTATTGTTAACACCTAAATTCCTTCAAGTAACTGTACCACGAGTTTTGTTAAAAACTGTGAAAGTGATAAATCGTGTCTAATTTCTCTCCTCACTTAAATTTACCTACGGGGGACCACGTGTAGACCACCCTCCACGTTACAGTAGTCTCCGTGATCTAGAACACAGATTCCTCATCACGGATACCTGGATACATTTTCTGACTCTTATATCTAAATAATACCCTTTTTAAAATTGAATGGAATAAGCGTTTGTCTTCAAACTCACCTGATGGAAAGTGACGATGAAGACGAAGATGGTACAGGCCTATCCAAGAGAAACCTATTCACTCCAGTGTTGAACGTTCTAGGATTATAATTGTCTGGGAAAGTAGAGCTGGCAGTTCATTCCAGACTTTAGCGAATCGAACCAAAAAGTATCCGTCAAAGCGTTTAGTTCAATATTTTTGTGTTTTGATAATTATAATAATAATAACTTTACACATCTCACACACGCCCGTCTGATCCCAAACTAGGCAGAGCCTGTACTATGGTAACCAGACCGCTTATAAACATACTTATATATTTCTAAATACATATATATTATAGATAAATTACACCCAGACACAGAACAAATGATCATGTTCATCACATAATTATTTGCCCTGGGTGGGAATCGAACCCACTACCTCTGGCTCAGCAGTCAGGATCATTAACCACCAGACCGATAGGCCAGTCAATAATGAAAGGATTTAACTTCTGTCTTCGTCTAGTAGTCCGATGAAGGAATGGTGAGGGTTCAATTAATTCGATGGAGGTTTCGCACACAAAGTGAATCCTATAAAAAACCGAAAAGCAGGCGACTTATCGGTCACTTCACTTATTAAAAAAGTATTGTTTAAATCGCTGAAGCTACGATTCCATAATCTACTATATATTAATACGTGAAGCGAAAACTTTGGATCCCTTTTTACGAAAATTGGGCGGACGGAGGAGTATGAAATTTCGCACACTTATAGTTTATACAGAGAAAAAGTGACGAATGCTAACATTTTTGAACAATATTTGCTACAAAGTTAAAAAAAAATGCAAAAACGGGTACATACAGCTATGAGTGTCCAGTATATATTTTGACCTGTCATGGTACAAAAGTCTATACAATGACAGATCAAGTAATATTGGCCAATGAAATAAACCATGGTCGAAATTCGACCACCACGCGATCTCTAGTATCAGTAGATATACAGTTATTTCTCCAACGGTACCCTTTTAAAATAATTATGAACAACATCAAAATAAATATATACAGCAAAATAAACAAAACAAACAATAATTACCACTATATCTAGGTTCTAATTAACCCTGTTCTTCATTCAGGCCGAGTATCTCATTTGCGATCCGGGTCGAATCGACCGACCGCGTCGGGAGTACAGACTAGTAGGGCGGGAGCTCGCGGTAATCATCAAGCTATTAATTATTTTTTTTAATGATGTCAACATATTTCAATCTTCAACACCTTTTTTCCGCCTTGCACGACAAAACTTTGACACCTAAAGTACCCCTTTTTATCTTGTGGAAACCCCCACGGGTCATCACCTCACCGGGGCTGGCGGTAGTGAGTAAGCCTAGCTAGCTTCATGTACAAATGTGGCGTGTTTTTGATCACTGGAATCCACGCTGTAGATATAAAACATTCTTTCCGATTGAAAATTTTATGGTTTTTAATTTCAATCGCCTCACGTTAAACTCTAAACTAAAAGTGACGATCGGTGGAGAGAATTTACGTACTACGATTTCATAAAAGATGATGTTTTGCTTGCCTAATTCGTTGCAATACTGGCGCTACGTGCTTTGCAAGATCGTAAAGAAGAAGCAATGTGACTTACAATAGGCCGTGGTCGGTGATAACAACATACCGCCTCGCTTTTATGCGCAGTCGGATAAACACCAGAATAGGGACACATTTTACTTATAGAATAGGTAAACTATTAGTATAGTGACGGTACATGGCGAAACGAATTTATGAAAAATATCTAAAATGTACGGGTCGATCAAGAACCTTCTACGAGGGTGTGCACCACTGAGCTAGTCAACCTGTGCCAGTCCAACCTGGTCGAAAAGTCAGGCAAATCATAGGTTACATACCTATACCCTTTAAATACGTGATCGCACTAATTTCCGTCAACAATTATATTATCATGGAACGCAATAGCTTTAAAGTATACGCTGTCTACTCAGAATACAACATACCTATTTATCCCACTAATATTATAAATGTGAAAGTTTGGATGGATGGATGGATGAATGTTTGTTACCATTTCACGCAAAAACCACTGAACCGATTACGATGAAACTTGGCATGTAGATAGCTGGAGACCTGTATTAACGCATAGGCTACTTTTTTCACCAATATTCCAGCGGGATCGGGACTTACGCGGGTGAAACCGCGGGGCGCTGTTAGTTATTCAATAAAAAAGATTCCAGTAATGTGTTTTGTAAATTTTAGCATGGTATCAAGAAAGTGTAATCCATTTTCTATGTAATAACGTACACCACGTTAGTACAATATAATTTGTTAAGCACATAAATAGCTCTTCTAAACACTCATAAAACAGAAAATCGACTTACTAATTCCGTAAATATGTATCTAGAAGCACTTAAATAAAAAATATAGTCATATTTTTTCCCTTCCGTCTCCCGAGCTATAGGAAATAGCTTAAGGTGGGGTTCCGATATTTTAATTTATAACTAATCGAGCCAGCTGCGTTATTTTGCGATGTTTACGCCTTTTGAGCGAGATTGGCGGGGTCCGCACTCGAGTGTGCTTATGTAACTACCTATTATAGATATTAAGAGTCTGTTTGGACGGGGATGGTGAATTTAGAAAATCAATTTCGCCTCGTTAGAGACGATACAAATTGTTTTTTTTTTTATTTACTTCTATTAGAACAGGCACATATTTTGACTGGCACCTGATTTTCGATGAGCATGATCATTTGTTCTGTGTCTGGGTGTAATTTATCTATAATATGTATGTATTTATTAATATATAAGTATATGTTTATCAGCGGTCTGGTTACCATAGTACAGGCTCTGCCTAGTTTGGGATCAGACGGCCGTGTGTGAGGTGTGTGAAGTCATTATTATGAAGTTATTATTTTTGCATTACGGTAGCTGATTGTCATATCAGTTTAATCAAATCACTTGTACGAAGAAACAACTTGTGACGTCATAGTTTGCTAGTCAAATCATTTTTCATTTTAATGTCTTGTTTTATGCATCTGTTCTATTTATTGATCTGTGCTTATCACGAGATGGCAGGGACATGCTCTTTGACCCGGAGGGGCAAGGCATCAGACCACTTGCGTAATCAATAACATCTTGGCTTTCAGCCAACAGCAATAACTTTTATTTGCGTTACCCTTGGTAACTAGGATCACCAGGTCCGTGATTTCAGGAACCGTACAGTAAAATAGGGTACATTTTTTATATACCACTGAGGGTGCCAACAAGGTGTCACTTGTGATGAGCTGTCAAAAACCTGTTCGAAGAACATTTTCTTCTTTGAGCGTGCGGAAACCACCATAGGCCGTCATGACTATGTGTAGAAGTTGAAGCGCCTAAAACCACACGGTGAGATATCTAAACAATTACTTATTTAATTGTATAGATATCGTGGCGGTATGAAATGAGTGTTTGGTTATGCAATCAGCGAGTAAACAAAGTGATAAGTGTGTATAAATATAATCACTGTAAATTATCATAAATAATACATACCGTCAACTAACTTCAAATTCTACAAACGTACTTTAAATCAATAAATTGTTAATAAATATCAGTCACCACGATATATTATTTGAAAATATATACATATATATATATATATATATATATTTATGTATATTTATATGCATTTTATTCGCACTGATACAAAACACGTGTCGAAGGTTCAGAAACACTTGAATAAATATCGTGAAGTTGGCAACTTTTTTGAAAAACTAAAATGTTGACTAGCTAACTTCAGGGTGTCGGTTTTTCGTGACGGTGTGCGCTCGCATCGTAAAAATTTACTCTCATCATTTTTCCATGACGTGGCAAAAGAAATGTAACTTCAAAAAAAGAGAGCCAGGGTTCATGGTGTTCGATTCCCACCCAAGACAACAATTCTGTTCTGTGTCTGGATGTAATTTATCTATCATATATACAGCAGTCTGGTTACCATAGTACAGGCTCTGCCTAGTTTGGGATCAGATGGACGCGTGTCATGCTCAATGTACCCCACCGTGTTGAGAGTTCAGGTAACAGCTTATCATCAGACGAAACATGCATTTCTCCTGCCATCTTACGTGAAAAAAAAAACTTTGTGTTATACAGGGTGTTACAGAAAGGTGTGGTCAAATTTTAGAAGCGTTATGAGTAGCCGACAACTAGATGACTTAGGTTAAAAAAAATTAATTTTGAAAAAAAAGAATTATCGGTATGCTTTTCCTGATGCAGGTCAACATTTCTAAATAACATGTTAAGAAATTACATGTCAATTTCAATGTTTTTTTTAATACATTTATGCAGACATTTTCTGAAATATAATTACGTCAACGTTATAAATACTCATAGTTTAAATCCTCATAGTTTCATTCACGTCACCCTCACGAAATATTACCTCTATCAGTCAATTTTTAAGTTCAATTTGTCAGTTTCAAAATAAGATTTCTAATCATGAAAAAAATTTGCACTGTACGTTATTCACTCTACTATACGACCCTAAAATATGACCACACTTTTCTGTAACACCCTGTATAAACCAAACCGCGCTCAAAACTTAGTATTACCTAAGTATAGACGTCCAATAACCAACTATTAACTCGGTTACAATACCAGACTCAGTGAAGCAATTTCAGACCATAATTTGAAACACCAACAATAGAACCACCTGTATTGAACTATTTCCCGATCCGATTGGGTAATGGCGGCGGGAAATGGCTTCGCGATGACGTCACGGCGCTTCCGGTGCAGCCTGCTTACCTAGCCATCTACGGGCTTATTACATTGAAGTACAGGAGTATGAAGAATTGAAGTATTGAAAGGAGATTTTGAGAGTTGAGAGTGATAAATAACATAATTTTTGTCAGAATATTCACAGACGTTGTGTATATATATTTACCCTTATATATTTCATATAAATAAGTAAAATTAAAGTGTCTGTTTGTAATGTCAAAATTATAGTTGTTGAAGTGAAAACTTCTTTAACGGCGTTGTGCACTTTTGGCATTGGTAAAAAATGTTAAACTCGCGTCAGGACACGTGACCTGATCAAAAATTCGTAAGACGGAGCCGAGTTTCTTATATTTAAAAAATATAACATTCGAAAAAAAAAATCGAAATTTATGAGCGGCCAGGAGCGCAGAACTTCCAGTGTACCCTATGTATACATTTAGATATGTTATTAACTACTTTTTATTTTTAACCTAATTATATATATACAGATGTGTGTGTGTGTATGTATATACAAATACATTGTGAAGTCATGTTTTCACTACTGACGTGCAGTCCAACGACTGACTGTGTTTTTTTAAGCTCACAGTTATTTGCACGATACCTATGTCTAAAAATCAGTTTTTACGCTTTACGCTTCCAGTATACATGTTGACCTGTTATGAGATAATTCCTCATAGGAACTGAACTTACAAATTTCGACAATACTATACATACACTAAAAGGGAAGGTATTGAGAATTCGAGTTTGGCGCCACCAGCCAAGACCTCCGTGTCTTTTCAAGGAGTTTTCATTCCAATAAAAGGAGGATGCAAACGGCGCGGAGGTCTCATCACAATAGTATATGGGAAGGGGAGGAAATGGAAGAATTGAGATTTAGCTAATACGGATGGATTAAAGAGTAAGGAATAGCTCGAGCTGGTCAAGGTCGCATACCTGTAACTCATTTTTTATATATTAGGGGTCGTCCATTAATCACGTGATGTTTTTTTTAGCAACTTTTAAACCCCCCTCCCCTCCGTGATACGTGGTGAGGTTTTAGACTAACCTAGCCAAAATCACGTGTATTTTTTTTAAGTTCAAATTTATATAAAATTTTCAAAATATTGTCTTTAATACAGATATAATCGCGCGTTCCACTAAAATAAATACACGTGATTTTTTCCGAACCCCCCATTTCGAGCCTCACGTGATTAATGGACAATCCCTTACGTATTTACACGTGGTGCAATGACAAAGAGCCTATAACGCTCGGCAGTACTGTACAGTAATTTCAGAGATAACTCCTTACATCTAAACTTACAAACTTTACCCCTTTGTAATCCTACTAGATACTATTATAAACGTGAAAGTTGGTGAGAATAAATGGACGTTTGTTACCCTTTCCACGCAAAACACTACTTGACGGATTTTCGTGAAACTTTACAGCAATATCCTACTAATCTCACTAACATTATAAATGTGAAAGTTTGGATGAATGGATCGATGTTTGTTACTCTTTCACGCAAAAACTACTGAACCGATTGCGATGAAACTTAGTATGTAGATAGCTGGAGACCTGGATTAACGCATAGGCTACTTTTTATCCCGATATTCCTACGGAATCGGGACTTACGCGGGTGAAACCGCAGGGCGCTGCTAGTATTTTCAATAAATTGTATTATTGTGATATCATTATAAAGTAGCAAGTGTCATCGCAATCGGTTTCGTGAAAAGTAACAAACATCCATCCATCCATCTATCCATCCATCCATCCATCCATCCATCCATCCATCCATCCATCCATCCAAACTTTCACATTTATAATATTAGTGGGATTACGATAAGTGACAAGTGAGTCGGAATAATTCCTGCGATCGGAGAGCTATCTGGCATTGTGGGATCAAGATCTCTAAATTTCTAAAAGACTTTGTATGTTCATCTCCATGAGGGTGAAATAGGAGGGTGGACTATTTTCCCGCGGGCGGAGCCGTGGGCGACAGCTAGTATAATACCAGAGTATGTAAAAGTAAAGAATTATTGTTCAATGTATTAATTCCCATATATTTTTGTTGCAGGTAAGCAATGTCATTTAATCACCAAGGACTGCATAAAACATTAAGGTAAAAAAAGCAAGTGGAGTGCGGAGGAAAGGGTGTTATGTCCCTCCAATATAAAGGGAGGATCCTGGAACCAGAAGAGGTGATCATGCCTGGCAGGCCGCGGCCCAACGGTTGATGTTGGAAAGTTGTTTATAGGGTGTAAGAAACACCGTACCGAATATTGAAATAGTGTATTCAGACAATTTTACAAAAAAAAAATACTCTGTATCTATATCTATACTAATAAAAAACTGCAATGTAATCAATTAAACAACGGCGGCGACGGACGTTGAAGGTCATTCACCGTACCGCACAAAAAGAATACCGCGTACATTGCGTAGCGCCAAATTAAACTAATGACTTTTGTATTGTGTTAAGTATAAACAGAAAGAGGTTTCTGTAAGTTTTTCGCGTAGCTCAACCTTACATGTTGTATATACTAGTCGGCACGAGAACTGTTGGCCTACCGTCAATGGAGAAAAGCGTGAACTTATGAATGTATGACGATGTTAAATAATGCTTTAAAAAAAACCGACTTCAACAAAAAAAAAAATTCCATAAAAGACTTATATATGGTTTTCTCATGGATGTCATTGTCAGGACCAAATTGAAATGGGACCACACGGGAAGCACCAACTTTAAAATAAAAAAAGAATCATCAAAATCGGTTCACCCAGTCGAAAGTTCTGAGGTAACAAACATTAAAAAAAACATACTGTTGAATTGAGAACCTCCTCCTTTTTTGAAGTCGGTTAAAAAACAGTCCGCGTTGCCATGGTAACGCGAGTGTGAAAGAGATGGAATACAATTATCTCTTAAAACAATATTAGTTTGTTAGAGGTTATAAGAGAACGGTTACATTCACCATTAGTTATTATCTATTCAGTGCGGGTCTGGTTAGTTAATTTGTTTTCTTCTGAGCACCGATCGATAGGACTCCGCGCGTGAGCTTCAAGACCATTGTTACTCACGATACGATATTTGAAAGAAAGAAAAAAAAAACATTTACATATACAAAAATAAACAAAAAACTATTTCTAAAATTTATAATAATTACAAACTCAATTAAAACAGAGAGAGAGAGAAGAAAAAAAAAACAAGTTAGATTCTGTGCGAGTCTAAGATGGCCGCCATCTCAGCATATGCTACATGTTACATGCAGCGCTGGTTTTCAGATGGTGCCTCGAAAACAAGGTGACGTCAATAATAAAATGAAACTGTTAACCTAAAACAAATGCAAATACACAAAAATATACCATATCTATAACAAAATACAAAATGAAAATAACAATTTTTGTTTTTAGAAAACACAAACCATTATACTCACATTGAGAGATCGACAGAACATCTATACGACCTAATCGTCCACTTCGTTCGCGTGGAAATTCAAATCTAACCCACGGTAACCATACATTTTCCGGTTTAAAAAGTAGCCTATATGCCATTCCAGACTATAACATAAAATTTTCTCTGGGCAAAATTTTATGCAGACCTGTACAGAAGCTCTGGCGTGATTGAGTCACAAACATCCAAACATCCAGACTTTCGCATTAATAATAGTGGTGGAGGAGAGTACTAGCTGTATATAAATACTGCTTTCCTGCATTGTTGTTGATCCTCTATATGGCATTGTATCATTTCACATGTTAAAAAACAAGGCAATCTCCGTCCGGTTTTCTCGTGACGTGTGACAGTGTGAATGCACAGCTAGCGTGGCTACGTGCCTTTAACCCTAGCGCTTGTAATTCACAACGCCGCCCAATTGCGTTACCGAACACTGTTTCATCTGCGGGACCCTAGCACGCATTCACTGGGTTCCTTACATACAGAAATATCATGCATTTTTGTCTGTGAAATGTACCTACTCATTTTAATAGCTTGAGGAGGGAGACTGACAATTACAGCTTGAATCTGGGATTGACCACTATAACTAGTATGATGCCCGATTCCTATAATCAAGAAGAAAATTCAACGGAATTTTACAGTTCGCAAGCAAAACGAATCGTTTCTTGATTATAGGAACCGAGCATTAGCCAACTGTTATAACCTAAGATTTAGCAGTAAAATATCCGTGGTCTCGTGTCTATCCACAATCCATTGAAGGTTGTCTGGAAGAGAGAGAAAAAGAGTATCCTTGGAGTTTCTTGCCTGTTCTTCTCCACATGATCTACTTATTGGAACATGCAATTAGCTTCACGACTGACTTAGTCTGACTGACTACTACTCCTGACAATTGAAAAATACCTATAATGGTTTAATTGAAATAAATGATTTTGATTTGATTTGATCAGCTTGCGATAAGACCGCCCATTGTAACACTGTAACATAATATCGTATCCCACTGATTTTGTGATATTTGGTGTGCAATAAAGTATATCTATCTATCTAAGAAGGAAGTTTCCGAGGAACTCAGCAGACCTTGGCTGCCTGTTGTGGCGGCCACATAATAGAGTGTGTGCTTTACCCCTTCGGTTTAGAGAGCCCCGCGGCACATGTCGCGTCACCGTCTTAAGCTTGCTTCTGCTACGATATCGGGCAGTTCAATGAACAGGGTTTCCAGAGCTCTTTGGGTATGAAAATAGGATTGTCAAGTGCAAGTCAAATTTTTTTGTACTTATCCAAAAAGAACTTCAAATGCTCCTGTTAGATTTTGATTTAAAAGGTGAGAAATAAATCTGTTTAATATCGTAGTTACAGTGATATTGCACATGGTACTAATAGCTGCAAAATTTCTTAAAAACGAAGAATGGAAATTTTACCCCTACAAGGCTTAAAGGTTCCGGTAATCACTAAACTTAATTTTAACCTGTAATAAAAAAAATCTTTCGTTGGTTCCGTAAATTCCAAATCCGCATGTTCTAATGCAATACATATCTGAAAACAAAGACGCTTGACATATTTCATCCACTACGGAACCCTTATCCAGTCACTATTAGGGTGTGTGTAAAAACAGCAGGATACTCCCGACATCGATTCAGTACGTCTCAGTAAGTCCGTGGGCTGTTGAGCGTGTGCCGTGAAAAATCGAGATCGAGACACAGGCGAGGGGATGTCGTTAGAGTGTCAGTATATTCAAGGTTCTGTAGGATTGTCCTGATGTTTCAGTTCTTACCTTCACAAGAAGCAGCACTAAATTGGCTAGATTAAAATGGAGATATTAATACAACTGCTGGTCGCCTACAGGTCCAAATTCGACCGTAATTCAAGAAGTTGCTGCCATTTTTTTAATGCTAATGTTGAAGCTCGTCTTAATAGCAACTAAGCTAAAAAGAGACAAAATCGGTTGACAAGCAGGTAAAAATGGTCCTGAACTCATCAGTCTTTACCTCTATGTCACTTTCATACTCTTGTACCAAATAATCTGCTGTAAAAAGAGGAATCCTTTGCCCGGGTTATCAGAGACTTCCTTCTTAAGTTATCCCTTGCAATAGACCTACTTGAGACGGAACGCTTTTGGGCATTGTCGGTTCGATTCCGACATACCACTTTCGGGGTTTTACGAAAAGAAAAGGAATCAGCTGTAAAATATTAATAAAGAAGTGATGTTGGCCGATGATCATCGATTATTGTAACGTATGAACTATTGCCATACAAAAGATCAAGCTGTGTATGTTTGAGCTAATAAGACATGAATCGCAATGCTCCATACTCCGACTGCACTGCAGTGGTAACTGCCAACTGAATCCATCGACTCCAATATGGGAAAAAATGTGTGATTTCCTTTCTTTTATCTGCTTATACTTTATGTCCCTCAATAGCCATTATCATCTACATTTTTCCCAAATTTTTTTATGGTCGGTGCGGTATGTTTCTTTACTAGTTTAGAAAGAAGACTAGCTGTTCCCCGGAGTCGTAGCATGATGTTACATAGCCTGTAACCTTCCTTAATAAATACTCTATCCAACACAAAATTATTTAAATCTGATAGATAGTTCTAGAGATTAACGCGTTTAAAAAACAATCAATCGAACAGAAAAACTCTTCGGCTTTTTTAAATTAGTATAGGTAACGTATGCCCTCTATGAGTGCTGCCATCTAATCCAGAGTCCAGATATATTGACTTCCTGGCTCGTTTTTAATATACAGAATATATAAAAGCAATAGAAATTATATATATTTGATGTGCTTCCGAATATTAAACAAGACAGATATCGGGTAATCTTGATATAATTTTCTAATGAAACATATTATCTAGTAAGTCTAATGTTTATCTATTCTAGTATTGGTCGTATCTGTCTTGATTAATTAATAAGAGACATTATCCCACATTTTTTATTTATAATATTGCTACCCTATTTCTGATAAAGTAGTATTTTGAGCATTGCTTTTTGTTTCGCAGTCGGAAAACGGCGGGGGTCCGCAATATATATTTATACACAAATATATTATTTCTGTTGTGTTTTTCATAGCGCGACCACTGAAATAAGTTTTATATGATTGTACTAGGATTTGTCATTGTCATACATTCACGCCTGTATCTGAAGGGGTAGGGCAGAGGCAAGCAGGGTATGCAATGGTAGGAAAAGGAGATTGCTTATACGGATAGATTATGGAGTTTAAGCAATAGAGCTCGTAGCTCGAGAAGATCATAGTCGCATGCTTGTAACCCGAACTGGCTATCGAATGGAAGAGCGAGTCCTATAACTCATTGTACTAAGATTTGTGCTGTATATTTCACATAGAGACACTTTCATATCAAAGCGATTGCGAAATAGACCACACTGCACAGCATCGAATCAATACAGGGTGGATGAAGTGGCGGTGGAATCAATACAGGAACCATTTGTGATCTCAAGTTTCCGATTAAGTTAAAGGGACAGGTGTATAAGACTATCATCAGACCTGCCGTCCTGTACGTATCTGAAAGTTGGCCCACAAAGAGAACGGATGAGAGACGCCTGCACGTAGCCGAAATGCGTATGTTGACATGTATGCGTGGTGTGACTAGGATGAACAAGGTGAGAAATGAATAAATCAGGGGGAGTCCGAAAGTAGCACCAGCGGATGAAAAGCTGAGGAGCGATAGGTTATCGTGGTATGGACATGGGATGCGGAGGGATGAGCAAAATGTACTGAAAAGAGTTTTATGTATGGATGTTGACAAGAGAAGAGAACGACCAAATAAAATTGGGACAAGGGTAGGCAGATGATGATGAGACACTTTCATATCCTCAAATTCATAGAAGAGAAATGCGGCCCGCCAGACTTCGTCCACCTTGAAAATTGACCTCTGTTTAATACATAACCTGTGTATGTCCATCTGGAATAATGAATCATTCAAATAGTGAAAGTGTCCCATGCAAAGTGGGAGAGCCATGCTTCGGCACGTATGGGCCGGCTCGACAGGAGTGATATCACGGCGCAGAAAACCGGTGTGAAGGTATGCTTGTGTTGTTTCGCAGAGTGAGTGAGGTTACCGGAGGCCACAACCCCCCTCCCCTACTTGCTCTTTTCCCACATTAAAGACCGGCAACGCACTTTTGCGTGACAAAGTTACAAACATCCATACATCCTCACAAACTTTTCCGTTTATAATATTAATAGGATACAATTAACATAGGTATCTGTTATAGCTTACCTCATTCTGGATCACCAGGACAATGATACTTAATAAACGGAATTTTTCCCCACAATGTTTGCCTCAATAACATTAGGTCGAGTACACACGGTTCGAGTTTAGTTCATCACCATGGGAGCGATAGTGTGCCGCCCACCTACAAATGACGTCACTGTAAGTTTGCGCTTTGCGTTAAATTCGCGGTATTTCAGTATTAGGGCGATGTTTAAGTGTGATAATGTGTCTACATTAGAAGAGGGACTGAGTTTAATTTTATGTTGTAACTAATAACTGACTGAGTAAGATGTATGTCTCGGTTATCGTGTGACTGAGGTTATATAAAGATAGATAGATATCACTTTATTTGTACATTATTGTAAATTTTAACCGACTTCAAAAAAGGAATAGGTTCTCAATTCGACTGTTTTTTTTTATGTTTGTTACCTCAGAACTTTCGACTGGGTGAACTGATGTTGATGATTCCTCCAATGATTTCTACTCTTGCCTGTCTTGGGTGACACCTTTCCATTTTGGTCCAGCTGTCAATTTAAGCTCGTCTTCCCACCTCGTGTGTTGTCTTCGTCGATTTCTTTACCGTCTCTTGGGTACCATTAGGTGACTTTCTTACTCCACTTTTCCACCGTGTCGCTTATCATATGGCCTGACCACCTCCATTTTTGCTGGTCAATACGTGTGAGTGTATCAATTGTATGTGGGAGAGCGGAGCCATGCTTCGGCACGTATGGGCCGGCTCGACTCCGCTCGATACCACGGCCTCACAGAAAACCGGTAGTGAAGCAACGCTTTCATTGCATTTCGCCGAGTGAGTGAGGTTACCGGAGGCCCTAACCCTTCCCTCTCCCCTATTCCCATCCTTCCCCTCTCCCCTTTTCCTACTCTTCCCCACCTTCCCCCTTTTCTCCTACTCCCACCTTAAAGGGCCGCAACGCACTTGTGACTCTCGAGTTACAAGTGCCCATGGGCGGCGGTAGTCATTTACCATCAGGTGACCCGTCTGCTCGTTTGCCCCCTATACCATAAAAAAAAAAAATAGCTTTGTTTTTTCTTTAAATCAATGTTTCTAATTTCTTCATGACGTTTACAACCAAGCAGGAATGGGAACAGGAATGATCAAAAAGTTCGGAGAGACATTGATAGTTGGAGGTGCATTTCAAATGATTTTTATGACAACTATAATTACTACTTAGAAAATATAAAAATATACAGATATATCTGTATATTTAGTCAAGTTATGTATATCAAATTAAAACATACATAATATAAGTTATCTAAGATAGAAGATGAAGAATTGGGTCATCAAATATACATGGAATTTTCCAAAATCTTCCAAAACAATTGCAATTGCAAACAATTGAAAAGTAAATGCCTCGATTTTTTTTTTTAAGAATACTAGCAACGTGGGTCACACATTACTAGTATTCTTGTTAACCCCTCCAGCTAAGCTAAACGCTTGTGTTAGGAGTGGGTTCACGTCGGTAGTGCACTGGGTGGGGTTCCAACCCGCAACCGTTAGATCGCAAGTCCAACGCCTTAGCCATTACGCTACCGCCGCTTATATTCTTCATTATAAAGATTTGAAATTTCAAGTTATCGAAAGTAATATATCAATTTCAATTCACGTATATTCATACTTTAATAAGAATCGTCCATGTTCCAAGCCTAGATTCTCAATATCGTACAGTAAACAGTATATTTCTGTGTTCTTTTAATCTCCATATCCGAAGCAGGAAATCTAAATAAAAGCATATGACATAAGTAGGTCGTATACCTGCTGACTGCATATGTCAGGCGTTTTATTGCCCAGTCCGGGTAGAATCTAGATCGGTGCAGTACCCCTTACTAAGGTTCTAACTATTGTGGATAATACAAATATATAATACATAAAGAAAATACTTCTTGAGTGAGCAGCGAACTTGAGAACTAGTGATTGCGGGTCCGAACTCTTCCACTCTCTTAGCTTAGTTGGGAGGAGTAAGAAGAGTACTAGTTATATGTGACCCACGTAACTTAAAATAGTCCTCTAGGGCTAGTGTGGCAGAGATGAGAGTCGCGTCCGATGTTTCGATGTTGTTAGTAAGAGTTATAATCATAAAGGTTCGAATTGCACTGATGTTTTGAGTGTACTCGCCATTATTTTGTACTTTTGACAAATGTACGACGTGACCTTACCGCGATAACGTCAACATCGAATGTCGGATTCCAACCGACTACCACAGTATTCCGTCACGGGGTCTCCTCTCTCTCCTCAGACTTGCAGCTTGTTTAACAGGTAACCCAACGTACGGAACAGAAGGAATATTTTTTTGGGTTTCTTTGTGAAACGTTTAACAAAATTGCCAGTAACGTGTGACCTACATAACTAGTCTTTAAAAACATATTAATTATGATTAGAATAATAATAATAAACACGAGGTAGGTATTAGTTTTACAGAGTGGATTATTTACATATGTAACATGGCATTAGGATAAACTCTTATGCTAATGTTTACAATAATAACATGTCACAATATGTAAATTTATTACATATTTCTATTCAACTAACCAGTTATTTAACTATTAGTAAGTATACAAAAGTAAAGTAATTAATCCTAATAAAATTACATTCACAATGGAATTGGGGCCTGCGAGAATACCAGCGTTGTAGAGCGATCTGTGACGATAGCTGACGCAGGTACCTTATTTGATCTTCGGTACCAACCAAGTGTTAAGACGTATGTTTATTGTGTAACTTGTAGAAGATATAAATAAAATATTTTTCTTTCTTTCTTTCATTCAGTAATAACCTTCTAAAGTTTCTACAGAAAAAAAATCCTTATGCCATAGTATGTTTTTTAACATAGCCTACCTTTACCTACATAATCTGTCAGAGTCTATTCGAAACAAAACGTCACTGCACCTATTAATAATGCCAGATGAGACATGGTAATATGTTTGATAGTAGATGAATGAATGTTAGATCGTCAACTACGACCGTTAACGTTTATTACAAACTGCGTACCGATGGTAGTGGCTCAGAGGAAAAATATGAACCTTTCAGTGTACCTCTGTAAACCAACTTGCATACGATAGCCGTGGGATTTGTACGATATTTATTTATTTATTTGAATATCGCACGGGATTGTATGTAGTAGTTTTCTTGACATTTCATAACATTACGGCGCTATTTCAATGGGTTCAGTATCTACAAGTTATAAGTGAAAATACATAGCTATGTATTTTCACGTTTTTGTTTTATAACTGAGTTTAAACGTGCTTATTAATTTGGTCCCACTCACAGGCTTGTCCTTATTACGTGAATGGCACCAAATTATAGTGGGAAAATGTGGGTGTTTAATGCACCTCCGATTACCACTTCAGAGATACAGACGTGAGTCTATTTATGTACGACTGATAGTCCGGGTGGCACCGATTCGTTTGGCTGTACTCTTTTCTTCTTAAAGGTAGAAGAAGTAGGGTGAAAACCCGGTGACAAACGTAACAGATACTCCTCTTTCATAAAGATCTGAGTGTCTGTCTGTGGCATCAAAGCTCCCAAACGGATGAGCCGATTTGAGAGCGGTTTTTTTTTTGTTTGAAAGGTGATTTGATCGAGTGTTCTTAGATATAATTCAAGAAAATTTGTCCAGCCGTTCGAAGATCATCAGCTCTTTTATAATCGTTGAAGGGATTTTCGAGTCGGGGGTATTTTAAATTTTTAATTTATGATTATAAGGTATTTTATTACGCCACTTAGCGAAATAACTTATTCTCAACAGACATCTACCCAAATTCAAATTCTTTATGGACATAATGATTTGCACAATATTATGAATTCCTTCTCAATCTCTTCTAAAAATTGTGCTACAGGAGTTAGCGTCCCCCTAAGTATTTTATGCGCTACTATTGATACGCGACACTATTGATAAAAAAAACTATCTATAACAAAAAGATAAAAAAGATTGGCAGTCATGGGACTACCGACAGAAGTGAAAACTTAAAAGAAAGGCGAACTTAAAACTCCACATTAACAGGGTAGTGACATTAATGAATAAGGAGCTGACGGAACTCAATGTTTAGATTAGCGCCCTCTAGTGGATCTATTTATGTATTATTAGCGTGACGGTCAAGAGTTCAGTATCTTTTCCCCATAGCAAAAGTGCACAAACGTGCCAAAAGAAGTTTTTACTTCAAAAAAGAAAATCAACCAAACAAATATTGACAAAAAATACACAAAATGCAGTGATGGTATATGTGTGCATGAGCTTGTGTGTGTACGAGTGCGTGTACAGGTTCGTGACACTACAAGGCTGCTATTTTATAAATTGTAAATTCTACTTGTGAACCATTAACTGAATGTCGATACAAATATGAACAATATTATTAAAATACTTAGCGAACACCTAACGAACATGATTGGGGCATATACACAGTATCAATTAAGGCGAATGTGCGCGCCGCGGTGATTAGGTGGTTAGTTAACATGCAGGAAACGATCCTCTGATTGTGTACCAGTTGTGATTAGAATGTAATGTGTAGACAATCTATATTTGAGAGTGGATTATATGTAAATGCGACAATAATATAAACTTATTAAACAATGCCTTATCTTAATACATAACTCTTTAAAAAAAAAACTATATACTGTTTTTCTCATGGATGCCATTGTCAGAACTGACTGACTGTCAGAAGACTGGCCTGTTGGTCTAGTGGTTAGTGACCCTGACCACTATGCTTATAGGTCGTGGGTTCGATTCCCACCTGAGTCTGGGTGTTCTTTCTGTCCGTTGTTTCTATTGAAGTATGTGTACTAAGTATGTGTACTTATGTAGTATGTTAAGTACTTATGTGTAGTATTATAAAGCATATTGTTATATTAGCACATTAGTATGGTGCGTTATTGTATATCTCTTTTTATTAAGTATTAAATGGAACTCTCAAGTGTAAAGACGTCTTTCAATAATACTTCCCACAGTTCACTATGTTTGTAAAGTCCCCCGGCGACACAGGAGTAATTCCTAATGCGGGAGTTGTCTTTTTAAAAAATTGAATTGAATTGAAATTAAGAACTGGACCAGATTGAAGTGGGACCACACGGGAAGCACCAGCTATCAAAAAAAAAGAATCATCAAAATCGGTTCACCCAGTCGAAAGATCTGAGGATCTGAGGAGAACAACAAACATAAAAAACATACTGTCGAATTGAGAACCTCCTCCTTTTTTAAAGTCGGATAAAAGTTTGATCAAAAGCTTGCTTTAGAGCCATTCCTGAGATACACGAATATACAAGATTTACTAATTTAGAGTTATTAGATAAACTAGCCGCTTCCCGCAGTTTCACCTGCGTTTAGAGTCACTGCTCTGCTCCTAAGGGTCGTAGCGTGATGTTACATAGACTATCACCTTCCTCGATTAATAGTCAATCCTAAACAAAAAGAAATATTCAAATGTGTTCGTGGCAGAGCCATGCTTCGGCACGTATGGGCCGGCTCGACCGGAACCGGCAGTGAAGCAATACTTGCATTGCTTTTCGCCACGTGAGTGAGGGTACCGGAGACGTTAACCCTTCCCTCTCCCCCTCTCCCCCCTCCCTCTCTTTCAATCTTACCTTACTCCCACCTTAAAGGCCGGCAACGCACTTGTGACTCTTGAGTTGCAGGTGCTCATGGGAGGCGACAGTCATTTATCATCAGGTGACCCGCCTGCTCGTTTGCCCCCTGTACAATAAAACAAAAATCTGGCTGATGGTTTCAGAGATTAGCGCGTTTAAACAAATTATCAAGAACTCTAAAGCTTGATTATATTGGTACTAGCAACACGCCCCGGCTTCGCACGGGTAGCAGAGACATCTTCGACAATTATCAACATATTATTTCAATCAATTTACACAAAATCTTAACAAATTACACACCTAAACCTTCCTCATGAATCACTTTGTCTATTAGTGAAAACCGCGTGAAAATCCGTTCAGTAGTTTTTCAGTTTATCGCGAACACACAGACAGACAGACGCGGCGGCGGACTTTGTTTTATAATATGTAGTGATAGATAATGTGCGCCCTATGAGTGCTGCTCCCTTCCTAAATCCGGATATATTTACTCCCTGGCTCGTTTTTTAAAATACAGAATATTATATATAAAAGTAATAAATTTTCAAAATTTTAATGTTTTTTTATTTGTAATTTTTTTGATTGTATGCTGTGTTTTGTTGTAATAAAGGTTAATATTTTATGCTTGATATATTTTCTGATGAAATATTTTCAAACAAAAAACTCTTGAGCTAAATATATTATTAAAATATAACTAGCAGCGCCCCGCGGTTTCACCCGCATAAGTCCCGATCCCGTGGGAATATATGGATAAAAAGTAGCCTATGCGTTATTCCAGGTCTCCAGCTATCTACATACCAAGTTTCAAGGTTCAGTGGTTTTTGCGTGAAAGAGTAACAAACATCTATCCATCCAAACTTCCACATTTATAATATTAGTAGGATTTAGATCCATAAGTGTGTGGGGGCTTTTAGGTATTATCGACGGGTCCTACGTGTACTGGTACAAGTACAAAATTGTAACTATACAGGAGAGCGATTCAAGGATTTTTAAAGCTCATAACGTTTTACTAACAAAACATAAATGTTTTGAAACTAATCCATATTTTAAAATAAATTTTACATGGTAATAAATATAGGTTGTTTTTTTTTTTTTATGGTATAAGGGGCAAACGAGCAGACGGGTCATCTGATGGTAAATGACTACCGCCGCCCATGGGCACCTGTAACTCAAGAGTCACAAGTGCGTTGCCGCCCTTTAAGGTGGGATGTGAGAAGAGGGGGAGGGTGGGAAGAGGGGGGAGAGGGGAAGGACGGGAATAAGGGAGAGGGAAGGGTTAGGGCCTCCGGTAACCTCACTCACGCGGCGAAATGCAATGCAATCATTGCTTCACATGATGATGATGCAAAAAAACTATTTTCGTCATTTTGCTGGTTATACCAGTATACGTAGGACAGGACCCGTCGTTATATAAGTAAACGTTGTAGATATCGCTAAATATCTAAGTTCGTCAGATTGTTTGTGTTTTTCAATTAGGAACCTCTCAGTAGCTATGGATCTGTAAACGTGCTCAATAAACGACAATAGACTCGCCTTACTATAACGATACCAAAAAATACATGAATCGGTGTTTATTTAGGAGTTAGTCATAAATTAACTTCGATATATCTATATGAAAAGTTAAATAATTAAATGAAAAGTTCCCAAACAGAGACTACGGACCGGAAGTAATTAAGCAAGGTCTATGTCCAGGAGTGGACGTCGTGTGGTTGGAACGATGATGATTAATTAAATTTACTTTGTGTAGATTTTATTTAACTTCGCTGTGCTGTGTGTTGCAATGCCACGTAAAGCAAAAACTATTTGGTTGTGTCGAGATTTGTAGTACGAGGCGGGATTAAGCCGAGTGAGTATGGTAATGGCGCGGGCGCTGGCTCGCGCCTCGCGTCGTCGTGCCGGTCGATGTGTGTAAGCGGGGTTGCACACATCGGCGCTTCAACAGGTTGTATAAAAGTTTCGTCACAAAAAAAATAGGTTCCAGGTTCCATTACAATCTGATCAATAGTTTAGGAACACATAGAGGGTAAACATACAAATGTTATTTTTTATTTATACACTAGGTTTTGCCAGCGGATTCGCTCGCGTAAATGTGAATTTTTCCATCCCTTGTACTGTCGTCACAGTATTGTTTTAGGTACCTACCCTATATCCTTCTCCGTATCCCAGGAAAAGTGTATGCGAAATTTCATGATGGTCGGATGAACAGTACGGCAACGCATGAAATACTAACAAACACACATTTTATTATACTTATAGATTTATAACTGAAATTGCGTTAGTGTTTTTTGTAAACCTTCTTTTAATAATCCTATTCTGCTTGTACTCAACTCAACGTAGCGATATTTCGCTTAACTTTAGACGTATGATCTGAGACAGTTAAGAGAGATCACTCCTCAAAATTAGTATGCAAAAATATCGACTGTCGTTACCTTAAGGACGGTGGATGAAAATAAACAGCACCTACTTAATGCCGACACAGGGTGTTACAAAAAGGCGTGGTCATATTTTAGGAACGTCATTTATAGTCGAAAATATTCGAGATAGCCGGATTTTTTTTTTTTAATGAATGTAATATTTCTTTTCCCTCTTGTAGTGCATATTTCTAAACAATATAGTATTGGAGTTTACTCCTTAAGAATCAATTTTCATATAAAGCCCCCGGTATAGAAATTTTATGAGGAGTGAAATTAATAAAAGCCTTAACTCAACTCACGTCACTTTGAAATCATGTATGTGTATAAAAGTGAGTGTGTGTAAATTTAATTGCATTGTAAACACTCCAGTCGTGCGTGGAATTAAGGATAGATAGATAGATAGAGACAGAGCGAGAGAGCGAGCGAGCGAGCGCGACGCATGTATGTATAATATATATATACTGTACAGCGTCTACATAAGTTATATATGTCATCGTAAAATCGGCACACACACTTTACTTTTCAGGTATTTTTTTCGGAAGAATCCGTATATTCCATTTCATTTAACATCTTGGTATTAAATAGATATACATACTTTCATTCGCAACAACGTTTTCTCAAACGAAATATTCGCTTTATCGGTCAATTTTGAAGTTCAATTTTACAGTTTCAAAATAAAATTTCTGTATTAAAAAATTTCTTTCAATTGTTATCGTTTTACACACGTCATACGATCCTAAAATATGACCACACCTTTTTGTAACACCCTGTAGAACATATCCTCACCTCGAGGTAAACACAGTCCAGATATTAGTTTGCATAAGTTTTACAGCATCCCCATCGAATCCCTTACCTCAGGGATCTACAGTAATGGGTGGGGATTGTTTGGCCGTGACGTCATCGACGTGCAAGGTGTGGAATTTGTGCCTGGCGGTTGACGATTAGAGGTTCCGATGGCTTGTTTCTTGCAGGCTGTACTTTGGATACGTTTGTACTAAATAAATATAGAAGTTTTTCTGAACCTTTGGTAAGTTATTATTTATAGTAGTGTTAAATAATTACCAAATTTTTTTAGCGCAGGGTTTTGTAAACAAATTAATCATTGTGCGTGGATGATGCGGCGGTAGCGTAATGGCTAAGGCGTCTAACTTGCGATCAAGTTCGCAGCGGGTTCGAACCCCACCCAGTGCACTACCGTCGTGAACCCACTCCTAACACAAGCATTTAACTTAGCTGGAGGGGTTAAAAAGAATACTAGTACCTATTCTTAAGAAACAAATCCTTTAAAATTTAAAAAGTTGTCAGTGAGAAAATTGTTTTAATAAATTTACTTTTGACAAAAAACTTATTGTCGCGTTGAGATTTTGTGTCGATCTATAATTTTTTGTTAAAAAAAGATTATTTATAAATAGATTTTATGAAATAAATATGGTTATTATAAAACTATTGCCCGTCTGATGTTAAATGTTACCATACCAATGTGATCGATGTCTCCTGCGTGTACGCACCTGTATCGACAACTTGTTATAGTGTGTACTGTGTGTTAGCAACAACTTTACTACTATCAAACTTTTGATATTAACAGTATTACGTAAATATTTTTTTATTTTGCACAAGTACCCTCTATAGAGTATTTTATTTATCTTAGATCTAAAGACAGCTTAAAAATGTATACTTGCGATTGGATGTGTTGAGGGAAATGTTTCAATATCTGTGTTTACGCCTAGGATAAGATTATTATTTGTTTGTATGTGCTTAAACTTTCTCATGTAAGTGAATTGTTGAAATTCTAATGAGAAAATAAAGATATCTCAAACCTCATTAACTATTAAATTCACTAAGTAACAGTAACTTATCCAATTGACTAAATACTGTTAGAAACACTCTCACCACTGTTGGTATAAACTATCAAAATCACTAAATAACAGTAACTGCTATGTTGTTCGAACCTCAATCAGCACTCAAGTGATTGTTATCCACTTATAATATACTAGCTGCCATGGGAATATCGGGATAAAAAGTAGCCTATGCGTTAATCCAGGTCTGGATGTCTTAATAAAAGCAGTTCCTGGATCCCTCCTACTCAAGGCGAAGTACGTGTGGTTTTAGTCGGTTCGATTCTGACACACCGCCCCACCGAAAACCCCGGTGGGGTGACGGCCCGAGGGGGTTTCCAATCGCACAAAAAAAAAAGGTCTCCAGCTATCTATATACCAAGTTTCATCGCAATCGGTTCAATCGTTTTTGCGTGAAAGAGTAACACACATCCATACATCGTCACAAACTTTCACGTTTAAAATACTAGCAGCTCACGCGGTTTCACCCGCGTAAGTCCCGATCCCGTGGAAATATCGGGATAAAAAGTAGCCTATGCGTTAATCCAGGTCTCCAGCTATCTACATACCAAGTTTCATCGCAATCGGTTTAGTGATTTTTGCGTAAAAGGGTAACCATCCATCCAAACTTTCACATTTAAATATTAGTGGAATTAGACTCGAAAGATCTTAGAACGGTTGAACAGATTTTCTTGAATTATATCTAAAAACACTCTCGATTAAGTCACCTTTCAAACAAAAAAACCGCACTCAAATCGTTTCATTTGAGAGCTTTGATGCCACGGCAGACACATAGACACGTCAAACTTATAACAACCGGTTTTGCGTCGTTGGTTAAAAAATAAATACACTCAACCACGAATAGTTTCAGACATAAAATATGGGAATACTTATTATCGGCAGTTTATACCGTCTTTCGTTCTGTCAGCCGGGTGTAAACTAACAAAGAATAACTTGAAAACAGTGGCGAAGTTAAAAATGATAAGTTACACTAGAAACCTCTTAGTGACAGTAAGTTTATGCTTATGTTGAATGTTTTTGTTGTTTGTGTATTGTTTGTGTGAAGGCTTTTGAATTGAGAAGTTTAGACTTTGTGTTTATGTTGAAGAAATGTTTTTTGTTCCCTTTGTACTGCATACACCTGTTATTAAGTACTAGTTATTCTAGAACGATATTTACATTGTTGTATTTTTCTATTAATACTGTAGTTTTGAGTTTTGGATGAAAAGAAAGTGTGTGTGTGCAATTTACACACGGCAGAAGTGAAACTTCTGAATTAATTTACCAACGAATTTTAATACGCAAATGCACAAAAATGAAACACGTTGACTATGACGCATTTTCTGAAGGCTTCGTAGTACTCAAGCGCAAAAACACGTACTAGCATACGAAGATTATAGGAGACACTGTATACTTGTATTCTATCTCATTCTCTCGCAGGCTAAATCCTATTGTATTGTGTTTGTCTCTTTTTAGTGTGACTTTTTCGTTGCATTAAATTCACAACGATTCCAAAGAAGTTTCACTTCAAAAATGCTCATGCACTCCGCATTTATGTTATACTATGTATTATAGTCACTGTTCCGCTCCTCAGGGGACGTAGCGTGATGTTAGATAGCCTATAAAGCCTATAACCTTCCTAAGAATTGGGAAAAAAACCTTTTGTTAATGCTTGTTAGTTGCTCGCAAATTTATTCGCGTTGAATTTTTTGTGAAATTTATGCCATATTTAATATAATTCCGGGATAAAAAGTAGCCTATGTGCTATTCCAGAATATAATCTATTTCTGTGCCAAATTTCAACCAGATCCGTTCAGCTGTTTTTGCGTGTAAGAGTAACAAATAACCATTTTTTAATCCTCGTGAACAGTATTTTGTTTTCTGGATGAAAAGTGCTCTGAAAACGTGTATCGAATATTCCAGATGATCGGTTCAGTAGTGTAAGCGTAACAAACAAACGAACTTACAACCGCAAAATAATATAAGTTAAGATTATTACGGTAGGTACAATCAAAATTAGACCTTAAAAACGTTCCTTTTCGTTTCAATATTGTATAAATAAACATGGAGAATTCGGTCACCGTACATTCGCGATATTAGTGGGTACTCACCTTAGATAAATAGTCGTCACTGGCATCATTTGTCTGCACAGATGAATGGCTCCGGCCTCCTTGAGCTCGGGACTGATGGTATACTAATGTGCGCGAATGTGACGGGAATACATATGCCCACTACACTAATATGTTTAGGAACGGGAGGGTGTAAGTTGGGAGAGGACGGCGGTTTACTGAATAAAAGGTAGCGAAGAGCCTAATATACACTTATCAAGGATGAATAAGTATTACAGTTTCGTCCGGAAACTATAATACGGAACTTCAAAGCTTCAAGAAAAGAGCGCTCTCCTCAAAGGCCGGCAATGCACTTATGACTCTTGAGTTACAGATGTCCTTTTGCTCGATTGCCTCCTATACAATATCCTCCACATATTAAACAAACTTCATAAAACACATGAACACAATCTTACCTAAAAACAAAGTCCCCCGGCGTGTCTGTCTGTCTGTTCGCGATAAACTGAAAAACAACTGAACGGATTTTCATGCGGTTTTCACTAATAGAAAGAGTAATTCATGAAGGTTTAGATGTATAATTTGCTAAGATTTTGTGTAAATTGATTGAAATATGTTGATGATTGTTGAAGATGTCTCTGCTACCCGTGCGAAGCCGGGGCGGATTGCTAGTACTTAATAAAAAAAAATTAAAAAATTACAATGAAATTAAGTAAAAACAGTAAATGTTTTTGAATGAGTTGATTATGAATTCAAGTCTTAAGTTTTGGTCGCTACTTCAAGTGTAGGTATATTCCGTATTCGCGATTTTATTGGCAAATTCTGTAGACTACGTTTGTGTTTTAGTGCAAAATTCTTTCAGCATATTCATGTATGCATTGTAAAGAAGCAAATGACAGGCGCGCCGTTACTAATACAAATAAACACTAATAGTAGTATCAGAACAATCTCACCACTATAGATATAAACTATCACATTCACTAAAACCCATATCCGCGATGTTGTTCGAACTTTTACGCGAGCCGATTTTGAGGTTTAAACAAAATTACTTCTAGAATAACAGCGATTATAATGTCGAAATACAGAGATATAGTACATGTATGTATTGGCACACGCAAAATATACCGAGATGAGTACACGCGACGGAAGATGGTTGCGGACTGACGAGCACGGACATAGGACTGGTACATTGCAAAAAGCGCAGAGGCACCTTTGTGAAGTAGAGGGTTGCTCCATCCATTCAGCAGGGATATCTTATAATGCACATATCCCCCCACCATTACCCGCTATTTGTCAGACGGACCAATGGCGTTGCGTCACCGGTATAACTAGTCATAATAATGTCTATTGATTCATTATTATTAAATAGTGAACTTTTTTATCATCTACTATACTTTTTGAAAGAGGCGATAACAGTAGTCAGCACTGATAACCTCATACAATCCGACGGACCTGCTTGTCAAGTTAACGTTTAAAAAAAAAACGCCAAAATAATATTTGGCTTTCCGCTATCTCTTGTGCTTCGTACCAGTCTGACCGTAATAAGAAAGTGGAGTGGGGTGGAAGGGTGTAAGGAAACTGTCTCCAAGGACTGGGGTTCCGTATGCATCTGATCGAATGTCAAGGGTTCCCTTTATCGGTTGAGTTACGTTTCGATTGACGGCAAATGTTTTATGAGCTTCGAGTGTTTTGAGAGAATTCTATTTTATTCATTGTTCGTGGGAGAGCCATGCTTCGGCACATATGTACCGGTTCGACCGGAGTGATACCACGGCCTCACAGAAAACCGGCAGTGAAACAATGCTTGCATTACTTTTCGCCGCGTGAGAGAGGTTACCGGAGGCCCTATCCCTCCCCTCCCCCTCGTCCCGTTCTTCTTCCTTCTTCCCTTACTCCACATTAAAGGCCGGTAACGCTCTTGTGACTCTTGAGTTGCAGGTGCCATTGGGCGGCGGTAGTCATTTACCATCTGGTGACCCGTCTGCTCGTTTGCCCCCAACGTATTAAATAAGTATTAAAGTGCTATAATTTTTATTACATATTTAAGTTAAATTCCACGAGCTTCCTGAGACTTTAAACTATTAACGAGCTTTAGGATCATAAAGAAAATTTATTAATCTAAAACATATATAAAAATCGATGTGTGTATGTATGTTCCTATGGAGTACAATAAGGCTGGACCGATTTTCGGACATGCGGACATGTTGCTAGTCATAATATATTTATTTGAAAAATAACCAGTTTGTTGAACCTTGAACTATGCTTTATTATTTTCTATATTATCGAACTACCTACGCTCCGGGTTTTCACCTGCGTAAGTCCCGATCCCTTGGGAATATCGGGTTAAAAAGCCTATGTGTTAATCCAGGTGTCCAGCTATCTACATACCAAGTTTCATCGCAATCGGTTCAGTAGTTTTTGAGTGAAAGAGTAAGAAATATCCATACATCCTCGCAAACTTTCAGGTTTATAATAATACTAGCAACGCTCCGCGGTTTCACCCGCGTAAGTCCCGATCCCGTGGAAATATCGGGATAAAAAGTAGCCTATGCGTTAATCCAAGTCTCCAGCTCTCTACATAACAAATTTCATCGCAATCGGTTCAGTAGTTTTTGCGTGAAAGAGTAACAAACAATCATACATCCTCACAAACTTTCACATTTACAGTACCAGCAGCTCCACGCGATTTCACACGCGTAAGTTCCGATCCCGTGGAAATATCGGGATAAAAGGTAGCCTATGCGTTAATCCAGGTCTCCAACTATCTACATACCAAGTTTCATCGCAATCGGTTTTGTAGTTTTTGCGTGAAAGAGTAACAAACATCCATACGTCCTTACAAATTTCCACGTTTATAATATTAAAGTAGGATTATAGGTTGAATTTCACGACACGACACATATACACGATTAATAAAAAACCTCATCCGTACGAAAATCGAGTAAAACCAGACGTTTCTTACAAAATATATTTCTTTCTTTCCAGCAATTTATTTTCTACATCTGTCCCATATTATGTTCATCTAATATACTAACAAAAAGCTGTCTCACATCTCAGACTAACCGCAAATGTAGTTAAAGCCCTTTTAGACTAGTCTGGCGAGTGTGGTCTGCGCCGAGTGGCCCTCAATTGATGCCTTATTGAAACATTAGGCTGCGTACACATGGTTAGAATAGTCGTTGCGATTTTTTGAAGTGAAAACTTCTTTAGCGGCGTTGTCCACTTTTTGGGATGGGTAAAAAATTTTAAACTCGCGTCAGGACACGTGACCTGATCGAAAATTCGTAAGACGGAGCCGAGTTTCTTATATTTAAAAAAATATAACATTCGAAATTCAAACATTTATGAGCGGCCAGGAGCGCAGAACTTCCAGTGTCCACCCTATGTATACATTTAGAAATGTTATTACCTACTTTTTATTTTTAACCTAATTATATATATACAGATGTGTGTGTGTGTGTGTGTATATGCAAATACATTGTGAAGTTATGTTTTCACTTCTGAAGTGCAGTCCAACGACTGACTGTCTTTTTATTTTTTTACCTGCCTGCCGGTGGAACGCGAAAGTTTAAAAGTTAGTACATCTACAATTGTTGCTGATGATTATGTTAGTCTCACAATTTACCTAATATAAACATACGGTAAAAAACGATTCTGAAATTGCGACAAATCGCAGCGACAACTTAGTCGCACGGTGCATACGCCGCTAACCTAATCAGAGAAGTTCCATTTGTACACGTCTGAGCTCAATGCTATACTCAACAGAATTAGATTTCCACTGCACAGAATATTGCGACGAGAACATCTTTAAGTACTGAATATTATTAAGAATATTATTCTGGGGACCGCCCCTCTGGGATAATACTCTAACCCTCTAGAAGAACGTAGCTAAAAATCAATGGTATTCTTCTTAGTTTTAGGGCCATGATTAGTGTATAAGGCGGCGGTAACTTAATGGCTTCGGTGGGACTTGCGAGCTAGTGGTTCCGGGTTCGAACCCACCCCTCCATGGGCGAAGGCAGTGACTTACCACCAGGTGACCCGTCTGCTCGTTGGCCCCCTATAATATAGAAAATAAAAATCCAGTAAATTATCCTTATCTTCGTACTCCTGACAATTAAAAAAGTATTTTTAATTGTTTTAATTGAATTAAAATTATTTTGATTGAATTCGCTTTGCGTGAACCCACTCGTGAGACAAGTACTTATTTAGCTCAACTGGAGGGGTTAAAAAAAGTACCAGGAATGTGACCCACACGTTACTAATACTTTTTATTTAAGAAAGGGAGGGGGTGGGGCCGTGAGGGTAAAGTTGGCCAGTGCCCAAGTGATACCGCTAACGGTACAACTTAAAATAATCAGTCTTGAAGTGTATTGCGAACTTAGTTGTATTAAAACAGTAAGTAAAGTAATCTGCTTTATGGGTAGTGCTTTAAAACTCATTTAGATTTAAAAGAATAGTGAAGACCTTTGCGGGGCGAGCATGCAGAAAATACCCTGATCACATTTTTGAAGTGATAACATCTTATGCGAGGGTAAACCGTTTCGTTACGTAACGCGTTACGGCGCCAGTCTGTCTGGCTTCCCTTTCTCTCACGCATACGGCAGCTGTAGGTTTAAGTTATCACTTCTGTCGGGCGTCCCGAGACGCACACGTTCTTTTTTTTTGGTGATCTTCTGAAGATATCAGGTCAGAAGTTCCCGGAACCGGAGAGCTTGTATGACAGCAGAGAAAGATCGTGAGGTATCTAAGGATGGTGGCAAATGGCGGGCTAGTGTCTCTGTCTACACCGAATACAGAAAGACGTGATTTTATCGTTATTGTGTAAAAGTGATCCGAAAATAGAGTGGTTTTTTTTTATGGGGTAGGGGAAAAGGAGCAGACGGGTCACCTGATGGTAAGTGACTAGACTACCGGCGCCCTAAGAGTCACAAGTGTGTTGCCGGCCTTTTAGGTGGGTGTAGGGGAAGGGGGAGGGGGGAGAGAGAGGGGAGGGGGGAGAGAGAGGGAAGGGTTAGGGCCTCCGGTAACTTCACTCACTCGGCGAAACGCAATGAAAGCATTACTTCACTGCCGGTTTTCTGTGAGGCTGTAGTATCACTCCGGTCGAGCCGGCCCATACGTGCCGAAGCATGGCTCTCGCACTTATTTTGTGTATTTTGCTTTTCACTAAAAATACGCACTATCCTGTGTTTTATGTCGCACAAATGTATTTAAACACTGGTTGTAAGTGTACCGTTGTTAAATCGACCATACAAAGATACACTATTAGTTGCAGCGTTAGGGCGAGGTCCCAATGCAGCTAACCAAAAAAAAATTTTTTTCACGCAATAAATTATTGTCCGCGCCTTCGGTCGTGTAGTGTATACACATCTAAAATAAGAAAATGAAGCAGTTATGTTCTGTTTATCGATATATAAATGTAACTATCTATCTGTCGTCTCGAGCGACGTGCTCTGCTCGCCGCGCGGTGAGGAGGGTATTCGTTAATCAACTGGTGCGGAGTGCAGACAGAGTGCGTATGCGGCGAGCCGATATTAATATTATTACATCATTATAATACTTACCTTATACCATAACAAATAAAGTGAACATTACAGGTCGCCTGAACGTAAATTTTGTCAATCAATTCATTCATCCCTCGAGATCAGTACTTTTTCTGTCTAAAAGGTACCTTATGACCCTTTATGTACCCCTAACAACATTTGTGCAAAATTTCATGATGATAGGTTGAATAATTAAAGTTAAATAATTAATATTAGTAAGGATAGTTACGAGTATGAATGGCACAAATAGAACCTTAAGATCTCGCGTTTAGACTCATATTAATATTGCCGGGGCTCACAGGGACTTCCTTCCTAGGGTACACCAGAGTCCCCGGCATCAGGACCCCGTGACGGAACACCGTGTGGTTTTAGTCGGTTCGAGTCCGACATACCATCTTACCGTTAGCCCCGGTGAGATGATGACCCGTGGGGGTTTCCACACGTAAAAAAAAAAAAAGACTCATATTAATATGAATGTTACGGTTAAGGTAAAAAAAAAATTTAAACTCACTTCGCGTAATATCGCTATCGCTTACGCGTATTTTCTCGCTAATCGCTCTTTGTCGCTGCTCTTTGACCCCAGCCTTACGTAACTGATTTAGAAGCGGTTTGAAACACAACAATGGTTATGTAGACAAGTGGGCAGTTGATTTTTATTGACTTTGTAAACGACAGTAATAGCCTGAGAAGATTTATTGAAGAATTTGTATAACAAGAGAAAGAAATGTCTACATGTGGTTTAAAGAGTTTTTATTTACATATGGACGTAGGGCACAGTAGATTTTGATCTTATTACAGATGCGCTTTAGGAACGCCTCCACACTACACAATACTGTAGTTAACCAATATTAAGTGATAAGTGTAATAATAATAACTTCACACATCTCACACACGGCCGTCTGATCCCAAACTAGGCAGAGCCTGTACTATAGTAAGTAACAGAGTGCTTATAAACATGCTTAAATATTTCTAAATACATACATATCTTAATATATAAAACAAAGTCGGGTTTGTTCGAACACTTACAATTGGAGAAAGGCTGCACCGATTTTCATGGTTTTTGATTTGTTGTATTTGTCTCCGTCCCGAATAGCAGAGTAACTATTAAAAACATTGGAAAATTTAACAAACAAACATTGATTTTTACATATATAGATATGTGTAGACACACAGTAGTGCTAACTAAGCAGTTTGTAATATGTATGCACGCGTTGGTGTGGCAGGACTGGCAGGGCAGAGGGCAGTTGTCCCTTGAACGCGATACCACGCGCTAGTGTCCCTTGCCTGAACTCTCGACTTTGTAACTGTGTAACCAAATTGTAACCTATAAATATAGCAAGTGAACTTCTCAATGAGTATTATTGAACCCTCTTCGAACAGCCCGACCAACTGGTGGAACAGATACAAAACCGAGCATCAATAGAAAAACCACGTATTTCTTGACCAAAATGAAAAATCCAAAATGACTGAAAACAAAAAAAAACCAAAACAAAATCCAGAATTCGAACGCTGTACCAACCAACACAGTGATTAATTAAACAAACATCAAGATGGGATGTATGTACACAGCTTCCCATGATCATGTACCCGTCTCCCGCACATCCGCGTACGATACTTAACCTCGATACGCGATGACAAATTGTCTGTCTGTCTGTCTATCCGTGCACTCCACTCACTAATTCACTAGAGAAGCGACAAATTATTGCCATTGTTCGCGTAGACTTTCACCTTATAGGGCCAGATGATGTGTTTGATATAAATAACTCGTTTATTGTTCTACTTAATGTTAATGACATAGACTTTTGTAGATATGATTTTTGAAGTGAATACTTCTTTAGCGGCGTTGTGCACTTTTTGGGATGGGTAAAAATATTAAACTCGAGTCAGGACACGTGACCTGATCTTAAATTCGTAAGATGGAGCCGAGTTTCTTATATTAAAAAAATCGTGTTAAAGATTTATAATATATCACCTATATAGACCCATCCTATAAATTATGGTACCTATTGTCATTCAAACTAGATATCTGTCCAAAGGCTCATCTCACGACAATTAGAAATAAGTTAAAATTATTTTCCAAGTTAATAAATACGTGTTATAAAGATTAAAATTTTGGCAATTTTACTGGTACTATGAGTACTTAGTTATCTTAAAATTCAAGTACTCTAGGTCAGCGACCATAGATGAATTGTTTTTTTTATGATATAGGGGGCTAACGAACAGACAGGTCACTTGATGGTAAATGACTACCGCCGCCCATGGGCACCTGCAACTCAAGAGTCACTAGTCCGTTGCCGGCCTTTGGTGAGAGTAGGGGAAGAGAGAGAGAGGGAAGGGTTAGGGCCACCGGTAACCTCACACATTCGGCGAAATTGCTTGCATTACTTCACCGCCGGTTTTCTGTGGGGCCGTGGTATCACTCTGGTCGAGCCGGCCGATACGTGCCGAAGCATGGCTCTCTCACTTTGGTTTTCACCGGCTCCCTTTTGTTCTTAAAACCAAGCTCATAACCTTTTCACAGTTTAAAGAGATCCATAGACACTGTACCCGTTTGACTAAAATCCATCCAGCCATTATGTTAGTGTACTGGATGCGGTTCGAATCAGCAACCACGAGATCGCAAGTCCGATGTTTTAGCCTCTACGCTAGCGCCGCCATGTTGTCTCTCTTGTTGGGTAAAAATATCAATAGATAACAATCTAGGTTATAAAAATTTCTACGCACTTATATACTGCTGTATATTGAATAGAGATACATCAGAATGTAATTCGTTACCAAAGTGTACTTAACCTCAATACTCTATGATAAATGATCCGTCTCCACTCAACACTGATTCAACAATTTCTCACGACAAATTGACGGGTTTGTTTTGTATCATCACGACAGCTACTATAGAGGGCGTTAAACTTTGTGTGGCAAATTTTAGCGTTATGTGTAGCCATTGATTTAGTTAGAACAAAAAGAATATTGAAAAAAAAAATCGGAAAATTTTCATTTTCTTTTTTCATGCAGACATTTTCAGATAAATCTGGACATTCCATCAACATCCTTGGTATTAAACATCCATAGTTTCATTCATGTCAGCCCTCTCAATTTTCAAGTTTATTTTGTCTGTTTCAAAATAAAATTTCTGTATTAATCACGAATTTTCCTGAAATTGTTAGCGCTTTACATTATTCTACTATACGACCCTAAATCATATTTTAGGGTCACCACACCTTTCTGTAACACCCTGTATAGAGGGGCTAGTTGAGTGACATACTCGGCACTTTGTAGGTTTTGTAGGTTACTCTTGCCTTTGCGTACATGATGAGTTGGAGAAATGAAAGTGTGGATGGGATAGGTGGCAAAAAGAGACTAGTAAGAGTGATCAGTAGGAAAACAAGGGAAGTCTGCAGGGAACTAGTATAGTTTTTTTTTTTTATGGATTAGGGGGCAAACGAGCAGACGGGTCACCTGATGGTAAGTGACTACCGCCGCCCATGGGCCCCTTCAACTCAAGAGTCACAAGTGCTTTGCCAGCCTTTAAGGTGAGAGTAGGGGAAGAGGGGGACAGGGAAGGGTGAGGGCCTGTGGTATCCTTACTCACTCGGCCAATAGCTCTCCCACAGTATCTCCTGTAGTGCAAATTTTTAGACAAAACAAACGGTTTCGAGAATCGAACCGATAAATGCGCGTTTGTGTGTTGTTTTTAAGTAATCCCACTCTTAACTATTAAACACAGAATCAGCAATTGAAGTTAAAAATTACGTAAATATTTTATCCCTATAGATACAACAAAAAATAAATTATAACTTGAAAGCCTTAATTAGAATATAAGAGTCTTCCATTATTTCACAAAAAAAAAAAAAATTTAACCATCTGTCTCACTCTAAGTTGGCGTTGAAGAAAGAAGATAGAAATACGTATATAATTTATCATTTATACCATACAGACTTTTAAGATTTTTTGTTTATTAAATCGAATAAAAAGTACCCGAATGTCTAAACTCTAGAGTCTTTCCCTATTTTCTTAGCACTATAAAAATGATGACATTTTTAACATTTTCTATCTAGTCTAAAACAGCAATGGCCATACGGTTCGTCCCACGAGGCCAGGCCACTCCTACACAAATGGAAAGGCCTTGTACAGAGGCCTCGAGGGAGCAGACGGGCTGAGTAAAAAATGGACACTACCAACATCTTTCGTGGAATTAGAATGTGGGAAATAGCAATATAGTAAAGGTTTTTAGCCTATGGGGAGATCGCGTGCTGATTTTTTAGTATGAAATAGGTTCTTTTTCGTTAAGCAAATTTGATCACAGGAAGTCTAGAAGGTGTTGACCGTTGACAGTCGGTTGGCACTCTTTGATTCAGTAATAGACTACAAAAATAAACAGTCAGTCGTAGGACTGCACGTCAGAAGTGAAAACATAACTTTACAATGTATTTTCATATACACACACACACATCTGTAAATATATAATTAGGTTAAAAATAAAAAGCAGGTAATAACATATCTAAATGTATACATAGGGTACACTGGAAGTTCTGCGCTCCTGGCCACTCATAAATGTTTGAATTTCGAATGTTATATTTTTTTAAATTTAAGAAACTCGGCTCCGTCTTACGAATTTTCGATCAGGTCACATGTCCTGACGCGAGTTTAACATTTTTTATCCATCCCAAAAAAGTGCACAACGCCGCCAAAGAAGTTTTCACTTCAAAAAAAATTAAAAGGACAAAATCATTTACTTTATTGAGTGATTGCATTATTATGGAAAGCTTATTTAATATAGAATATCTTTATTTTGACATGGACTTAAACATCTGACATAAGTATAATTGATATTTTGATTGATATTTGAGTGATATAATTGATATTTTTATTATTTATTAATACAATTGATATTTTTATTATTTATTGATGTAATCGATATTGTGATTGATATTTGATTGATATAATTGATTGCTATTGTGGATATATATTCAAGAATCATACTTACTGTTTGACATTTTATAGAAAATTAGATATCATCGTAAAGAGAGCGAGTCTTTTTCTATCAACCGTGCGCCTTTCCTGTGCTTCTATTAAGAATTTCCTAATCGAAATACTGAATAACAATTGTCCCTATTCGGAACGAGGTAGGCTCTGCACTGTATTGATACACGTTTAAATTACCAGTAAACTCTTGGATTAATGATTTGTGGTACAGAAGGGACAAATTGAATACCTCTAGATCATCTAATCCTTTAAATGATTATGCTTAATTTAACGTTCTACCATTTAGCCCCCTGAATGACTATACTTACCATTATGTAATCTCACCCCTTGAATGGCTATACTCACCATTATACCGTCCAGCCACTTAATGGGTATACTTACTTACTTTAGGCCTGGCTGAACTTACCATTATGCCATCTAGCCCAGTATGCTATTTTTTTTTATAATGACCTCAAACCGCCTAATGGAAAGCTAGATTGAGGTCCAAAGACTGAAGACCACCATTGTATATATTATCCTTAATATTATATCTTCTAGCCTCTTATACTATCCATTATACCTTCTAGCCCTTTGAATGGTTATTCTTACCATTATACGATCTAGTCCCTTGAATGCTTAGCCATTCAAGGAACTAGATGGCTTGGGAGGATGGATTGGATAACTTACCATACTTAATATCATTTAACCCCAGGAATGGCTTTACTTGCCATTATATAATCTAACCCCTGATACGGCTATATTTCTCATTATACCATCTAGCCCCGTAAAGGGTTATACTTATCATTATACCTTAGAATTATATCATCTAACCAATGGCATACCATTCTACCATCTAGCCTCTTGAGTGTCTAAACTTACGATAATACCATTTAGCCCCTTCAATAGGTAATACTTATCGTTCTACCACCTAGCGCCAACTACAAAAAGCATATTTTGACGGTCCCAATACACAATTTTGTAAGCTAATATTATTTACGGGAGTGTACAGAGTTACGGACAGGATCCGGAAGTGACCGAAATCGCGAACATGGTGGAGCGGACGGTAAAGCGATTTGTCAATAGCTAGCCCCGATTGTTTGGCGGCATCTCAGATAGTCTTGATGCTTGCCCCTAAATTTTTGCTTGTCCCTTACAAATTTTTAGAATTACATTTTTGTAGGAATATAGTTGAATATGTGTAGTATATATATACATCTATACAAATAAATAAAATTGGAGTACGTTTTTACTAAACGCATCTGGATGTTTACACGGTACTTATACCAAAACAATAATTTATGTTCCGACTAATCTCCGGAATGTGTAGACCGATTTCCACTTGAGATAGTTAGTGTTATAAGGAGTAACTTAGGCTACTTTTATTTTGGAAAAAGGATTAGGGTTCCGCGCAAAAAAAAATATGTACACGCCAGCGAAGCCGCGCGGGGCACAGGTAGTGTGAAAATAAATATCGACGTTAGCCCTGTTTTTTAAACTGTCCCAATGCTAGACCATGGGTATCCTCTTGTTTTGACAGCGGTACAACCGTATTGGAATACGGTTGTACCACAGTTGTTGAATTCAACAACTACACACTCTAGACTGGAGTCTAGAGTGTGTAGTTGTTGAATTCAAGAAACCTATGAGGTAATTATGGAAAACCTCAACCATGCATGTTTCCTCATGATTTTTTGTTTATCTTTAACTAGCAACCCGCCCCGGCTTCGCCCGGGTAAGTAGCAGAGACATCTTCAACAATCATCAACATATTTCTATCAATTTACACAAAATCTTAGCAAATTATATACCTAAACCTATCTCATAAATCACTCTTTCTATTAGTGAAAACCGCATGAAAATCTGTTCAGTAGTTTTTCAGTTTATCGCGAACAGCCAGACAGACAGACGCGGTGGGACTTTGTTTTATAATATGTAGTGCAGAGAGTAATAATTGTTGAATATAGATATACGGTTTTACTCACGTGTTTATTTTTTGATACTATGTCGGTGGCAAACAAGCTTACGGCCCACCTGATGGTAAGCGGTTACCGTAACCTATGGACGCTTGCAATTCCAGAGGATTCGCATGCGCGTTGCCGACCCTATAAAAACCTATGCACTCCCCCATTAAGAACCCCAATTCGGAAATGCCAGCATAGTTTTGGGCCCTTTTTCAAGGAGTGACGTGATTCGCAATAGCCACGTCAACATCGAAAATTCAGAAGAACGCGACGAGGATTTCTGGCCTGAGGTCGCCAATTGTAATTGGCTAGCAGAAAATAAATATACATGTAATAATTATTTATTAGCTACAGGTACTCTAAACTCAAGTTTTTGTTTTTTTAATGTTTAACTGCCTTTAAATCTATATTTTTCCAGTATATAGGATTCTATTTTAATACGAAAAAAAGAAATTCTAATTCCAATTAAGGTCAAAGAAATGGACATAGATTTTTTTATTGTTAGTTTGCATCGAGACATTATGTACTAGAGAAGCCACTGAGTACAAAATACATGTTCTGTTTTTATTTGAATTGAAACTAAAAAGCGCTGCAGCGCTAAAACAATAATTTGTAGTCAAATCCTACAGTATTAACAAGCAGCGCTCGATCGCTTTTCAGTTGTAGTTTTCTCGCGAGCGTAAGGTCCTAAGCGCCGTGATTTTCATGGCGTTTACGCGTGTTGTCCAACGAACTGCTACAAAGATTTGTTTGCACAGGTGCAGGGGCCGCAGTTCGCGTTACAAACTTTTTCTTCGCAGTGTCTACTCTATAGTCAGGCAGTCAATGGAAGATGTTTAATTAATAAGCAATATGAATGAATAAGCTTGATTATAGAACTAGAAGTAATTGAAATTATTGAATCTGAATGAACATTCTAAGAAACCAATGAATTTTTTTTTTTTATGGTATAGGGGGCAAACGAGCAGACGGGTCACCTGATGGTAAATAACTACCGCCGCCCACGGGACTCGAGAGTCACAAGTGCGTTGCCGCCCTTTAAGGTGGGAGTAGGAGAAGAGGGGGAGGGGAGAAGAGGGGAAGAACGGGAATAAGGGAGAAGGAAGGGTTAGGGCCTCCGGTAACCTCACTCACGCGGCGAAATGCAATGCAAGCATTGCTTCACGGCCGGTTTTCTGTGAGGTCGTGGTAACGAGCGGAGTCGAGCCGGCCCATACGTGCCGAAGCATGGCTCTCCCATATTAAAATAAAAAAAAAATATTAAAACGTTAAAAGAATTATTTGTACGCAGTTTTAAGAAAATTTATCTAATAGACAAACGTGATATTTGGAATACTTAAGTTTATATATAGAAGAAGTGCAGAAAACTATTTTTTTAAACAATATATTTCACAAATTTATCACGTGTAAACGGCTAAGCTCATGCTACACGCGTCCAATATATATGTTAACCTGTCCTGGTACAGGAAGTCTAACAATGACGGTTCGAGTTATACTGGATACGTATAGGTAAAAAATATAGTAATTATGGTCGAAATTCGACCACCAAGCGATCTCTAGTTTAAATTATTATTATTTTATTCATTTATTCGGAATACCAACACCATGAAATACATACAAGTAAATAACGACGAAAGCTATTGACATGTATTCTTCTTTAATAATAGTGTATAAAATACAAATTATTTATTACATATGTGTTGATATTTGTCAGAGCATAATGGGTTGTAATTAAATTTGTATTAACATCGATGTATAATTAGGTTTTGGTACTTGTAAATGCAATTTTTTATTAGTTAATATGCTGAGCCAGCTGGTGTTCGTGTCCTAGTTGCCTCTCCAGTCGTTCCCCATCCGAGACTTGTGTTATTCCTTACCCTAGTAGGTTCCTCTGCCTACCCATTTTTCCTTATACAAATTTAACTTCTTCCTTCTTTCCTGGTTAAAAACGACTACAATCTCAAGGAGGGTTATAAAACCATATAAGACCATAAACACACACTGCGCCGACCCCAATAAAAATTGTCAGAAAGGCAGAAATATGCTGAAAGATCCATCTTTTCTTTGACTTCGTCCAACGAAGTCTTAGCGATCTGGGAACGGCCGGCCTAGTAACTGATTTTGCCATTACTTGAAAACTGAAATCATAGGAAAGTCACGTTTTTAATTGCCTTTTTTTTTTGATTGATTGACTGACCTGTTGGTCTAGTGGTTAGTGACCCTGACCGCTATGCTTATAAGTCGTGGGTTCTATTCCCACCTGAGTCTGGGTGTTCTTTGTGTCCGTTGTTTGTATGTTTGTAAAGTCCCCCGCGACACAGGAGTAATTCCTAATGCGGGAGTTGTCTTTTCTATAAAAAAAAAAATAATTCTGTAGCAAATATGCAGTACCACGATATTTCAAACAATTACTTTTTGAAAGTCATCCAATAATTTCCCAGCCTAATTAAAAGTAATAGTTAAAATACTGCCTTATTATTCTTTTGTTGTTATTTATACCGAAAATCGTGCGGTCGTCGAATCCCCGAGTGTGGCAACTTGTTATTGACTTTTTCTAGAAAATTCTCAGTGCACTAACTCTGGAAAAATGTCCGATAAACAGCAAAACGCTCGCCACAAAGTAAGCAAACGGATTGTGGTCGTTTGACTGTCAAAGTGTTGGTGGTGTAAGACATCTCTGCCTCACTCTTTATACAGATGAGAGTATATAAATAAATTAAAAAAGTATCAAAATCATTTATTCGCAGTACACATCATTGGCTGACAAGTTTTGATGGTAGCGGTACGCATCGTTAAGTGATTGGCTCTTACGCTCCACCGATAGTCAGAATCATTTTATACGTCGATATATTTTATAATACTTCTATATCATTTCGGTTATTATTATATTGGCATTCGTATAGCCTTTGTTGAATTTATCGATAAGAATTTGGTTTATCGGCAAATGTTTTACCTACATATTTGAATTGTAGTAATGGAGTAAAAATATAGTGTTATCTATTTATCTTTTACGTATTTGCAACAATAATTAGACAGAGGGGTGCTATGCGAAGCTGGTGTTCCTGTCCTAGTGGCCTAGGTACGCGACCCCGGCCTCTGCGAGCTATTGCGGTCTCAGTCCCGTTCCCCATCCGAGACTTGCAGTATTTGCAATAATAATTAGACATAGGGGAGCACCCCTATGTCTAATTATTATCGCATAGCAATGCGAAGCTGGTGTTCCTGTCCTAGTGGCCTAGGTACGCGACCCCGGCCTCTGCGAGCTATTGCGGTCTTAGTCCCGTTCCCCATCCGAGACTTGCGGTATTTGCAATAATAATTAGACAAAGGGGTGCTATGCGAAGCTGGTGTTCCTGTCCTAGTGGCCTAGGTACGCGACCCCGGCCTCTGCGAGCTACTGCAGTCTCAGTCTCGTTCCCCATCCGAGACTTGCGGTATCCCTTACCCTAGGTTCCTCTCCCTAACCATTTTTAATTATACAAATTTACCTTCTTCCTTCTTTCCCGTCTTAAAACGACTACATTCCCAATGAGGGTTGACGTCAGGAAGGCGGCCGGCCATAAATGAAAGCAGCTCAAACCCGACCCCAATGATAATATGGATAAGGGTAGGAAGATGATGATGAGGGGTGCTATGATGGGGCAAACCAGCAGACGGGTCACCTGATGGTAAATGACTACCGTCGCCCATAGGCACCTGCAACTCAAGAGTCACAGGTGCGTTGCCGGCCTTTAAGGTGGGAGTAGGGAAGGGTGGAAGAAGAGGAAAGGGGGGAAGGGAAGAGTTACGGCTTCCGGTAACCTCACTCACTCGGTAAAAACCAATGCAAGCATTGCTTCACTGCCGGTTTTCTGTGAGGCCATGGTATCACTCCGGTCGAGCTGCTCCTTTTGTACTTCTCGGGGACTTCCTTCCTATGGTATACCCCAATCCCTTGCCATAGACTCATTGCTAACGGAACACCATCTGGTTTTAGTCGGTTCGATTCCGGCGTACCACTTCACTGTGAGCCCCGGTGAATTGATTACCTGTGCGGGTTTGTACATGATGAAAAAACGCGGCACAGATTTCTAATGGTTAAATAACATGTTTGTTTAGTAACTGAAGGCGTTAGCCAACTAACCGGTACGCAAAATTAATTGCTTACGGACCATCCATAAATTACGTCAAACCTTAAGGGGTTGGGGGGTTAACGAAGTGTGACAAGGGGTGGTGGGGGGGTCATAAGCTTCATGATGTCACTCGTCTCAAAAACTACATACGCTGGGTACTACACTTTTACGTTTATTAAAATAATAATAATTTTAGAATTGCTCTTTTCATTTCTGGGTGTTAAATTGCAAAATATATGACGTCACACCAGAGAGTGGGTTCTATAAATGTAACCACCTGTGACAAGGACGGGGAAGGGGGGGGGTCCAAAAATCATTAAATTCGTGTGACGTAATTTATGGATGGCCCCTTATTGTATTCTTCTTTTCTCGTTTGTTGTACTTAAGATTCGCTCCTTAGGTGCAGGCCGAAATAAATCATTTGTCTCTCTCTTTCTTTCTTCTTTGTCTTTTACTTGCGACTATGTATATTACTTGCCACCTTAACGATATTTATCTAACAATTAAGCGAGTTTCTGTCTACCCTTCAATATTTTTACAAGCTCTAAGGCGCCCATTACACGGCAGGTTTTGCTGTCAGTTTTGCCACAATCAAAACGTTGATTTACGAATAACCTATCGTCTAATGCAGTGATTGACGGTTGCATGATGAGATTTTAATGTCGATATTATTTAATCAATCACCAACGAGCATCCGTCAATCACGTGCGTGACGTTTGCATGAGCGTCTAATGGACGCCTATTAAGCTACTAAAATGTTATTATCCTTAAAGCTATTACCACATAAGCAATATGTTACTCTATCCCACCATAATAGAACATATATTTGCTTATGGACTAATGGATATATATCCTTTATTCGCTTGACAAATGCTCGTATTACGTAGTCACATAATTTATGCACCATGTTTACTGATCTGAGAGGGATTGGAGATAAAATTTCGAATAAAAATGTAATATGTCGTGTGTAATCCTAACTAATATTATAAATGCGAATGTAAGTTTGTTTGTGAGACTTTAACTCCTTAACTACTCGGCCGATCATCATGAAAATTTGCATACACGTGCCTTGTCAGCATTTTTTCTTTTTTTTTTCGGATGGCTAACGAGCAGACGGGTTATTGTAAGTGACTACCGCCGCCCATGGGCACCTACCTGCAACTCGAGAGTTATATGTGCTTTGCCGGCCTTTAAGGTGGGAGTAGGGGGAGAGGGGAGGGAGGGTATCACACAGAAAAGGAGATAGGATATCTTTTATCTATAAAAAACTGTCAGTCGTAGCACTGCACGCCAGAAGTGAAAACTCACACGCACACACACGCGACGGTCACGCGAGTTCCGTGCTTTTTTCCACATCCCAAATGTGCCCAACGTACCTAAAGACGTTTTCACTTCAAAAATTATTAATCCTGAGGAATATATACAATATTCAGTACTCCTTTGTTTTCAACTCTCGTCACTATAGTTTTCAATGTACACCGTGTATTTTTGGACCAATTTGGGACCTGTGTAAGCTCGGTTAAACCCTTAACCATTTACTTGCTAATTGTGTAATATCAAAAGTGTAAGAAACTCCAGAGAATTTATTCACGAGTGTATTTCGATATCAAAGGTTTGTATCGATCTAGTAAGTACACCAGTTGTGATATAATAAGCTTTTAAAAATACAAGGCCAAGCATGAATGCCTTATGTGTAATGGCATGCCCTATAACCCATAGCTCACATTCGGCAGGCAAGGTCCCACCCGTGCCAGGCACCGTGGGCAACTGAGACCAATAAATATCATGGAGGATTTATTTTTGGATAGCTTTATTTGAGTTTGTGGATGAAAAATTATTGGCCGACAGCCTTGGCGCGATGGATGTTACCACTGCCTTATTTATGCATACAAAGTTTTTAATTAACTGGCGGGACTCTTCCTGTACGGTTGAAAATGTGTGTATGTATACACTATACATATATTATATATGTAGATTTATTTGTACATGTATTTATAAATGTAACTTACATATACATTGAAACCTGGTTAAGTGGGCCCTTGATATGTGAAAATCTTAGCTACGGATAATTACAACAAGGTTTTTCATCAAAATGCCTCCGTTACTGGAAATTTCCAAACCTTTTAATTGAGATTGATTTGATTTCTTGGTATTTTCGATGTTTGCCTGTACATATAAATAAGATTATTTACCAGTTTTCGTCAGATTACGACCCGTTTGCTTGCAAACATTCGAATTTCTTCCGCCACGTACTTTGTTTTTCAGTACTATCTAAGGTTTTTGTATTGTTTTATTTTCACATCTATCAATTAAAAACGGTACATTTCGACCTCTTTTAGCGTTACCCTCTATAAATACCTGAATATTTGATCATCACACGGATCATCACCTCACCGGAGCTAACGGTAAAGTGGTATGTCGGAATCGAACCGACTAAAACTACACGGTGTTCCGTCACAAGTGGGTCTATTGTAGGGGGACCCGGGTATACCCTAGGAAGGAGTCCTCCGGAAGCAGAGAAAAGAAAAAAATCCTGGCGATCTCAGTTATACAGGTATTACTGTACTGTCTTTTCTGTATTGTCTTCATCAATTTATTTGAAAACAGTTAATATTAAACTTCGTCTGCGTTTGTAAATTTTCCCCATTTCTGCAACATTTTTCATTGATGCTCCGCTCCTATTGGTCGTAGCGTGATGTTATGTCCCCGAACATCCAAACTCACAAATTTTACCTTTTTATAAGATTAGTATAGATATTGTAAACGTGAAAGTTTGTGAGGATGTATGGATGTCTGCATGTTTGTTACTCTTTTGCGCAAAAACTACTGAACCGATTAGGATGAAACTTGGTATGTAGATAGCTGGAGAGCTAGATTAACACATAGGCTTTTTCTCTCAATATTCGACACTGCATAGGGACTTACTCTAGTGAAACCGCGGGCGCAGCTATTGTATAATATGTATATTGTATCTATTTAGTAATATATAAGTATGTTTATCAGCAGTCTGGTTAACATAAGCTCTGCCTAGTTATGGATCAGACGGCCGGTGAGGTGTCTTAAGTTATGATACTTAAAGGCATCTTGTATTATACACTGCAGCCCCTATTACATCCTCTTAGTTGCCATGGGCGACTGTAGTCACCATCAGGTGACCCGTCTGCTCGTTTGCCAACTATAAAAAAAAAAATCTCTATCTGTCTAATAGTGCCTGCAGAGCTAGAAGGTTGCCAATTGTAATTTAACCCTTCCCTCCCCTCTCTCTCCCCTTCCTCTACTCCCACCTTAAAGGCCGGCAACGTACTTGTGACTTGAGTTGAAAAAAAATCCCTTGTCTTTAATCCTTCTTTCTTTCTTCGTCCTTCTTTCTTTCTTCTTTCTATCCCTCATGAACAGTAATTTTTTTTCGGGATGAAGGTTCCCCTGGCATGTATGTAAAATTTCATTCATTTTATTTTGACCTACAAACACAATTTAATTTTATTTATATGTACGTTTGCAACAACACCGAGACCCAGGACAACGGTTAGTCTATCACACAAGTCTAACACTCAGCGCGAAATGACCGCTTTAACCATTGCACCATGTGTCCAGTAATGTTAAAGTTCTAGTCTGACGTCCATCTGTCCAAGGTTTTAGTGATAGCACTGAGTTAATATAGTACCCATGTGTACTTCCCATCTCTGGGTTAATCCATTAGGCACACGTTTGAACGGCACCCTAGAGAATACGCTACAGAAAACAACATAAGTTCTATAAACAAAATATACATTCGCAATTGCGAAAGTATGTGTAGGTGTTTAAGAAAACTGTTTTCCTAAAATATATTTATACGGTACAGGTGGCGAAGCATGGCTTGGAAACCCACACGGGTCATCACCTCACCGGTGGTCATGATGAAGTGGTGTCGGGATCGATCCGAATAAAACTACACGGTGTTCCGTCACAAGTGAATCTTTTACAGGTGTTCGGGTATAATCTAAGTAAGCAGACCCCAAGTACCTCGCCAGAACGTAAAGTAATGACAAAGAAAGAAAGAAAGAAACAGTTGTTTTGCCACTCATACAAAGGCACAAGAGATTCAAAGAAGAGTGTTACAACACATATAAATAAAAAGCACCTATGCATGAGCCAAAAATAGTCTAGCACTCGCTGGTATTATGCTAACACCTAGAATGATATTCACGGACAGTGAGCCATCGTCAAGTTTTGGGAGAGTAATAGATAAATATCTAATATCTGACAATGATAATGATATGATTGCTGGATTTGTGTATATAATAACTAGCAACCCGCCCGGCATCGCACGGGTACAAATTATACACCTAAACCTTCCTCATGAATCACTTCGTCTATTAGTGAAAACTGCATGAAAATCCGTTCAGTAGTTTTTCAGTTTATCACGAACAGACAAACGCGGCGGGGAAGTTTGTTTTATAATATGTAGTGATAAAGTAGTTGTTTTATAATAAGTAATGATAAGTAGTGATGAACATATACAATGTATTTATTTATTTAATAAACAATCATGGTCCACGTAATAGTAAGGCGTTAATTTGTTATACTACCTGTTGCCTGCGACTTCAATCGCATGGAAATTTTGGTGAAATCTATACCACGGGAAACATAAACTTTTCCGGGATAAAAAGTAGCCTTTGTGCTATTCCGGACTAAGATCTATCTCTGTGCCGAATATCATCGTGATCCGTTCAGCTGTTTTTGTGTAAAAGAGTAACCTATGTAAATTAGGCTAGTATGCCATTCTCATCGACATTGTCGTCAGTGGTCACAGGTCTAGAGGGCGTCATCACGAGTGAATGCGAACACAAAACAGTTTAGCTTTAATTATTGTTTTAAATGATCTACGAGTAGCGGCTTCGCACCAATCTCATCTCAGATAATCACTCTCACTCTCTTATACCACGATCCGCCTCGATCAACGGCCAATACTTATTAATCAAGTGCCACCTCGCACACGATCCGGGAAGATGGCGCCTCGACCCCGCTCGAAGCATATACGAACTTGAAATTTTTTTAACACATCTCTCACACGGCCGTCTAATCCCAAACTAGGCAGAGCCTGTTCTATAGCAACCAGACTGCTGATAAACATACTTAAATATTTCTAAATACATACATATTATAGATAAATTACACCCAGACACAGAACAAATGATCTCATCACACAATTATTTGCCCTGGGTGGGAATCGAACCCACCACCTCTGGCTCAGCGGTCAGGATCACTCTAGGTCAAAAGGCCCGTCAAATCCTGTTCCGTAGGGCCCGTCAAATGAAAATAAAAAAGATTGATACAATATAAAACCGTGATAAGAACATTCCTTTTAACAAATTAATTACATTCATTTCGTTACTAACAAGTTAACAAGGTTTTACACAATATTAAAATGTAATTAATCAAATAAATTTACTTATACAAAATATTGGGTTAGTAGATATTACTTATCCTAAAATAACAATCAACTTGAGTCCGAGTACCTACTTCCGCCTACATATACATACAGGGTGAGCCAGAACTACATCACTACATATTATAAAACAAAGTCCCCCGCTGCGTGTCTGTCTGTCTGTTCGCGATAAACTGAAAAACTACTGAACGGATTTTCATGCGGTTTTCACTAATAGACAGAGTGATTCATGAGGAGGGTTTAGGTGTATAATTTGTACCCGTGCGAAGCCGGGGCGGGTTGCTAGTACGATCATAAAAATACTACTTAGAACCGTAAAGGCTTATTTTCATTGGTCGTTTGATTTTGCATTTGTGGTGCGAGAGATTTTTGTTCACGCATTTCTTATGACCCTATGGCATGCGTGAACTGCGACTAGTGCGATTAATGAAAATGGTCCACATCAACCCATTTTTATTAGTCCATGGGGCCAGAATACGGGGTACGGGAGATTTAAATTTAAGCAGGCCATAGGGCCCGCATACGGTAACCGTTTACATCAGTCGATTAATACCGCGTTCCAATAAACAAGAAACGATTCGTTTTGCTTGCGAACGGTAAAATTTCGTTGAATTTTCTATGAAAATTTTACCGTCCGTAAGCAAAACGAATCGTTTCTTGTTTATTGGAACGCGGCATAAGTCGATAAAATTGACTTCCAAGATTTCTTTACGTAGTTAGTTACAAGTGAAGCTGATAAAAGTGCTTTAACAATGGCGGTTCGTGCATTGTTGTTCGTCGTTTATTTCGTTCGAATTCAGATTCCATGACCCAAATCAGTGTCCCAGTGAATGTGTAATTAGGTCACGTGTTCTGCAATCGCTGATTTGCTCGTCCCTTTCAGCAATAATTTGGCCTATACCTACCGCAGCTGCAGTCTATTTTATAGACACCTGGAGTTTGTAACAGTTGTACATTCTTCGGTGTACTGTGAGTAATACCAAGCCAGGTCCACTCCGCACTTTAGGTATAAAGCTACAAGTTCGCGTCGGCTCGACTAATCGTGCCAAAAACTTGTGCGCGCCGGCTGGCGAGAACGTTAGTTCGATGCTCATACACGCGCTGCGTCGCGTCATCCGTTTGTATCTAGACTATCAACTTAATTAGTACCTACTTACAATTTAATATTCAGATTATTGTTTTGTTTAAAAAAGGTAACCCTATGTTCGCGGCGTCGTGTGTCGTCATAACAGATAAGAGTTACTCTATAGAAAGAGAGGCAATTTCTGTAACTGGAGGTAATTAGCGCTGCGCGACCTGAATTGCGACTTTATTGTGTCGTAGCAAGGGTCGCTATTTATTTAAATGATTTTGCGGAGTGATACTTGTGTACCTGTACTATTATGTATTCTGTGGTAATGGAAAGGAAGAGACATTGCTTGTACGTATGCATTGTGGAGTGGTAGCAATAGCTCGAGCAGGTCAAGGTCGCGTACCTGTAGCTCGAACTGCCTGTTGCTGGGAAGTGCCCTCTAAAGGCTTATAAAGAGCCCTGTAATCAAGTCGTCATCCTCCGCGCCTTTTTCCAACTAAGTTAGGGTCGGCTTTCAGTCTAAGTAAGTCTAAGTGAAGCGACTGCCATCAGATCTTAACAACCCAAATACTAGGTGATATCGAAGTTCTGTAGTTAGACCAGGCTGTCGGACTTTTTAAGGCTCCAAAAAGCCCTCATCTCCATCTGTGTCATTCGTAACCCGTAACGAATGCCACAGATATTCGCATGGCAACCGGGACCGACAACTTAACGTGCTCTCCGGGACACGGAGAGGTCTCAATGTGTTAAGAATGGTCAGCCATCCTAGACTGACTTGGCTAGTTTTACTTAACTTTGTAATGTGCTAACCTACTCGGTTACCACTTAGCCACGAGCCCCTCGGCCCTGTAATCAATTAAAATCTCTGAATCTTGTATGATGACCAAGTGCGGGTAGTTACTGGAACTTAAGGTTTATTTAATGCGTCATTAGCCCACCAAAGAACGCGATGCAATTCGATAGCATCATCTAGCAAACAGAGGCTATGATAATTTATATTTTTTATTAACGAAGATGTTAATGTTTTTCTGCGCATATTTTTCTCAAACACCTAAAACAATGTCAGACGGTTTTTTTTCGCTTCATAAATCACTTTGGGAGTGTAACTGGGTAATTACCACCCATAAAAGCTTCCAATTGTCTTTAAAAATTCTCTTTTCTTCGCCTTTGTGTCGTGAAAAATATTTCGTTTATGTCCCCATGAATTTTGTTATTATTACGGCAACACTCAAGAATTGGGTATAATTTCTTTTTTTTATTAATTTGGGGCAATTATGTGTAGAGAAATAATAACAATATAATGTTCTAGGACACACACTAGACCCCTTTTTGTTAATAAAAACATATTACACGAAGAAACACCCAAAACAAATACTCTAAATCTCTCAGCCGATGTTGGCGAAGACAGGGACATTTGTCAAAAGAAATAGAATAATTCTGAAGGGAATAGTGTTCCGCATTGGCATTTTAGGAATTGGAAGCAGTCTGAACTCGGTCTGGACTTGCACTTGGTCAGACAGCGGACGAAGCGGGGCGGGAACGCGACGAGAGCATTTGTCATGTACTAGCTAACCGAGCGCCGAGCGTGACGGCGGCGGCGCGGCTCGGAACTGTGTGACATCTTCTATATTAACTAGAAGTTCATTACAACCTGCTTTCGTCGGCACATACTTTATATCATTAAGTTTATAACAACCACAGGGTCTTCCTGATGATAAACTGTGACCGATGTCAACGTACCAGTGGTATCACTCCCGCGTTGAAAACAAAATCCTAACTCTTCAGGGGTATGACGATTATATTTACCAGCAGAAACAAAGCACTACCCTTAGACTGCTGGCTGACCAAGGTCTTCTATAGGGTGCCGGGGGGAAGCTCGTCCTCTATTTTTTTGACGTGTGAAAACCCCCACATACATTTGTACTAGTGACTCGAACCGACTAAAAACACAAAGTGTTCCGTCACGGAGTCTTTTGCCAAGGCTTCATGTGTAACCTCGAAAGGAAATCCCTGTGAACCCCGGGAGACTAGGCTGCTTGTTGAAGAACAGGCGATCCGTGGGAGACTCTTCTCTAGTCGGTCGGCTCCAATCAGATATCTTCTGTAGTACCTTCAGTTTACCTGCCTATCTAATAGTTTTTGAAGTGAAAACTTCTTTAGGCACGTTGGGTACTTTTGGTATGGGGAAAAAGCACTGAACTCGCATGACAGTCACGCTCAGTTGACATACGAGTATATTGTCATGATGACATAGATGTGTGAGTATATGTGTTTTCACTTCTGACGTGCAGTCCTACGACTGACAGTTTTTATTTATTTTATTTAGGTACACGACGTAATGCCCAGACACGTTTTTATTTTTGTCCTGAGCAGTCCCCAACTCGCTCAGATATTTTATTTTATGATATTTTTCCACGCGTACCTTTAAATTACATTGTTTAGCAAAAGGCCGTACGTAAGATGGTTACCATTGCCGTCTTGAATAAATAAATAATGTCTCCGAGTTGTTTGGAGTAACAGCTTTGCGTCACGCGAGGGTTCGTTGACTACGAGGAGGTACGGATTTGTCTGTTAACGATTTCGCATTTTTGTGTATACTTCAATACTTGTACCCGCGCAATACAAAACTAACGATGATGTAAAGCTCGCATGAAAGTGATAGCAGTATGTCCACATAAGTGACATTTTCGGAGTGTTTGTCGTCACGGAAGTGATGTTAACGGACTGTATGGTTTCGCAAGGAATGTACGCACGGCAGTGATGTTTATGAACGGAATGCCCGCACGGAAGTGATGTTTTCGAAATGTATGCACACAGAAGTGACACTTTCAACATGTTTTCTCGCAAGCAAGTGACGTTTTCGAATAGAAGTGACGTTCAGTAATATGTCGGCTGGCTGTTATATTTGGTAAACGCTCAGCTACATACAAAAAATACTTGATATCTATCTATACCTACTAATATTATAAAGCTGAAGAGTCTGTTTGTTTGCTTGAACGCGCTAAGCTCAGGAACTACTAGTTCCAATTGAAAAATTCTGTTAGTGTTGAATAGCCCATTTATCGTGGAAGGGTATAGGTTATAATATAACAACGCTGCAACCAATAGGAGCGGAGCATCAATGAAAAATGTTGCAAAAACGGGGAAAATTTACAAACGCGGACGAAGTTGCGCGGGTCAGCTAGTTTCCATATACGGCCAAATCGTAACGTAATAGCTATCGGCTCTGAGACAAAAAAAACTCGTGGTTACTCTTTACCAAAAGGTATTTGGAACAATCTTTATAAAAACGAAATATAGGGAGCAGAAAACAAACTGATACGACCATTACACAACAAATATCAATAAAATCTAAATTGTCTAAATCAAACGCCACTCAATTATAAAACGTCGTTACGTCTCGTGCTGTCATTGTCATTAACGTGGATTATAGCAACGGAATTAAAATAAAAATCTTTTTAACAAAAAATTAAACCGACGAGATAACTAAAAAGCAATAAATAAATAAACCTCTTAAGTCTTGAGCTTATTTACATAAACTATCAAATTTTTATATAAACTTATTTTGAGTCGGCGCCAAACAACAAACTGATTAATTATCTAAATTTTATATGTACCTACGTAGAAATGGACATGGCTAATAGTAGTAGGTAATTAATCATTTTATTATTTGGCGCCGAAAAAATAAGTTTATATAAAATTTGATAGTTTATGTAAATAAGCTCAAAACTTAAGAGGTTTATGTTTGATTTTTTGTTAAAAAGATTTTTATTTGATGATTTTTTTTCATCATCAGCTCAGCTACATGATATAATGATTTCTGAACGCAAATACCTGATAAAGTAATGAAAAGTAAACAGAAACACTATTCGTTCCTCCTATTTTCGAGGGTTTCTCTCAATTTTATCAGGATCCCATCATCAGATCCTGACTTCCTTGAGAAGGCTGAACATACATAAAAAAAATATAAATATATGGTCGAATTGAGAACCTCCTTTTTTTTCGTCGGTTAATTAATGACAAATATTCCATTAATAAGCATTTAGGTGGAGGAGTTAATACTAGTAGGCTAACCTATTTGGAAATGGGCGGTACAGGTAAGCGCAATGCACACATAAAGCGGGTGCGGGGCGGCCCATTATTTTTAAACAAATTCTATTCAAGACCAGTTTGACCTGAAAACATATATTCCTGAACGACCACTGGCATTTTACATGGATATGCTATCTGCCCAGTCATCTAATCTACAGGAAACAGGTCCCAGAAAAGCAATTCGATTAGTAAAATTAGGTTCATATGCGGAACCTTCAGCGTGATCACGACCATCCACTGGTACGGGGCCCGCGGGAGTGCTGCGAAACGAAATGATTTTGTTGCCAAGTCATATTAATAACTAGCTACTTACCACTTCATTGAAATGCATATTACCTCTTGGTCTCTAAAAATTTATATAAAAAAATAAATCCCTATTTCCCTTGCCACGCCATAACTTAAGAACTACTTAGCCGATTTCAATCATCTTTTTTTTAATGTTTTAATACTTTCTAGAATGTTCTTACGGAACATGTTCGTGGGAGTGTCATGCTTCTGCACGTGTGGGCTCGACCGAAGTGATACTACGGCCTCACAGAAAATCGGCATTGAAACATGCATTGCTTTTCGCCGAGTGAGTGAGGTTACTGGAGGTCTTAACCCTTCCCTCTGCCCCTCTCTCCCATTCTCTCCCCCCCCCCTTCCCCTACACACAAATGTGTTTTCACTTCTGATGTGCAGTCCTACGACTGGCAGTTTTTTTTTTAATATAAGAAACTCAGCTCCGTCTTACGAGTTTTCGATCAAGGTCACGTGACCTGACGCGAGTTTAACATTTTTTACCCATCCCAAAAAGTGCAAAACGCCGCCAAAGAAGTTTTCAATTTAAATACTTGTCGAAAATTAATACAACTCTGCCTAGACCTTTAGGGAATATGTGCGTGAAGTTATTTGTATCTTTCAGATATTGTAAGGATAAAGTGGGTTCCTGCCACATTATATTTTTCACATAGAACAACATTACTTTATTGACTAGGGCAAGCATTACTAACATTGATATATTATCTCTTATTTCAAGACTGTAAGGTTGTTTTATATAACTTTAGAAAGACGAATGTTTTTATGCCGATCATATATCACATTAATATATTGAAGTGGATGAAAAAGTAACTGTTAGTTTGATTGTGCATGTGTTGCAGTTCATTCTAAATATTACCTCAAACTAAATTCAAATTTAATATCTTTTTATTTAATAAAATTAACCTACCTACCAACCTGGCTTGTATGTGAAAATTAAGAAAATAATAGTATAAAAAATATGTATTAGTTAAATAATGTTCTGGAAGGACAGATAAATTTCTTTTACGTGAGCGAAGGTGCGGACAAAAGCCTACCAACCTATTTTTTTATTTTTAACCTAATTGTATATATACAGATGTGTGTGTGTATGTATACACAAAAACATTGTGAAGTTATGTTTTCACTTCTGACGTGCAGTTCTACGACTGACTGTTTTTTTTATTGATGATCTACATGACGCGGCCGTAGAGTATTCGACTGTAACATCGATTCCCGCTCATTGTATGCATAAATGTCTATTTTGCATTAGTCTGTGTGTCCCTAATCATATGAGCCAAACTCAAAGGGTTTTCTAGTATCTAAACACTAAAGAATTCCACCATCCATCTCAGGTCCAAGATGCCAAATTATGGTATTGTCATTTGAACAACACATACATACAGTTTCATTTCGATACGACAATTAGAAGTACGTTAAAATTGCCTTCCAAGATTGGTTTACATTGTCAGTTAAAGCCAATAAAAGCATGTTTAAACATCTCATTTTTACGACGTCTCGTATGAGTTTGGTTCTATAGAGAGGGTTAGAATTTTAACATATTTCGACTCTAGACTATAAAGGTCATCACACATTATACCGTCACGGTAACGGCACGGCTCTAACCCAGCAATTAAGTTGACATTCAAATCTGAGCATTAAAACGTGGTCGTATAACACATTTCATAAAATCAATATGAAAAAGCCAACGGCGGGCAGTAAGCGCGCTTGTTGCAACCATACAACTCGACTCGCAGTCGGCGCGCTGTAAGCGAGCCGCCAGCGAAAAAACTTCGCATCGAAATTAGCTTGCATATCGCGGGCGACGCGCGGACTGCGAGCTTGCACCTCCCGGGCGACGCGTGGTAAAGCACGCTGGCAGCTAGCGGTAGCCTCAATTTCAGGCGGCGCCGTGCTGCAGCTGTGCCGTTGCAGTGCCGTTATAGTGTGTGATGACCTTAAAGCAACTCTACACTCATGACATTTTTTTAATTTTTTTTTCTTTTTACAGGTAAGCACAGACATCAATCGTTACAAAACAAATTATATGCGTCAATTAGAGGTAACTCAACGTTTTTGTACTCATAGGTTATCTTTTTAATTTACTAAAACTTTTTCAAATTTTAATCAAAGATTAGATTACATTTTATTTTAACTTACTACGTTTAGTATACGTGTTAAGTTGTTTTTTTTATATTCTATATGTTGTGGCGTGATGTTATATAGCCTATAGCCTTCTTCGATAAATGGGCTAACCAACACTCAAATATTTTTCAATTCCAACCAGTAGTTCCAGAGATTAGTGCGTTCAACCAAACAAACAAACTCTTCAACTTTATAATATTTAGATAACTAAAAACTAATGTAGTAGAGCTACACTGGTTTTGTATAATAAGGGTTTTAGCATAGTTCATTAAATATTGATTGAGAAGGTTTTACATGAAAGAAACGAATTCTTACTAAAAAGGGCCCAAGACCCCAAATTATCACTACGTATTATAAAACAAAGTCCCCCGCCGCGTCTGTCTGTCTGTCCGTAATAAACTGAAAAACTACTGAACGGATTTTCATGCGGTTTTCACTATTAGACAGAGTGATTCATGAGTAGGGCTGCCATCACGCCGACGTCGGACATGCTCTTCAAAAATCCCGGACACATGTGTGCAATCGAGATTCCTTCCCGGACACATTAAAAAGAAAGAACGAACGCCGATTGCATTTTTTTTATTAAATTAAACAGCTTGTTTATCTAATAATTATAAGTGGCACAGAGTGTCTGGGTTTTACCCGGACAAGTTTTGAAAACCCCGCCCGGACGCTCCCCGGACGCCCTCTAAACTAGGACAAATCCGGGGAAACCCGGACGGATGGCAGCCCTATTCATGAGGAAGGTTTAGGTGTATAATTTGTTAAGATTTTGTGTAAATTGATTGAAATATGTTGACGATTGTTGAAGATGTCTCTGCTTCCCGTGCGAAGCCGGGGCGGGTTGCTAGTACTATAATAATAAACTACATATTTCCCACTAATTTCGTTCGCCTGCGTCTAAATATCATCACGTCAGAGGCTCCCTTCAAAGGTACATGTTCGGACCACCCCTTATTTATATATTAAAACACGCCCAGGATGCACTCGGGCACAATTTATGAGATATTCCCTCATATAGGGGAGGAAATAATAAAGATTTCTTTGGCTTTCACTCTATAAGTTTAACGTTCAGAAACTAGATATGTATTCAGAGTTTCAGAATTATGCTTTACCTACCAGCTGTGGTTGCGGCTCTGCCCGCGTTTCTCATACCTATTACTGATCCTGACTACTGAGCCAGAGGTCGTGGGTTCGATTCCCACCCAGGACAAATAATCGTGTGATGAGCACGATAATTTGTTCTGTGTCTAGGTGTAATTTAACTATAATAAAGTCTGGTTGCCATAGTACAGGCTCTGCCTAGCTTTTGGATCAGACCGCCGTCATATTATACAGAACTATGGACGTGCTGTTCATTTCAACAAAATTTTAATTCAACGTAAGATCTAACCCCACCTTCAAAGGTAAAGACAAATTGTTCGAGTTATCCGATATCTCTTAACAAATAAATTAAGCCAAAAGATATCCATTTCTTAAAAGCATCTGGTGCCGTCCAATTGTTGGAGACCCTAATGGCCGTTATATTGTGTAAACAAACAAGTTAATTTAAGTTTAAAACTCTAAAGTATCCCTTACAATTTAACTTGATGGGCGGGAGACCGAGACTGTGTTAGATCGGACGACACGGCTGCGATACGACTGTAAAAGAATGCGTACATTTAGTTTCCTTTGTGTATTTTTCTTTTTGTAAATCACTACATATTATAAAACAAAGTCCCCCGCCGCGTCTCTCTGTCTGTCTGTTTGCAATAAACTCAATAATTATCGAACGGATTTTCATACTGTTTCCACCAATAGGCGAAGTGATTCATGAGGAAGTTTTAGGTATATAATATATGTTTTGCTACCCGTGCGAAGCCGGGGCGGGTTGCTAGTACACTAGTACACACTTTTCACTGAGCAGAATCATAGAAACCCCTACCTGTCTTTGGATTCAAAATCTCAACCGCTGCGCTAAACGTTTTTGTAACACAAATACATGGTATCACAACAAGAGAGATATATGTACTCTTTATTGTAAACAAAACAAATAGGAATATGTACTAGTTAATGTTAAGATCTTAACGATAATTGAATTATAGTTAGAAGACTTTTGATCAAGTCACCTCTCAAACAAAAACTAAACCAAAATCTGTCCATCCATTCAGGAGTTATGATGCCACAGACCGACACACAGATACACATTGATCTTCGTCATGCACACTGGTATGAAGGGAATCTCTTTGCCAGAGTTTGTATTTTATACTCACTATCCGGACGTCATAACTTGTCTAGGCGTTAAAAAGCAAATAAAAAAGTGTGTGTGTGTGCAATTCACACACGGCAGAAGTGAAACTTCAGTAAAGTGGTCTACGAGAGAATGAGAAATAAAAAGTAAAATCAACACAAGTAAGTTTAGTAATGTTAATATTTTTTTTTTTATATTATAGGGGGCAAACGAGCAGATAGGTCACCTGATGGTAAGTGATTACCGTAGCCCATGGACACCTGCAACTCAAAAGTCACAAGTGCGTTGCCGGCCTTTGAGATAGGAGTACTTTAATAAATTTAATTTTAGATAATTTATATAGAAGTTATTAGTCAAATTAACACGTATAAAAACAAACAAATGCACAAAAATGATACACGCGAATGATACACCACGTTGACTGTGACGCATTTTCTGGAGGCAAGGCTAGATTATAGGAAAAACTGTATATTTGTATTCTATGTAATTTTCTCGCAGGCTAAATCCTATTTATGAATAATGAATATGTTTGTCTCTTTTCAAAGATTAGAGGAAACACTGAATACTTGTATTCTATCTCATTCTATTAATGAATGTTTATCTTGTTTGTCTCTTTTTAGTGTAAGTCTAAAGAAGTTTCACTTCAATAAAGACGTTTCTGCCTAACGTCAATTCAGAACTCAAAAACATGAATGATTTTATAAGAAAAACAATTAGTGTGGGCGTCGTGTCGACCCTACTAAAACTCGCTCCGGCAGTCCCCGAGACATTACCGATAAAGTATTTAATGAGCGTTATAAACAATTGACAATTACTGACAGTTACACCGGGAGTTTGGGGTACATTATTGACATTGAAAACACTCTAGCCGACTTCGCTTTTATCTATCTTGGTACTTGATTTGTAATACAACAGTAATATGGTAGACAGGTATATGGCCCACCTAGCTAGTCGAACGCGTACTTTTGCCAACCGCGTAAAAACTGTTTTTGGCCCCTAGAGTCTCATAAAAACTAGTGACGTCATTTAACATTTTCTCGTGAAATTTAAAATTTCTTTTTGACAATCGATTTAAAATCAGAATTCTGTTTTTTCATTTGAACGTTGTCCGAGATGGTGTCAAAATAAAATAAAGCTTGCTAGTATTGCAATTAGGCTCCTAATAGATTGCACCTGCTGGCAACAGGTAATTATTTTTATCTTGAACTTTATTACTGATTTATAGAGCTGCTATTAAATTGCTCAATGTGTAAGTCATCTCTGTGTACGCAAATTAATTTATGCAATCTTAAGGTCATAGCTCATTAGAGCCACTCGGCACCTGACCCACACCGCCTCGCCTCGGTTAGTTTTTTTTTTTTAAATAAATAATACGTGGGTCGCACACGGTAGTGTACTGGGTGGGGTTCGAACCCGCAACCTCTTATTCGCAAGTCCAACGCCTTAGCCCTTACAACGCGGTGACAACGCGGCGTCCACCCTTGTATTACCTGTTGAAAACCAGTAGACGCCGAAAGACGAGGCGGTGTTGGTCGGGTTCCTGGTAGCTCTAATGGGCTATGATCTTTATTTCTGTACTCACGCGATTAGGTTGTCAATTTGTGGCTGTGCTTAGGTCATTTTACAGGTGAAATAGTGCATAGGTTTTTGTTTCTAGTGTTGATTAGGGTCGCCACTGTACATAATGGAGAATAATAGGGTTGGCAAAGGAAGAGTGGTATCCCCGATGTTGCTAATTAGATCTATATTAGCAGTATATTCCACACATTTCTACAAGGTGGGTTGTGTGCTTTTCAGCCTCCTTATTGTTCAATATAGGCAGGATAATGTGAAGGCAGCAGTGTGTAATGTATCCTGTGATCTGTCGATGCGTGGATCAGAACGTGTGCTTGACTTGAACTTTTTTGGTACTTTGACAAATAGTCGCTTTGTGTTTCATAGTGACTTTATTTTTATGGTATAGGGGGCAAGCGAGCAGACGGGTCACCTGATGATAAATGACTACCGCCGCCCATGGGCACCTGTAACTCAAGAGTCACAAGTGCGTTTCCGCCTTTTAAAGTGGGAGTAGGAGAAGAGGGGGAGGAGGGGACAGGGGAAGGACGGGAATAGGGGAGAGGGAAGGGTTAGAGCCTCCGGTAACCTCACTCACGCAGCAAACAGCAATGCAAATATTGCTTCACTGCCAGTTTTCTGTGAGGCCGTGTTAACGAGCGGAATCGAGCCGGCCCATACGTGCCGAAGCATGGCTCTCCCGCGTCAGAACGTAACATAATTACATACATTTAGGGACTCTAAAATATGACCATATCTTTGGGAATTTCAGTTCTGTTGAGAATTTGCCTGCAATGTCATAGAGGTCACGGGATCGATTATTTTAATGCGGGTGCGCGGCAGCTCTGACACCTACCTGCAGCTTATTGAAGGAAGAATGGAGATGGATTGTCAGTTCTTCATAGCCTGGACGCGCTTGCATATGGCTATACGCTACGCTACTACGCTTGTATACGTATAATTTATGTGTGTAACTTGGTCTGAAATAAATGATCATTATTATTATCACTACATATTATAAAACAAAGTCCCCCGCCGCGTCTGTCTGTCTGTATGTTCGCGATATACTGAAAAACTACTGAACGGATTTTCATGCGGTTTTCACTAATAGACAGAGTGGTTCATGAGGAAGTTTAGGTGTATAATTTGTTAAGGTTTTGTGTAAATTGATTAAAATATAATGATGAATGTTGAAGATGTCTCTGCTACCCGTGCGAAGCCGGGGCGGGTTGCTAGTTATAACTATGTCTATTAACATTGCTCTAAGTGTTTCTATACTTAATACGTATTTCGGATCTGGATTTCAGATATGGTTATGGATATGAAATTATTTCCGATTATCCGAGAGCTTCGGCTAGTTTCATTTATGGACAAAATTTTTAAGGAATTGTAATAGGAAAATACAATAAAATAAATATAGATAAGTAGGTATATTGAGCTTTATTTCTATGTTATCGTTTGTAATATGAAAAAAAACCAATTAGCTTTGTGTGGGATTATTTTAGCCACTACTTAAGTGTTATTTACTTAAAAATGCAAATCGAAATTTTAATAAACAAAAACAAAATTATACAATCTTCAGCCGTATAGAAATAATAAAAACCTGTCATAACGTGTCTTATTTAAACTCCGTCCTTATCCAAAAATATCCGAAACTTTTATATCAGATTCGGTTATGGTTTCAGATTTATTTTATTTCAGATATCCGATAGTTACGGTTACGGTTACGGCGCTCCATAACATCTCTGGTACCTATATAAAAAAAAAAAAACATAATTAAGCTAAGTAGTACCTGGGAGACCCAGCTTCGCTCTGTAGCTTTTTGTAAAAACGTCATTTTTTTTTAAATATGTTTTTACAGGAAATAAAACTATGCAGTTGAACTTAAAATGCAAAACTGTATCTGTATACAAAATTTCATCAAAATCGTTGGAGACGTTTGCTAGATTCAGATTATATATATACATATATTATACAAGAATTGCTCGTTTAAAGGTATTACATAGATAGATTCAAAAATACCTACAATGTGTTTACTTGAAATAAATAATTTTGATTTTGATTGATATCTGACAGCGGTGGCGGTGCGGTTCGAGTCCAGAGGTCTAAGATATGGTTGAGTTGCTTGATAACAGACATATCTAGTCTACTGGGTGTCACAGTTGAGTGTATGTACTTAGATCCTTGAGTCTGTTTCGGCGTTTGTTCTCAAGGCTAGTCATAAATGCCGGCCCCATCTAGCTTTAAAGAAGAAATCGACGTATAAAAGTGTCTTAAAACATTTTTTTGTAAAAAACAGTACATACAATGCTTAGTATGAGTCTAGATAGCGCTGTTATAATCCCAGAAAAACCTTTGTACATATAAAACAGCATAAGTCTGCAGAAAATGCTGCTTTTATTCGCATGCAGTATATTCGTTGGAGCAACGACCGAACAATCCCGCTATCATGTCTCTCACGAACCCGTTTATTCTCTAATATCACTGAAACACTCGTCGTTTACATCAATATATTACAGCTATATACTATTTATGTATACAGACATTACCATGTCACAAGGTGCTGTTTATCATACCTTTGAAGGCCCTTGTCCACTGTGAATGGCAGTGTTTTAAAACTAAAGATTCTACTAACGCCTCATCTTGTGTTACTTGGATACCTACATTAAAGATAAGGATATTAGATTTTTTGAACACTTTCATTGTTGTTAAATTTAAGATAATTGCATATATTCGCCTGTTCCATATATAATAACTTCACACATCTCACACACGGCCGTCTGACCCCAAACTAGGCAGAGCCTGTGCTATGGTAACCAGACTGCTGATAAACATATTTATATATTTCTAAATACATGCATATTATAGATAAATAACACAGAACAAAGGATCGTGCTCATCACACAATTATTTGTCCAGGGTGGGAATCGAACCTACGACCTCTGGCTTAGCAGTCAGGGTCACTAACCACTAGACCAACAGGCCAGTCAATATATCCCTACCAAGTTATCCACACTAGTGGGGATAGTTGGATTTTTTCTCCATCTATTCCTACCGGTAATTAGGGATAATTGGAAATTTTATATCTATGCCTGTTCCATGTCCCTACCGGTATTAATATACATATTATAAAACAAAGCCCCTCGCCGCGCCTGTCTGTCTGTCCGATAAACTCAACAACCACTGAAAGGATTTGCATGCGGTTTTCACCAATAGATAGAGCGATTCATGAGGAAGGTTTAAGTATATAATTTGTTAAGGTTTTGTGTAAATTGGTTGAAATATGATGACGATTGTTGAAGATGTCTCTGCTATTCATGTGAAGCCGGGGCGGGTTGCTAGTTATTTGAATAAAATGTACAATTAAAACATTAAAAACAAGGATATTTGTCAATGAGGTGTGTGAAGACATTCACACACCTCATTTACAAATATCCATAAGGATTTAATATGATAGTGATTATTCACAAAATAATAAAGAATAGGTAAAACATGTCATACCTGGTCATGACCTGGAACTCACTTTATGTTCTTTATACTGATGGTTTCGCTACTTCTATGCATTCTACGTTATTAATATGTAACACCGACGGGCGGTGTTACCAGCTAGTCTAAAATAAAATACCGCAGGTTCCATCTAGTAATCAATTATATCGCAAACATTCGAACTACTATCCGCACCGCAATCCGTCATCCTCAATCGGTCCAATTTTTACGCTCGTAGGTATCCATTGCCGACGCACTCTCTGTCAAACGTCGAAGCAACGAAATGAAACGTCATTGGATATCGCACGACAGCGGTGACATCTGACGCGAGCAAATTGTTTGTGAAGCATACTTGTACGTACTGATACCTATATTGTTTTGACAGAATAAAATCTAGATATAAATAGGTAAAGACAAAATAGTTCACACCTTTTTAGGGTTCCGTGCCTCGATAGGAAAAAACGGAACCCTTATAGGATCACTTTGTTGTCTGTCCGTCCGTGAGTATGTCTGTCTGTCAAGATCCTTTTTCTCAGGAACGCGTGGAGGTATCAAGCTGGAATTTATATCAAATACTTAAGTCTACTGTCCCTTGGAGCTGTGAAAAAATCAAACTTTTAAGCCAACGCAATCAAAAGGTACAGCCGTTTATGCCGCAAATTTTCGACACTCGTAAGGAAATCAAAACCTACAGGGTACTTCCCGTGAACTCAGAATCTTGAAATTTGGTACGAAGCAACGTCTTATAGCACAGATAAAGGAAAAATTGTGAAAACCGTATATTTTTAGTTACATCATATAATAAAAATATTACGGAACCCTCGGTAGGTAGTTTTATAAAAATTATAAGCAGTGTCTAAGCAATACGTATAATATTCAGAGAATGTTTAAAATCACTCTGTAGTTGGTATTCCTGGCTAGTCTCCGGCTGGAAAAACAATATTTGTCATATTTTGATGGATACTTTACGACTAAGGATGGGTTAAATGTTTTATCGATATCGATAAACGGGAAACATAGATAACACAATATATTTACTTTTGCGATTTGTGTTCATATTAGACTAATGTGTAAATTGGGACTACATATATCGTGGGAAGAGTTTTTTTTCCGTTTGCAAGATGTTTCGTTCAAATTGAGGAATTTGAGCGAAAATCGCTGATTGCAACGATGTATATAACTCAATATCGTCCAATGTGGCGCTTGAATCAATTCGCCTCAGACCCCTTGATATAATGAGCCATTGACTGGCCTGCTCTAGTGGTTAGTGACCCTGACTGCTGAACTAGAGGTCGTGGCTTCGATTCCCACCCAGGACAAACAATTGTGTGATGAGCACGATCATTTATTTTGTTCGGTGTCTGGGTGTAATTTATCCATAATATGTATGTATTTAGAAATATTATAAGTATGTTTATCAGCAGTCTGGTTACCATAGTACAGGCTCTGCCTAGTTTGGGATCAGACGGCCGTGTGTGAGATGTGTCAAGTTAATATTATTATTATACCTGTCATTTACTTATACACCTACTCGGGTTAATATTTGCTATTGATTCTACCCCTATGGATCACTGTTTCCGTGCACCTATATAAAAACAAAGAATAGTCTGTAAGCAAAAGTGAGCAGTAACATGTTAAAAATATACTTTCGAAGTAAAAACATGCAACATCACAACTATTATGAACATAATTTGCATAGAAATCAGTACCTACACCATGAGGCGGTTATAGTACATTAAACCATATATGTGACATTAACAGTGCTACATAAACTATGAATCGAATGCTAATAGCCTGAAATTATTACGTCATCTCATGACGTCACTGCCGCAAATATATGCAGGTCGTCTCGAGTTAGCACCTATAAAATGAATACTTACCGTTTTAGTACTAGAGCTAAGCGGATATGTCTTTGCATGGGTCTATTTGCTCAAGAAGATTGCATAAAATTAAATTAGATAGCTGTTCATAGTACCTATACGTCCCCTTCTCCTTAACCTTTATATTTCTGCTAGTTGACCCGCAACTTCGTCTGCATTTGTAAATTTTTCCCGTTTTTGCGACATTTTTCATTGATGCTCCACCCCTATTGTTTGTAGCGTAATGTTATATAGCCTTTCTCGATAAATAGGCTATCTAACACTAAAATAATTTTTCAATTTGAATCAGTAGTTCCTGAATTAGTGCGTTCAACCAAACAAACAAACTCTTCAGCTTTATAATATTAGTATAGACAAGCTTCGGCCCGGTACTTCGCCTGTATGCTTCAAGATTGGGTCCAGAGAGATAAGAAAGTATGAGAGGACCCAAAATACAATTGATAACAAAGTTTACCGCTTGGCAGGGCCATCTAGTTATGAATTTGACTCCTAAATCTTTAATGTTTAAATGATAAGAATTGGTTACCAGTGTTAATCCAGTTTAAAAGCTATCTATGTGACTGTGTGCTAAATGTGTGTATCGACAAAATTGGACAGTGGTATTCCTGTATAAGATTCATGTTACAGAGTATGTAGTTCAAATCTATTTATTACAAAGATGCTGTACCTGTATACATACATATATTGCAACAGTTATTCAATAAAGCGAAGTAAAGTCGATCAGCGATTTCCTTCCAGCTTTTTGACACCAACCGAGCAGAAACTTTTCATAACCGTTTTAGAGTAGGATATGATAAATTTAAAGACAGATCTTTTACACAGTGCACCTAAATGGATGTAATTATATAGTACAGAGGTTTGGCGGAATTACTGCGCTGATTCTTCATCTGTATTTTCAATATATATCTAAAGGTTGTCTGGTAGAGATCGCGATTAGCGATAAGACCGCCCATTGTACTCTAACTTTTAAACTATAATCTGTCTAAAGAATATTCTATCTATCTATCTATTCTTCGCGTGCGATAGAGTCCATAATAAAATAATATGTAGTACAGTACTAGATTATTCTCACAACACAAGAACATAGTTTTTTAATAAACTAATATAACTTTCTTTTGTATTTACAAATGATGCAGTGATAACAAAATTATTAATAAGTCAATTTATTTCTTTTTCTTTGGTATTATAAATATCATAAAAAAAAAAACGAAATGCCAAAACAAAACTCAAAATTTGCATATCTAAAAAACTGTGTTTTCAGTCTAGCAATATTTTTTTAGAAGCTACGCGATGTGTATTTTAAGCGATATCGATATTTTGTTCTAACGTTCCAACACTATGTAGCAATGGCACCGCATAGGCGGGAGACAAGAAAAACGTCTTTATAACACACCTGAGTCTGCGGACCATACGCCGACCAACCTGTCTTGGTACTTAGTAATAAAAATATTAAATTGAATACTCACACATTTTAAACGAAAATGACACCTAAGTCGCTATAACTTAAGGGTAATTTTCGTTTAAAATGTGTTTTTTTTAGTAATACTGCAGACTTTACAGGTGTAAGTTATAGTCTCGGTGTAGATTATTTTATATATGTTTGAAATCTTATCGCTTAAGTAGTTTTAAGCTGAAAGAATTTAGGAGCAAGCTTGAACGTTTATTTTTAAATAACTGAAGCTTAAAATAGTAATAGTAACAATCTATATTTTTCTTTAAACATTCATGATGCTGTTGGACTGCATCTTATCTAACACTGTCCGCTTGCAGTAAAAAGTTTGCAAATGTAATGAGATTTCATTATCAAAATATATTCTCAAAGGATTTCTGCTAAAACAAGTAAGTCAAACAGTAGAATAATGAATGTCAAGGTGACAGATATTTCTTATAATGTTTCATTGTTGTTCATGTTTCATTTCCAAAAATCCTTCAGATAAGCTTTCGGTAATGGCTGCTACCACGCGAAGCGTGATTATAGACTACGTAAATTAGCTATCTATTATCGTAATTATTTAACGCACTTACAAACAATAGTATGACAAAGATACTCTTGAAATTTAACACACTTGGATGGCGCAAAGTATTTTTCTAAGAAACCAAGATGCCCGGTGCCCGTAGAACTGTTGAATATTCGCAATAAATAGCTTGTCACTCGTACGGGCCTGGCGCTTTACCCTCTCTAAGGAGCTCTAGCGATCATTGGTAATGTACATTATACAGGGTGTAATAGTAAGGTCTAATTAAGGGTCGTATAGTAGACCCCGTCAATGACATAAAGCGCTCACAATTTTAGAAAAAATCACGACTTTTAATGCTGAAATTGTATTCCGAAATAGAAAAATGTAACCTGTGTAATTTTTTTTTTTCAAATTATAAATCAATAATTTTTCGGTTATACATAACGCTCTTAAAATATGACCACAACGAGCTGTAACATTCTGTGCTTGTTGATTTAATAAGTGGTAATATGTAATAGTAGTGATAATTAAATGAATAATTAATTATATGACATAATTTATCCTTAAATTCTATTACTATTCCTTCATATTTACAGTTTCAAGATAATGTTTTTTGTAAAAGAAATCACGAATTTTCCCAACATTTTCAGTACTCTATGTTATTTGCGAGGTCTGCTATATGGCTCTGAGATTTGACCCGTGTGAATAATACTTCTAAAAGCAAAAAAAAAACAACACCCGTCGTAACAGTACTTTTAAACGGTTGTGTTATTTAAATAATAGTGTTACCACACAAATGTTCACAAAACATTTTAAGAATTAATTTTTTAGTCCTCACGATATTGAGTTTTCTATAAGATTTTTAATAATTAGATTTCTAAACACTTTTGCGTTTGTTATTGTTTTTCAAATTAACAAACCAATCATCTAAAATAAATGATTGGAAAGTAGTGAAGTAGGATATTATAAATTATGATTTCAAACAATTCTTTTACAGAGGATACCGTTAAACGTTTAACAAAGACTGTTTTGACTTGACAGCCTGATCCCGTATAACTTTATGTAAAAAAGGGACAAAAAGTATCAAGACTTCTAATTCCCACACAGGGCAGGTGCGCCGTCCGCCCAAGATACAATTACGGACATTATAATTTCCGTATTATATTTATATTTTGTTAAGATTTGTTTTATTTACCAACAATTCCCGGATGTGTAGGGGGTTGCTATGAGACGTATGTCATTGATTCCTTATGTATTAGTTGGTAGGTTTTCATCCTTCTTATTAATTAGCCTTTCTGAACTGTTTCACCACTTAGTCACTGCTATCCTTAGGGTTGTAGCGTGATGGTACACAGCCTATAACCTACATCTAATTACCCACGGTTTTGCCCGCTACGGGAATTAAATTGCCTGGCACGGGTAGAAATTTCCAAACTTTTATAAACAATAAGATATCTTTCACAATATCACAAACAACGAATTTAAAATGAAAATACATCACAACAAACATCTTAGACAGACTCCAAAATACTAAATTAAATATTTCTTTTTATCGTGTTGAGGTGATGACCCGGTGTGGGTCATCGCCTCACTGGAGCTAACGGTGAAGTGGTATGTCGGAATCGAATCGACTAAATTATACTTACTACTAAGCCATGCTTCGGCACGTATGGGCCGGCTCGACCGAAGTGCTACCACGGCCTCACAGAAAACCGGCAGTGAAGTTGCTTGAATTGCTTTTTGCCGTGTGAGTGAGGTTACCGGAGACCCTAACCCTTACCTCCCCTCCTCTCCCACTCTTCCCCTACTCCTTCCAACCTTCCCTCCCCTCTCCCTTTTCCACCCTTCCCTCCACCATACTCCTACTCCCACCTTAAAGGCCGGCAACGCACTCGTGACTCTTGAGTTGCAGGTGCCTATGTGCGGCGGTAATCATTTACCATCAGGTGACCCGTCTGCTCGTTTGCCCCCTAAACCATGAACAAAAAACCTTTAATGTCATCTGAATTACTTACATATACATACAAAGTTTCATTTCGATACGACAATTAGAAGTTGGTTAAATTTGACTTCCAAGGTTTAATTTGTGAAGTTAAATAAAAAGTTAAGAATAATATTTTGGAATAATTCATTCATAAGTCTGTTATCATGTTCATTAAAGACTGTCTTTAATGGTTAATGGTAATGGTTTTCCTCAGGTTTGTTGCACTAGTTTCGGACCCCACCATTGAAAAAGGGCCCCCCCCTTTTTCAATAAGTGAAGCGTCATACCGCGACGGTCACACTGACTGATTGTGACGCCTGACACCGTCGCGGCAGGACGCTAGTCGGGCATCCCCGAAATACAAATGTGAGGAAAACCGTATAGTCTTTAATAAACATGAATACCACTCACGAAAGTTTTTATTGTAACAGTCTGTTATCATGTTCTTTAACTTGAATATTCTACTTTAAGACTTATACCCTTTCTCTAGCATACACTTGTAATTACTCCAAGTGTTTACCAAATTGCCTACAGATTATACGTAATGGATTCGTGGATTAAAATTATATTAACCGATTATCGAATTAACTATCGATGAGAGATTATATCGACTAACTATAATGGTTTGAGTGCTCAGCGATTACTTTATTAGAGGTTCTTGTGAGTGTCGTCTGATCAGTTTACTATCTCATCGATCTGTCTTAAGGGAACGTACCCATACTACGTGACCCATTTTTTATACCTCTCCCCCCCTCGGTTACCACCCGTAGTATATACCAAACCCCCCCCCCCCCCCCTCCTTTAGTTTTCACGTAGTAAAAAAGCGCTAAACGCTTGCTTGTTGTGCCACCTGTGAGTTTAAAAAACGCTGTGCGCCATATTTGAATATAGTTCGAAAAAGCACGAGATTTCCCTAAAGAATATTGACTACGTGACGAAAACCTAAGCCCCTCCCCCCCCCTCTGCCCTTGTGACCTTGCGTGGTATCTTGAAGACTCCCCTCCCCCTCCAGAACAGGTCACGTAGTATGGGTACGTTCCCTAATCGATGTCACATGGTGTCTTTATATCATCATACAAATTATTATGTATGTAGGTAACTCTTGTAATTTCTCTCTTCTTTACTAACCCTCGACGCAAAAAAGAGGGCTGTTATAAGTTTGACGTGTCTGTGTGTCTGTCTGTGGCATCGTAGCTCCCAAATGAATAGACCGATTTAAGTGCGGTTTTTTTTTCTTTGAAATGTGACTTGATCGAGAGTGGTTTTAGGTATAATTCAAGAAAATCTGTCCAGCCGTTCAAAGATCATCAGCTCTTTTCTAATCGTTGAAGGAATTTTCGAGTCGGGGGTGTTTTAAATTTATGATTATCTGTTATTTCTTTTCCGTCTGCACACTTGAAATCGTTGTACTTTACTAAAATGGCGTCGCAAAATTTCTTGGTGTACACATCTCGTCGTAGAAGAAAATTTTTGGTTACAGTGTGTTGTGGTGTGCCATCGCTTCCGTGGACATTCCACAGAATCCTAATTATCCTAACTAATATTATAAATGCGAAAGTGAGTTTGTTTTTTACGTTTTCCAGCCTAAACTACTCTACTGACCATCATGAAATTTTGCACATACGTTGCCAGGTGTGCTGAAAAAGACGTAAGGTACCTTTTATCCATAAAAAGTACTCTTCCCAAAGGACAGAAAAATGACTTTCATGCGAGCGAAGTCGCGGGCAACAGCTATTATACCAGGTACAGGAATGGACACAGACGTATTAAAAATGGCAGTGCCTACAAATACAGAGTAGGGTAGGGTAATGTCAAATGCAAATTTCTACACGCAACGATAACCACTTACTACTCGTTTGCCCCATATAATATAATTAAAAAAAAGTCATGCATGCCATATGTTTGCCCATGATAGTAATATTAAACACATTGTGACTTCCACACACAGTAAAAACATACCTCAGCATCATCTAGCGAAGACAAACTGAACTACTTAGTAACTACCGATTCTGCATCCCGAAATGAAAGTTCTTGCGATGATTAGTAGGTATACGAATTCCTAACATCAACCGAACCTGGTCGGAGGATCCCCCCTTTGTGTTGGAGGGACATAACATCCGTTTCTGTACAATCTAAGCCCAAGTTATAATAGAGTTTTTTTTTATTATTGCACGTCAGAATGACCTCAAACCGCCTGATGGAAAGCTATAGTGAGGTCCAAAGATTGAGGACCACCATTATAGATACGGATGATACTAGAATGGTCGCCCTCAGCTTGACGGCCTCGAGAGATGCTTTTTCACGCCCCGCTTAAAGGTCCCGGGATTATATGACGAACTGAACACGTGTGCTGGTAATGCATTCCACATTTTAATGGTGCGACAAAGAAAGGAGGTGCTGAAACGTTTGGTTCTAGTTGGGATTGTAGAGCTAGATAGAAGAAAACTTCTTAACAAAAGAAGAAGATAAATAACTCTGGGAACCATTGGCTTAGGTATAAATAACCGTGTTTACAAAATACAAACGCCCAATTATATTACCAGCCGGGCAAAAACACAGGCGATAATGTTTATTCAATCATTCAGTCCGAGAAATAAAATCAGAGGGCAATTAAATCACTGAAAAACAATAGGCCTCATTAAACAGGCCATTTTCGCGGGTAAAAATACACCCGCCATTTTACGGCGGTGACGTAAACAAAGCGGCCATATTGGAAGCTAATGGAGGAACGCGGGAAATATGCCGATACTAATTAATTAATGGTATTTATTTAGTTTTTACCTGTTTTTGCAGGTCCCTAATTACGGCAGTATTATTAAAAACATTTCTTTTTATATTTCGGTAAATATTCAAAGGATTTTCGTGCCATAATTTTACTTAAATATTTTTTAAATTATCTACTCTGAACGGAAGAATTTGGATCCCTGGTGAATATATTTAATGTATTATTTACAAAATAATTTTAAGAGAGGGTCTAATGTTTATTATTTAATAAATGAATTTATTTATTAACAACGTAATTTGAGATGATGTAATAGACTAGATCCACCATTAGTGTATACAGGTAAGACCGCAAAGTAACATTAACAAATTTTATTTTAAAGTTTTACAATCATCATTATCATCATCATCATCGTCATTTCAAGCATAGGACGTCCACTGCTGGACAAAGACCTTCCTCAATGACTTCTAAGAAGACTGGTTGGAAGAGACCTGCACCATCGACGCGCGATCTTTAAGGTCATCTGAACGTGGACGTCCTACATTGCGTTTTCCGATCCGGTGTCTCCACTCAATAACCTTTCGGCCCCATCGGCCATTCGTTCTGCGAGCTATGTTTTACAATATATTAATTTCAATGCCTTTATGAGTTCAGATGATGAAGTACTGGAAAAAAAATAGTTCCCCACAATTTCACTCGCTATTATAGTCACTGATTCGCTTCTAAGGGTCGTAGCGTAATGTTAACTAAATTAAAACCTTCCTCAAGAATTGGGCTATTAAATGCAAAAAGAATTTTTCAAGTCCAACTTGCAGTTCCAGAGATGAACGCGTTCAAACAAAGAAAATAAACTTCCCGAACCCGGTGACTCCAACATGGCATTTAATGCTTTACCGCTGCGCCACATGGGTCATCATCGTCTTTTACGTTTATAGCAGACGATTTATGGAGTAATATCAGGGAGACATCTCTTTTCGTGGCTGTAAAGACCAATACGGGAACGACACATCCTACCACAGGCATGACAGGAGAAGTTTGCGGTTGATGGCGTTGAGCCGCCTTGATGTCGTCTTTGTCTCTTATCAGCTAGTGCATCGAATCAGGCATCATCGCCGTTTGTTCCATTCGCTTCTCAGCATTTCTCATTATTGGTGGTCAATTCAAAAGCAGCCATGTCTTCTTGGCGCAATCTTTAAAACGAAGCAATGGTATTTGAGATATAATTGTAATTTTTATAACTGAAGGTATTCCTTCTAATAATGGCTGTTATGGCTGTCAGCGTCAAGGGGACAACTAAGGTGGGCACTGAAAACCAGTTAGGTAGACTATGTCCATTGCAGTGTATACTGAGGGTCCACCTATTTTCTAGGACAATGCGTACAACCCTTAGTAACTGAAGGCTTGAACTTATGTATTTTAATATTATAAGAATACTTTTTTTTTTACACACCTCACACACGGCCGTCTGATCCCAAACTAGGCAGAGCCTGTACTATGGGAACCAGACTGCCGATAATCATAATTATATATCACTAAATACATATTATAGAAAAATTACATCCAGACATAAAACAAATAATCGTGCTCATCACACAATTATTTGTTCTGGGTGGGAATAGATCCCACGATCTCTGGCTCAGCAGTCAGGATCCAGGACACAAACACATAGTACTAACCACTAGACCAACAGGCCAGTCAAACTGTGCAAAGTCTGTGCTTATGTATGAAACGAATACGAATCATCGATTGCCAGGATATTTCAGATCGGCTTGACCCCTTGGCGTTGCGTAGAGATGTAGCTTCACTCTGCATTCTCTATCGCATGTATCATGGGGAGTGCTCCGAGGAATTGTTCGAACTTATACCTGCCGCAACATTTTGCCATCGTTCAACGCAACAAAACTTTCATCCCCATCACCTGGATAATTGGCAATCTACCACTGTGCGGTTTTCCAGAAATTTTTTGACTGGCACAACCAATCTCTGGAACAAATTGTCGCCTGCGGTATTTCCGGACCGATACGACCTTCAAACCTTCAAAAAAAGAGCGTACTCCCATCTCAAAGGCCGGCAACGCACTTGTGACTTTTGAGTTGCAGGTGTCCATGGGCGACGGTAGTCACTTACCATCAGATGACTCGTCTGCTCGTTTGCCCCCTATAACATAAAAAGTCACTGTCATTTGACAATGGCACTTGAAATATCACCAATTTTTTTTTTTTTTTTTTTGTTTATTTGTACTGATTTCAGTTGTATGCTGTGTTTTTATTGAATAAAATAATTTTATTTCTTTCTTCTTCCTGTTATAAATACTAAAGTTTTGGTAGATGAATGTTTGTTACTCAATCACGCCAGAACATCTGGAAGAAATTTATCACAGAGTAAAATTTTGGTCTCGAATACCTTTTTTCTTCATGGAAAAATGTACGATTCCCGCGATTTCCACGCAAAAGGCAACAGCTTGTCTTAGATATAACTCTAAACTGAGAAAATTAAGTACTCTTAATTTGATATACCTACTCTCGTAAACGTCAGCAAGGCCCCAGAACTATAAAAGCTTAAAATCATAAAACTTTATTGGTTATGCCATTGAAAATTGTGTAAATCTACTTCCATACGTTACAAGTCCTTTCAAAGTTAATTAAATCCTAATGTAATATCGGAGAACGGTCTCATATGTGAAGCACGAACTGTGGAATATATCGTCGTCTCTTTTTATTGTATAGGGTACATGTAGGAGTGAAAGAGACAGTTCTATAAGCGAGCAAATGAGCTAAGTTCATTAGACATTCAGAAAATGAAACTCAATCATATTATTTCCCGACGCGTTTAAAATGGATGCTTTTATTTGCTAATGTAAAATGCAATTATTTTTGGGTATTTTTTATTATTTTACTGAGGAATTGAACATTTAGGTAGTTGTATATTATATTAATTTACCTTTTAAGGTAAATTTTACCTACTATAAGGTTTAAATTAGGTTCTAGTTGACCATGTTAAAGAGTTCGAAGAAAAAGAAAACGAATCCACAAAACTTATATTATAATAACAATTTTGCTAAATTGGTTTATTTCATTGGCCAATATTACTTGACCTGTCATTGTATAGATTTTTGTACCGTGACAGGCCAAAATATATACTGGACACTTATTACTTTATGTACCCGTTTTTGCAATTATTTTTTAACTTTATAGCAAATATTGTTTAAATATTTTAGCTTTCTGCACTTCTTCTATATATAATCTGTAAATATTCCAAAATTCGTTACTACGTTTGCGAAATTTTCTGAAAAAGGTGTACAAAGAATTTTCTTCACGTATTAATATAATGATACTGATGTTAAAATATAATAGAAGACGTTCCTACGTATCTGTCTATTTACTGTGTATAGTTTCAACCATCAATATTCAGCTGCAGCTCATAAGTTGTTCAAGTTAATTCAATTTAGTTGCTCCGCGAACATTCTTGCATACCGCCGTCCCAGGCAAGTGACGTAGAAAACACGATTAAGAAAAGCTTTGACAAACGAAGCATACTCAATTTTGCCTTAGTTTTAAAATTAATTTACACATATTTTTTACGCTCTATGTTATGTTTAGAAATTACTAGCCTATATGATTGGCACAGATGGCGCATTAGTTGAAATTGTCGCCTCGCCAGTACGGGAAAGTACCCATACTACGTGAGAAATTTTTTACAATTTTTATACCCCTCTCCCCCCCCCCCCCTCGGTGACCACCCGTAGTATATACCAAGATCCCCCTCCCCCTCTAGTTTTCACGTAGTGTTTTATAAATATGGTTTTAAATCATTTTTTGCCGTCAGATGGTTAAAAAGCCTTAAAAGCTTGCTTGTTGCCACCTGTTTAAACGCTAAACGCTGCGCGCCATATTTGAATATAGCTCGAAAAAGCACGAGATTTCCCTAGAGGATATTGGCTACGTGAAGAAAACCTAAGCCCTCCCCCGCCCCTGTGACCAAGCGTGGTATTTTGAAGACCCCCCTCAGAACGGGTCACGTAGGTACGTTCCCTACGCCGCGCCGAGTGTTGTAGGTTTCAGATAAACTGACTTCTGATGAGACTGGATTTGGCGGAATAGGCAACGCTGTGAGTAATTCTTTTATCTGTGACTGAGACGTATTCGGGGTCATTTGATGAACTAAATCCAATTACAGAGCCTAACTAAGGGATCAGCTGTATAGTTAGTCATACTAGTAGTGTTTGCTGTTTTCCCCTGACCACCACGGGCAATAACTGTTTGATTACGTAAGTCATAAGTCATTTATTTCATAAACAAAGGTACCTACTTTGTGTTGAAACATACATAGGCATTAAATTATTAATTAATATTAATTGTCACAAACAATAATACAGGTACATAATCAAATTTAAATAAAATCATAAAATATATAGATCTCAATAATGCAATGCCATGCAAATAAAATAATCATTTAAACGAAACGAAACGAAAAATTAATGGCACTAGATTACAAGTCAAACCTGTTATACTTATTTGTTATCATTGAAGAATTGGTCAATACTATAGTAGCACTTTTCCAGAAGCCATTTTTCCAGTTCCCTCTTGAAGACATTGACATTAAAATACCTTTAAAACCAATGGGGAGGTTGTTGTACATTTTAACAGCCTGTCTAAGTCTAGCCTAGCAACCTAAGTTAAAAATTGTAGATCTATGTTCTACAATTTTTAACTTAGGCTGAACAATAGTTTTCAGATCTTGCCTGCGAGTATTTGTTCTAACTTCTCTTTCCTCATTCGTCTCAAATTTGTTAAGATTTTTAACGCCGAAGTAACTATTACCCCAGAGTAAGATGCTGTATCTTCGTTTTGATTCAATGGGTGCGAAATATACAAATTTTAATTATTGTAATTGTGCAATCAACTCATCTCTTAAATTCGCAAGTGCATAGCAGGCAGAGCTCAAGGAATCAACTACTGCTGATAATTCTGATTTCTGCACACTGCACTACACTGCTTGAGTGAACATCTATACTAACATTATTTTTAACTGTCAATAAAATTTAAATAACGTGCATTTCGTTTTTGCGATATTTAGTTAGTACACTTTTCTTTACGGGATTCAACCTCCAATTCGTCAAAGAAAGTCCACAAACGTGACTTCTTCTTCGGCGTAACTCCTGTTTAGCTATGCAATGCACTGACTCTTGTATTATTTTTCAAAAAACCTCAAAGGAAACAGAAACCTGGTAGTATATGTGCGCACGCGCGGCGCGTGCGAGGGATGCGAAGTGCAGCGAATATTACCGATGCCGCTCGAACATCGCCGAAAGCAATGTTTAGCTGACTTTGGCTTGCCCGATTAGTCGGCTAGTCGGCCAAACTTATAGTCGGCCCGTTTCTATTATACATAATTATGTTTAATATAATTGAATTACCTTGATTAAGATTAATGTACAACAGTTTGTTTTTCTCAAATAAATAAACAGACAGACAAACAGACCGAGAGACAAAAAAATTAAAATAGATTTTTGGTAAAAGTATCGTGCAAACATTGAGATGCATTAAGTAAAAAGCTATTATTATGACAATACAAGCAGACACTTCAATTTTATTTATTTGTCTGGATGAAAAGATTTTTATTAATTATGAGACGGAATCTCGTTTGAAAACTAGTAAACTCTGACGCTTTTTGACGCGCATAAAAAGGCTCCAGTGTAAACGTGGCTTTATTCATCAAATTGTATAACTCAATTGTCTATTCGCCTGTCACCCAACAAAATTGTTTTTGACGCTGCAATTTCGAAAACTAATTGTTGGCCATTTTAATAATTGAATATATTTATTCACCTGAGCAAGTGCTCGAGACGCCATCTTGCGAAATGAGGGGACAATTAATTTGATAATAAATCACCGAATTCGAGTCATAGATTAATTAAAATATTTTTGTTTAATGCCCCTGGGAGGGTAGAATTGAATAATATTAATGATCGAAAACAAATCTTTGGACGATGCCTTCCAATATTGGATATTGTGGAATGCGTTTCCATTAGTGATTGTGGAAGCGCTGGAATAATATTATCGATAAAATTATTTCTTTAATATCTATCGATATTAATTAATTATGTACGATTGCATACCTTAGACTCTGTCCATTCTTTTATTTCTTTTTGACAGTTCGATAAATAGTCAATTAGTGATGACCAAAAAATGTTGTCGTTTCGATTAAAAATAACAATCAATTTTTATTTTAGAGGAAGTTTCAATCGATTTAACAAAAAGTTACTTTTAGCTAAAAATACTGAAATTGTTTAAAAATGTTTAACATAAACTGGCAGTGAACCAATGCTTGCATTGCTTTTCGCCGATTGAGTGAGGTTACCGGAAGCCCTAACCCTTCCCACTCTCCACCCCCTCTTACACTCTTCCCTCCCCCCTCCCCCTCTTCCACCCTTCCCCTACACCCACCTTAAAGGCCGGCAACCGACTTGTAACTCTTGAGTTGCAGGTGCCCATGGGCGGCGGTAGTCATTTACCATCAGGTGACCCGTCTGCTCGTTTACCACCAGATACGCTTTTGTTAGGCCTTTTATTTTCTTACTTCCAACATTCTTTCTTTTGACGCAAGCCGCACACACACTTCACTCTACCCGGGTTCGCATAATTATTAAGGAGGTTGAGCTTTTAAAGCAGGTTTCTACCAAAGAAAAATATGAAAATGATTATACCGATTAAAACTTTCTTATAAAAAATATGTTTTTTATTTAAACTTTTAGTCAAAAGTTCGGCTTTTTTTAGCGGGTAGGTCCGGTTTTCTGATTTTTAGAGATGGCAACGCTAATTGCAGATATAATTAAGTATAACTATTCATAACTATACGTTACGTTCTCAAGCTTTTATCAAAAGAAAATTAACGAATGGACAAAGTATCATTCGTCATCTCGTTCCAAAACAAACTCGGCCGGTTGGGACGAGTTGACGACACTTTAAATGTACCATATTCTGAGAAATAAATATATTATTATTACTGGTTCGTGAGAATAAATAATGACTTAACATTGGGTGGGCTAGCTGTGTGCTTCAATAGGGTCGTCCGTCATCTCGTCCCAAAACAAACTCGTCATCTCGTCCAATTCTTGAAATTCTTTAAAGTTTTAAGTTGATTTAATACAGTTATGAAGAAAGGTATTAAAATTCTAGACAAGAATTTAGATAATCAATTATGATAAATTATAAATTAAAAAAAAAGATTTAAACCTATAATAATTATAGTAATCGGACTTATATTTAAAAATCACAAGCACTTTTCCTAACAGTCCTTAATCTATTAAAACTTAACAAAACCAACCTACAACTTACTCCAATCTGTTGGACTCGTCAAAACGAATCATATAAGCCCAAACTCGGATTTATTAGTAGCCACTGAAGAATGCCAATATCGGTGGATCAGGAGGTGTCCTGGCTCCATCTTCAGATCCGCTCCAGGCCGTGGGTTCGATTCCCCCGTGAGTGTGGGTGTTATTTGTGTCCGTGGTTTCTATGTTTCTATGTTTGTAAAGTCCCCCGCGACACAGGAGTAATTCCTAATGCGGGAGATGTCTTTAAAAAAAAAAAAAACGAGTTCCAAGATGCCAAATTATAGTATTGTCATTCAAACTACATATACATAGAAAGTTTCATTTCGATACGACAATTAAAAGTAGCTTAAAATTAATTTCCAATATTTGTTTACGTAGTTAAAGCTAATAAAAGCATGTCAATGATTATGAAATTATTGATTTTACAAATCTGTTATTTTTTCAAAATTATATAATGTAGAAAATAAACACCGTCAAGTGTGGCCGTGCACATTAATTTTGTTTTCCGGCGGAACTGGACGCGGTTTTCATTGCTAATGAACGAAATTGACGATGCAATATTGATAATACATTTATATTATAACAATGGACGGACGGACGCTAAAGAATACATTCGTTTTTATTGCGAAAGGAACTGTGGACTGTGGTTTTTACCAAGGTTCAGTACAATATCAATAATAATATGAATATAAGCGACTTTATAAAGATCCGGCGGGGTATATTTCAGGGTGACAGTTTTAGTCCCTTGTGGTTCTGCTTAGCTTTGAATCTTCCCAGCACAGCTCAAGAGGGTGTAGGCTATCGTTTGCGGACAGGAGGTCAGGTTATATCCCACCTCCTTTTCATGGATGATTCGAAACTGTTTGCCTGCAACAATTTCCAATTGATAAGATTACTAGAGGTAACTGAAACCTTTAGTGAATATATCAGGATGGAATTTGGTGTGTATAAATGTGCAGTCATGCATGTAAATAATGTCTTTGATGGAACTTACAGAATCCACACACCTTAGACGTCTTTCCGCCAACGAAACATACAAGTATCTAGGAATGTCACAGGCGTTGGGTTTAAATGAATTGACTATGAAGCAATCGTTACAGGCCTGAAAAAAGTATTGAAAAGTCTTTTGTCAGGTGGTAATAAGGTGCGGGCCTTTAATGATTGGGTCATACCAGTCCTAACCTACTCCTTTGGAATACTTAGATGGACTCAGACTGAACTAGATGCCCTGGATAGAATTCTGTTCGTTACTAATCATCATGAATGAATGCACCATCCACGTTCATCTTTAATGAGATTGTATATCCCACGAAAATGTCGGGGTCGTGGTTTTTTAAATGCCAAGACCCTCCATAATCGCGAGGTATGCAACGTTAGAGATTACTTCCTCGCCGTTAACGTGGATATGCATTGGGGTGTGGCAGCAGAAAGTTGTTTTGTTGCAGTTTGCTCTTGTCTTGCCAACGGCGAGTACTTGCATAGACATAACCAAGTGGCCAGGATAGTCCATCAGCAACTTGCTCTTAAATATAACCTTGTGACTATCGAGTTACCGTACTAGTACTACACGTATGAACCCGATCCAGTTCTTGGTAATGGTCGTGCAACATTGTACTGGGATCGATATATCATCACTGACAGGACTATTGTTGCCAATAAGCCTGATATAGTGGTGATAGACCTATTAGAGCGCCGAGCAATGATCGTTGACATCACCATTCCGCATGACGACAATCTCTTAAAGGCTTTTCAGCCTAAAGTATTTGGATTTACCCTACGAGATTGTCCACATGTGGGATGTCGATTCCGCAATCGTTGTGTCAATAGTAATTTTGACCCATGGGTTAATTGCTAAGCGTTGAGCGGCTGGATTAAGGGCCTGATGGAGAAGGCAGTCCTCCTTGATACGGCACGCATAGTGAGGAGGTTTCTGTCACTGGAACCCTGACCACCGGTAGCTTGGTCCCTGTACCCGATACCGGTAACAGGTACCTTTAGGTAAAAGGCACCCTTTCTCCTTTTCTATACCTTGACAACGTGTATATGTCTATCGGAAATGTATGTAGTCCGTCATTATAAATATAGAATTCCTAAGAAATGTGCATAATGCCTAAAATCGACAGGAAATGTGTGAAATTAATTTTATTATAAACACTGCCCAGGAATTTTATACATTTCCTAAGCAGCACTCGGCAATGTGCTAAATTCGAGATGTCAGTAAGTAAGCGAGCGAAAATATGAATCGAATTAATCAGAAAAGCGTTGAAACTCTCTTTGTAAAGAGGATTGTAGTTCATCAAAAGGTTTGAGCCTCAAAAATAAAATGTTGTGTAATTAATAAAACGATAAAGATGACCGGTTAAGTCGTTAAGGTCTGAAAGCGTAATAAACAAACAAACTTACATGTGCATCCCACTAATATTATAAATGTGAAAGTTTGAATGGATGGATGTTTGTTACCCTTTCACGCAAAAACTATTGAACCGATTGCGATGAAACTTGGTATGTAGATAGCTGGAGACCTAGATTAACGCATAGGCTACTTTTTATCCCGATATTCCCACGGGATCGGGACTTACGCGGGTGAAACCGCGGGGCGCTGCTAGTTCATAATATTAGGATATACTAAACCTATTTTAGACAAATCTGAGATATTTCGTCAATTGGGTCAACTGTTTTTTTTTTTTAATTTTATTCCAGCCATTTTGTGTGTCATGTAGTAGAGAAATATGAATAGAAAACTATTGATATTCCACACGGGGCCCTAAGCCCTGCACAGCTAACACCTGGAGTGAGACCCTCGTGTGAAATAAAGCAACGCTGACAATAGAGAAAAATGTTTTATACATCGGTACTTTGGAGGCGGTTTAAGTTATAAGAGGATGGCGGAATCGAAACGCAAAAGGATGTTTTCAAATATGATGCGTAGTTCCAAAGATATGCGCGCTAAACCAAGAAACTAACTCTTTGGCTTTATTCATACTATTAGTATGAATAATAGACGAATTTAGAGCACGAGGACTTGCCTTGCTCGAGTTATTTACTAAGTTAACATCTACAGTGAAAAATATATATAGATTTCCTTAATTATTTTTTTTAATTTTATTTCTGCTGAAAAAATTAGAGCGAAAGAGAGAGAATAAGAAGATGTAGCAAAGAAAAAATATAGAATGCATTTAGTCTCTATCAAGAAGAGCATGCCATATAAGCCTCTCTTACTAGTCCTCTCTTTAACGGTTGCTACGGGTGATAGAATTGTATCTTGTCACCAAGAAAAAGGATTTTGGGCAAAGGAACTACCTACTGCTCACGCTCATATCCACAATATGATATTATTTTTAAGGGTTTTTGCTGGGTCATCTTTAACTGTCCTTGCGTGCTGGGTATTGCCGCTGTTACTTTTTTAAGGGTCTTTGCCTGGTTGATATTTTTAAGGCTTTCATAGGCTTGACGGTGGTACCTCTTAGGTGGGCCATATGGCCCTACATATTTACCAACTTATGGAGGAGTAATCAGGGGCTACTTAATTTTAAATTTCTGTTATGTCTCATTCTATTTCTACAATTTACTTTAAAATTACACTACGCCTGTTTACATAATTTTTTATATTGTTTTTGCATTTATATCATATTTATTGTGAACATGACTTTCACAGTAAATTGAAGTGAGAAATGGAAATTGTTTTTGCTAAAGTGATATTTTACTTATCTTGCCGCTTGTCATAAATCCTTTTCACTTGAAAACTAATATTACACTTACGCTAGTCTCCTTTCACTTAAACCAAACGCCACGCACAGAATTCTTGACGGCGATAAATCAGGACGCGAAAATTGGGACAAAAGCAATCAGTACCTAGGCTAGCTTTGAATGCTAGACTTAGAAGCCATTGTGTCTAGATCCATTGTTTCAACCCTTGTGCAAATTTCATTATAATAAAAATTGTAGGGTTGTATTTAATTGTGGTTTTATTGCTTTTGAAATGACGGGATAATAAGCGTGAACCATTTTAATATTAAAGCTCGGCCACACTTGTTAAAAGTTGTATAAAGTAGATTGTGTACCGACAATAACGACTGAATACCGTTTTAATAACGGTAACGTTATAGTCGTTGAAGTATTTCAGACGTTATTGTTGTAAGGACTAAAGTTATTGTCGTTATCGCGTTATTAGTGGTTTTTGATGCTCACAATATTTGTTTATTTTGTACATATACTTCCAGTATGAGTATGAGCTTTACTACTCATACTCATTTTAGAGTTATTTATATCCGAAGAAGTTGCGTTACTATTAAAATGTATATTTGTATGTATTATTCATTGGTACATATATATTGTAAATTTATCGACAGATTTATACAGATAATAATCTGTATGTATCTCTTTTACCAGAGACCAGACGACCAGCTACATTGATGCCACGCTTAACTTTGAACCTGCAATCTGTGATATAAATAAACACTTAGCCTGCAAAGTTTGTAAGGAAAAAAAACCTTAAATAATTTATTGTCTTCTCATAATTTCAGGCGGTGGCTGCAACTTTCCTGACACGTGGACGGGAGGATGGTTCCAGTCAGGGATCCCTGGTCTCATCTACATCAACTCCACCACCATGCAGGGCAAAGGGGAATGTGCTGAGACTGATGGCACCGACAAGTTCCTGGTTTATGACAAGTAAGTATATCTGACTATTTCTCCAGTTATTAGGGATTGTCCATTAATCACGTGTTGCTCGAAAGAAGGGGTTAAGGGATGCGGAAAAAATCACGAAATATCACAAGGGGGGTGTAGTGAAATATCACGTGTATTCATTTTTCGTAGAACACGCTTGTCGAGAATCGATTCAATTCTCGACATCGGCCGCCAGCGCAAATCGACTAAAGTCGCGTCGCGTCCCTACTGCTGTACGTAGGAGGGCCGGGGGAGTACCTACATCTGCACCAGCAGCACCACCGACGGCAATCATCTACGCACCGGACCACCGCTCAACATACAGTTGTAACATTTGTTCCTGCTTCCAAATACACCAGCGCGCCTATAAACAGTCCACAGTCTTTTATTTCTCGACCAACGGAGAAACCAACACGCTATTATATCTGTATTTAAATATAATAATCTGAAAATATTTAATACCAGCTGCGCCCCGCGGTTTCACCCGCGTAAGTCCCGATCCCGTGGGAATATCGGGATAAAAAGTAGCCTATATGTTAATCCAGGTCTCCAGCTATCTACATACCAAGTTTCATCGCAATCAGTTTAGTAGTTTTTACGTGAAAGAGTAACGAACATCCATCCATCCATACTCACAAACTTTCAACGTTTATAATATTAGTAGGATATTTTGAACAAAAAAAATATACGTGATTTTGGCTAGGGGCTAGGTTTTAGACTAACCCCAACCGGGTTAGTCTAAAACCTCATCACGTATCACCAGGATGGGGTTAAAAAGTTGCTTGGGAATATATTGAAAGAGAGAGGTAGGTAACAAGGGTAGGCAATGGAAGGAAAGGGATATTGCTTATACGGATTGGGGAGCGTAAGTAAGCTCGAGCAGGTCAGGGTCGCATTGGCTGATGCCAGCAAGTCCGAGCCCTCTAACTTAATATACAGGGTGTTACAAAAAGGTGTGGTCATGTTTTAGGGTCGTATAGTAGACCCCGTGATTAACGTACAGCGCTAACAATTTTATGAAAATTCGTGATGTTTAATACAGAAGTTTTATTTTGAATCTGAAAAAGCTAATATTTTTTATGTAAAAGGGCTGACATGAATGAAACTATAGATATTTTTTAATACATAGAATGTTGATGGAATGTCTAGATTTTTCTGAAAATGTCTGCATAAACAAATAAAAAAACAAAATCATTGAAATTAACGTGAAAATTCATAATATGTTGTTTAGAAATGTGCACCTACACTACATTAAGAGTTTTCAGAAGAAAAAAAAATGTTTTTTTCAAACTAAATCAACTATTTGTCTGCTACACTTAACGCTGCATATGTTGCCCTAATACATCCCTAAGTACAGTTGACAGTTACATTGCGTCACGAGTCCCTTTAATTACCCTTAGTATTACAGGGACTCGTTACGAAATGAGTATGGTAGTTGGTATAAGAGTAATAACGATGTGTGACACTTATTAGGGGTCGTCCATTAATCACGTGATGTTTTTTTAACAACTTTTTAAGCCCTCCCCCCTGGTGATAAATGGTGAGGTTTTAGACTAACTAATAGTAACTAATAAATAGTTTAAGACTTGGGGTAATCGTAATCCTACTTATGAATATGTTATTTTATCCTGAATATGACTTCACGGTGACTCACTCAGACTCAATATAATACTCTACTAAGGAACTATTCTAATGTTATGTATACAATGTACCTTACCTACAACTTTCGGATAAAAAGTATACCCATGTCTTATGTGGGAATCGAACCCAAGGTAGGACATGAGATAACACTTGTAACGTGAATAAGTTTTCTGATGTTATTTATACTTCAAACTTTTAATGAAGGTATTTGATATGTTTCAGGAACGAGGAGTGCTACCGGTGCCTCGTGATACATGAGAAACATAGATATGTGTTACAATATAAAGAAAGTGAGTATAAAAAAACTATTTATTTTTGGTTTTGAAAACCAACTAATGGCAAATCAGGTGTCAGTGTCCATCGATCTCCAAAATTATGAAATTTTTTGCCTGAATATTTTTTTCACAAAGAATATATATTAATACGTGAAGCGAAAACTTTGGATCTCTTTTTACGAAAATTGGGCGGAGAGGAGTATGAAATTTCGCACACTTATAGCTTATACAGAGAAGAAGTGACGAATGCTAAAATTTTTGAACAATATTTGCTACAAAGTTTAAAAAAATATAGAAACGGGTACATACAGCTATGAGTCTCCAGTATATATTTTGACCTATCATGGTACAAAAGTCTATACAATGACAGGTCAAGTAATATTGGTCAATGAAATAAACCGTGGTCGAAATTCGACCACGACGCGATCTCTAGTGTAAGATAAATACTTCAAACTTTATTTTCTATTGTCCTTGTATTAGGGTCGGTTATTCTGTTTGCTCATCGCCACTTTCATTTTGATTCTGATTCGATTTGTGAGGCACAAAAAACGACATGTCGTCAGATATATTTAAATTTGTAAATTTCTGGGTGTATTATCTATAATATGTATGTATTTAGAAATATATAAACATGTTTATTAGCAGTCTGGTTACCATAGTACAGGTTCTGCCTAGTTTGAGATCAGACGCCCGTGTGTGAGATGTGTGAAGTTATTATTATTATATTTTAGGTCACTACTACTGATCATTCCCTTACAGAAAAATTGAACCCGTGAGCTCATAATCCTCATCCTAAAATCAGTTCACTAGCCATTTCATCTTCTGCAAGAAGACTAAAATTAAATAGCAATAAAACATTGACGCCTGTCATTTAACTTGACTATTTTAGCGTACTGCGGCCAGCGTGACTCGCTGTCAACTATGTGCGAGTCCATTACTGGAGACGCGGCGCTATACTCCATGTTCAAGAAGGACCCGAGGCCTGAACCTCAGCAGTGTCCGTTCCATCCGGCTCCATTCACCTTCACATATAGCCGGTAAGTTCTCAAAAAGTTTTCGCAAATTCAAATAGCGGAATGATATACCTTACGTCACACATACCACCACACATACCTTTGTCACACCCACAACTGAAACAAATCTAATGACGTCTTATAGGTGGAAATCGCTCAATAGATTTAGGCTGTAGAAAGTGCAAAAGAATTACATTCATACATGCGTAAGACTCCTCCGGCAGTGGGGCAAGAATGTATTTCCTGAATTTTTTCTAGTAACTAAACATTACATCAACAATCGGTAGGACACCTACATAAACAATTAGTGTTGCAATGGGCGGTCTTACTTCGGACTATACTACATAGGTAATGGGCAGATTGTGAAATAATGTTACTATTAAACAAAAACAAGAATATCTGATAAACTTGACAGGAAAAATCCCCTGATGAAATTCTATCCTTATATAAAGAAAAGATGCAGCAATTATTTCCCCTTAACTTGTCGCATATTCGTATTTCTGTTCGCTTACCATGACTTTCATCTGGTACAATGCATGTAAATTAATATACAATACTAATGGAATATAAAAATAATAGTAATGGAGCCTAATTCCTGTCAAGAGTTTAAAATAAATATTATTTTTTCCCTGATAACTGAAACGTATTTTTAATTGCGTGTTATAAAGTTCTAAACTTACGAATAGATACCGTAATTGTCGTTATCGTTTCAGTGGGTCCGGCGACTGCGCCAACCCTCCGTCCCGTGCGGAGTCGTGCACTGACGACTCGCGACTGTTGCTGCGGTACATGGCGTGTCCCGATGTGCCTGGCACTGAGAGCAATGGTAAGTCAAGATGAAAACAATGTTTAGAGCGTGATTTTGTAAAATTTTCGTTGCTCCCAATAACTTCTGTTGATTGATATTATATTCCATTCTTCTTAATCTATCTTTCAATTGATATTTTTAAAACGTTTATGTCTAACTTTTAAATATTTTCTTAAGCTTCAATTGACAGAGTGCCTGTTGAGTATCAAACCTGTGACTTGTTAGTGTGTCGCCAGAAGTTTAACTTGTTATAAATTCAAACTAACTAATATAATAAGCATTCCAACCGTTCAGTCAGATATCAAGTTAAAGTGTTTCATAATTTGATTGAATAACTTTGGGTGTATAACAATAACGGTTTTATAAATTATAAAGCAGTTATCGATTGTAACTGTTGACACTGTTCGGTTAAAAATCGTACGAGGCTTGTACAGCTTAGTGACGTTAATTTGGAACCGTTGCAAAAACTTTGTTATAACGTAGATGCAAATTTAAGCTACATTATAACAATCAATGTGTATCAAGGTGCTATATCGATAAATCTAAATGCTGCTACAATATGGCTCTTACTACTGAACGACTTGTATTTAAAAAACGTTACTGAACTTCCATATACTATACGATATATCCATAATAAGTGAAAGTGAAATGAGCAACTTACCTGCTGCCTATAACGTTCACCGTATCAGCGTCGGGTGAATTAATGAATGAGGAAATAAAAATTGATCCTCCATCTTAATTATATTCACCACAAATGAATGTTAGTCGTACTCAGCACATCTGTTTTAATTTTCAGTTGAGGAACTGATTTGCCTTGCGACTTGGAAAGAGGGCTCTACCAGGTACCTCGTGGGCCTCATCTCACAGGTGCAGAGGAGGAACTCCATATCCACTGACGAAGATATGTACAGGTACGTGTTAAATATAGTTGTTCTGCATATATTATATCATCTTTCTTTCTTATTCTCTTTTTATTCATTCATGTATTCTCGATAACGTAACGTAAAACTATATATCCGTGGCTGGCGTGAACACATTGATATGTCGACTTGCATGTTTTTTTTTATTGGCGTAATACCTCCTACGCATTAGGAATTTATATGAAAAAAATTTACAGTTTCAAGTATACATAAATTTTGGAGAAATCGACTTTGGAAACATGTTGACATTTCGAATTTTAACGTGTCTAACTTTACAAAACCTCATGTCAAATTAACGATTCACATGATTTTGTGAATGAACATTGATATTTTCTTGTATCAACTTACACTCGGTCACGTACATACGTATAACGTCAAAACTTAAAAATGGCCACCCTAAAAATAGCAATTTTAGACATGTCAACATATTCACGCCAGCCACGGATATTATCGGTATTAATAACTGTTCCCCCTTTAACTACAGTTACTAAAATATTACGGTTGTCACTCACATACATATTTTCATTCCTGTTTAACCATTAATTGAATACCGGTATGTAAGGGGTACCGGTATTAAACAATCCCGGTAACTCCGCTATTTTAAAATACCGAAACCTTGTTTTTACATTTAGGTACATGAAATAACTATTTATTTTATTCATAGGTAGTGGTTCTACTTTATCCTCTGTGTGGGTCCCTTGTGTGGTAGTTGTCTTAATTTTGTGTTTTTAGATGCTTCGTATACAAAGGCAGTCACGCAGACAAGACGGTGACGTACAGCATCGCTCAGTCGGGAGACGCCACGTGCAATGGACTCACTTCCCCGGTAGATGGCAGTCGCACCATGAAACTTACTAACAGTTAGTATATAAAACTTATTATTTATGTGAAGATCTTATCGTTCACATAACTTTATGTATTTAATAGTAATGATGTTGATGGAATTTTCGGAAATATTTGGACAAATCCGGAGATGGTCCGAAATATTTCTGCATGAAAAAATAAAAGGACAATATCATTAAAATTTGCATGTAAAATGATAATTGAATAGAAACGTGCACCTACATAATAAGGGAATAGCAATTTCCAAAGAATATAAAATAGAAAGTAATTATTTTTTCAAAATCCAATATTTTCAGAATAGACAACACGTCTGAAATATGTATGTCATTCAACAGTACGAGCGAAACCATTACACCCTTCGCCAGTCGGGCAAAAATACATCTAAAGGCCCTAACTGTAGGCATTACTGGTGACCTGTATCAGTGTACCTCACTAGTCTATGGGGCCATCCATAAATTACGTCACACGAATTTCATGATTTTTAGACTCCCCGTCCTTGTAGTGGTAACATTTGCGGGACACCTCCCCCCTCCCTGGTGTGACGTGACATATTTTCCAATTTTACACTTAGAACTGAAATTATTCAGTTCAAAATTTTTATTTATTAGCGTGTATAGTCTTTCGTTTACTGGTAATGTTTTGTGTTTAATACTTTAGACTTTGACATGTGACGTCACGAAACTTATGACCTCAGGACCCTCACCCCTTGTCACACAATGTCACACTTCGTTAACCCTTAACATGTGACGTAATTTATGGATGGCCCCTAACAGTAAATATTATTGTTTTTTTTCTAGTCGATGACGAACACAACCGGTGCCACTTCCCCAACTGGATCGTGGAACACCACAAGTGGTACAGTCTAGACCATACTCACCAATACCACTTCACTACCAAGAATGCGACGCTCAAGGTACGTGATTTGAGTAAGGCGTTTGTTTGTTATGCGCGAAAGAATAAATAGAGAACAGTCGCGGAAGTGATTTGTCATTTCTGTAGTATTGAGTAAACATTTCGGTAAAAAAACGATACGTTGCCTCTGTCTGAGTACAACAATTATAACTTTAATAAACATAAATACCTTGATGGCGATGTGACACTGTTTTCTCACTCGTTTTATTAAAAAATCGTATATATTACGGAAGCCTAAATTGACCCGCGGGTGCCATCTATTGATGAGTAGAGAAAGTCATACATTATCTTATTGAGACGCATGGGACCATCTTTTAGCGAATAACGGGACTAATAGTCTATCAATAACAATGTTCTACTGAGTTCTAGAAATTCGAACAGCGGTCGACTCAAGTAGATTTTACGAGATGTTTCAGGAAAATTCACGAACTTTCTATGAGGTGTTTTTATGACGTTGTAATACGAAATGGACATTCAGTTCTAGTTGAGCGTTACTGCGAGTAAGAAGCGTGAAGTATAGCGAATAGTGCAACTGAATAGAAGTGCAAATAGTGATTATTGTATCTGTGTGTTGTAATTGTGTTAATTACTTATTATTTCAATAAATTGTGTCTATTTCGTTATAAATTTTTCTACCTATCTAATCCCGAACCCTGCCTCGTAACAATATTGTAGCTATTTTCATTTTAATTCAATAGAAAAAGCACATTCCGTTTTTGAGTATTTATCATTTTGATTTGCAGGTCAACTTTTATTATTTTGCTTATTTTGACACCTTATTTGGACAGGTAAATATATTTCAAAGTAAACTATAGCCGTTATTCAGTGTTGCACTTACCAGAGTATTTCTTTTTTATTTGTTAGGTTTGGTAAATGATGTCCATACTAGCTGAGCCGCGCAACTTCGTCCGCGTTTGTAAATTTTCCAAGTTTTTGCAACATTTTTCATTGATGCTCTGCTTTTATTGGTTGTAGCGTGATGTTATATAGCCTTCCTCGATAAATGGGCTATCCAACACTAAAACATTTTTTTCAATTCGAACCAGTAGTTCCTGAGATTAGCGCGTTCAACCAAACAAACAAACTCTTCAGCTTTATAATATTAGTATAGATTGGTTGGTCTAGTGGTTATTGATCCTGACTGCTGAGCTAGAGGTCGTGGATTCCCACCCAGGACAAATAATTGTGTGATGAGCACGATCATTTATTCTGTGTCTGGGTGTAATTAATTTATAACTATGTTTATCAGCAGTCTAGTTACCATAGTACAGGCTATGCCAAGTTTGGGATCAGACGGACGTGTATGAGTTGTGTCAAGTTACTATATGCATTTAAAAAGAAATTTATATGAACACGAGACAAACAAGGTAACATTTTTAATTGTAGTTATTCTACATACGTTTTTCAATTACTTGTTTACTATTGTAGATAGAGAAAGAAGACGGCACTCGCGAAGAGAAGCGGATAGTCTGTCATTCGATACTTGAGCAGAAAGAGAACAAATACGTGAAACTCGTCGCACATCTTACAAGAGGATGGTGAGATATACTAAATCATTCATATTTTAATAGTTCTAGAATGAAAGAAAGTGAGAAAGAATGCATTTAAATATTCTTTTGGAATAATGAAACTCTGAAACGTGAGTTTTGGACAATGTAATCTAAGATTAGAGAATTTTTATTATTATTAATGATAGATCATATCGGATTAATAATTGAGATTAGTAGACATGAGTTAAAAAAACTGTTCCCACGCAATATTATATTAGTATAAGTATTGGGAGAAGGTAATTCTGGTGGCTGACTTTGTTCTTCAATAATTTGTTGAATAAAGAGCTGACTCCATAAAGTTATTTTTAAAGAAAATGTTGACGTACCTTGACTTTTAGTGGAGTATTATTAGCAAACACTATATTATCCACACATTTGTTAAATAGTACACATGTCGTAAATCAGTTCTATTAATTAAAAATAGGCAGAGACCTAAATTAGAACCTTGCAGTACGCCTTGCCTTATATTGGTATCAGGCGGGCATTTGAGTCATTTGATTAATATAATTGTAAATACTAATTACAAAAGTAGACCAAATTACAGCTACTGCCTTGTTATGTATGCGATAAAATTGATTTCACAAAGAAATTTATTATGACACATGTGGTGAAACGTCTTTGAGAGGTCAAGGAGAAAATAAAAATTATAATAGTTAGAACTTGAATCCATTAGTATGTTTGTGTGGTTTTGAATGATTAAATGTTTGTGTATGCTGTCTGTGAAAGATTTAGAATAAGTTTATGAGTACCTAACATTGTATTTTGAGTGACTTCGAAAGTGACTATTATTAAGATGGTGGATCAGTGTGTCACGTGACGCGGTGGTGGCGTGCTGGAGCTGCATGTGTATGTTTGACTGTGAACGTGTGTGTGTTGCAGCGAGTCAGGTCACGTGTGCGTGCGAGTGTCACGTCGTGGTGGCGGCGTGCTGGAGCTGCAGCTGGGTGCGACGCTGACGCCTGCGCCGCAGGCCGCGTGCGCGCCCGACGTGCCCTCCACGCCCCACGTCACGCTCATTTGTAAGTATTCTATCCCTAATTTAAAGAACCCTCACACATGCTACGTGTCGTCAGTAATTTCCTTTATCAATATTATATACAGAACAGTTTATAATCATTATCAAGTTTACTGTCTCCTCATTTAAACTGTAACTGGTATCGTGACAGTTGAGAATGACCGTCTTACTTGCGTCTCTCGAAGAGACAATAAAGGAAGACCCTTAATTTGTCCCAAATCTCTGCCTGCTTTGTGTTCGATAAAATAATTTAGACTTGGCACCATTCTTATGTTCTAATAACAATTTCCTATACCTGGAGTTATCTAAAGTGAAAAACATATCCTCGTCATTTCCTGTGACATCATATATAATAAATGTCAACATTTCCAGCTACTCAACTATCCCCGTCCCAGTGTCCGATGCTGGGTCGCTACACGGTCGTCGAGTCGTTGGCCGACAGACGTCGGAGACGACAACAACTCACTATAGGTAACGTTCTAATTCATCTCTTTTCTTAGACTTTTTTCTTAGCATAGTATCTAAACTCTTCTTTAATAAGGAAAAGATATTGCGTTTATAGAAAAATATGTTATTTCTAATTTATAGCTATAGTTTAACCAAGTAAAGGCACTAGTGGTTCGTCGTGTTAATAATTGGAAGTAGTCATTTCTATATCAGATCCTGGGGATAGGCTCTAATTCCATTCTAGAAAAAACCGTAGCCAAACAACAAATCTACTAGCATAATGCTGTTTATTCCTGCCGGGTCGACAGAGCTATTGCAATGGTTTACGCTAGGGTCTCTTCATTAAAAAGTTCTCCATTAAGACGTTACTATACATGTTCTCATTGAAAAAAAATGTTGTTACGTCTTCAGATGAAACGGGTCTAGAAGACACGGCAGAGAAGCCTCCAGAATGTGTGATGGGACAATATGATAGCGTCAGTATCGGCTGTGGAGCCTCTCAGGATGCTATCGAGTTCCAGTCAGCTTGCACCAGCACAGGTAAATTACAATAGTCAAGGTCGAGATATGACAGAGCAGTAATTTAAATTTTACAGGTTTTAGCTGAGATTTATATCAAGAACTTACATTTTCATCTCTACCCTACTTTTGATCAAGATTGTCGGACTTAAGTATGATTACGTATTTGCTATAAATAGTATGTACTTGACATGTTTCATATAATTACCACTACATTTTGGACCCTTGAACGTACACTAACAAACGAAAAGGCAACGAAATACTACTTTTTCAAAATATATGTACGTTACTCGTCTCGTTAAGGTCTTAATCGCACCGCTATAGTTACGAAAAATATACGTGCGCTCTACGTATGGGTTGGGCGTATAAGTTTTCAAAATGTTTATTTACTCACTTATGAAAAGTGACTCTAGATTTTCATACCCTTATGGCTTTTACCCCACTAAACGAAGCACGCTGTATTCGATCCTTTCTAAATTCATCGTTAACTTAATTAATTTGACATTTACATAATTTAGTGAGTTTACGAAAGAAGAGCAGGATTAATTATTAATAAAAAGTCTCTTTAGACGCATTATCAGGGCCCAATGATGACCCTTGTGGAATTCCAGAAGGGATTGAAACTGTGTTAATGCATAACTATAAAGAGCAACCATGTGAGATCAGTTGTTGAATCCTAAAGCCAGAGGTATTTAAGCAAGACACACCAACAGGATATTATTAAATATCTAGCTGAAAAAGAAAACAATGGTCGATTTGATCAAACCCTTTGCTATAGTCAACATAGGCTACATCTATTTGACAGAAGTCATATATGACATGCTTTTGAATATTCATAGTAGATAAGGAAGTTCGATAACTCACAAATAGCAATATTGGTAAAGAAATCTCTTCGCCAACAAGACACTCACACAGAAAATAATAATACATCGAACATTTCCTCCTGATCCTTTCCTAGTGTACACGTGCTACGGGAGCTGGCAAGAAGGTTCCCGGTACATGGTGGTGGCCGCCCCGGCCTCCGCCCGAGTGCAGAGTCGGCCGCACGCGCTCTGCTTCATCTACACTACTTATGTCAAGAATGGTGAGTTTTCCCTTTTATGAAACCCATGCATTAATACAATTATAAAGTAGATATTTCTTCAGTACAGAATTTTTGGTACTCTGCTAAACTCGTGTTTAACGTGCACACTTTTATATATGCTGAGGGGTACTACTAAGGTACTACTAATTCACTTAAACACGTGGTTGGTCACAGAATTGAGTGTATTAAGAAATGCCATCAGCTGTATTCTTTTCGAAATTATGTATCGCCAGTTACAACGATAATTATTATTTTACACACACACAGAACTCTACGCTAATTCGTCACAGAAAATTTACTAAATATGAATTCTAAACTAAACTAAGCGCCATATATAATTATACTAAATACACCCTTACGCTGATCAGTATAAGGTAGCGTTTCTAAGTTGAAGAGTCACGCTTCGGTTCGACCGGAGTGATACCAGCCTTACAGTAAACTGTTGTGTTGTTTCGCCGAGTGAGTGAGGTTACCAGAGGCCCTAACCCTTCCCTCTCCCACCCCCTTTCTCCTACTCCCAACTTTAAAGCCTGCAACGTACTTGGGACTCTTGAATTGCAGGTGCCAATGGGCGAAAGTAGTCACTTACCATCAGGTAAACCGTTTGCCCCCTAAGTCATAAAAAAAATATATACTTGCCAACCGTGACGTCCGAGACAGCGGTACGTCAATAGAGCATCGTGCTTGTCCTCGTCGCTGCAATGTTTTAACTCTGAGCAGAGAAAAATTAAGAATGTTTTTGACTGGTTACACAATCATAAAAGCCGTTGATCTGTCTTTAATAATTTGTAACACATTTGCTATACCAAACAGATTCGTTGGGAGCTCAAGCGCGGTACCTGTCGGTGTCGGTGGTCTCCCGCTCCTGCGACCGGAGCGTGACGCCCGGCGTGGCCGGGGACAAAGCGTACAACCTCACTCTTAACGGTAAGTGTATATGTTCTGGACCAAGTGATTAATGTAGCATTATTCATAGTGTCCAGACCGTTTAAAAAATCCCCAATATGAGTAGTCGATATGATAAAAACGATTGAAATAAGCAAATTGACCGGGCTGTATGAATAATGTGCCCCACCTATTGTGCAAAGTAATAAAAATAAGCGTTTTATTTGATAGGGATGTGCTGACTCCAAAATAGCCTATATTTTTTTATTTTAAGTCTACTTTTTTGCTACAGAAATGTACCTATACATTTATTTTGTTTAAAGTATATCGTATTTTAATTGTAAAATTTAAAATTAAAAAGTTGATATTTTAAATCCCCTCGCTAATTTCTAAAACGCAACTCTATTCGATGGAACGAAATTGTACGTGTCTTGCAACAGTTTGCTTAAATCTCGCGGTACTATCTATCTATCATCTCGTAGTATATGAAAATACAGGTTGTCAAGCAGCGCGGTTTTGATCATATTTTAGAAAATAGGAATAAAACAATATTAAAAAAAAAGGTTTTCTGCCCTTTTCAATAATAACAAATAGGTTTTGTAACTTTTATTTTTATAAATCAATAAAGAATCAAACTCGTCGTGGTCGTTGACATTACAGGAATAGCACACCGAAGTGCCGGTGTGTAAATCACACGGAACCGACTGTACTATATTTTTTTTACTGTAGTATTTGTTATTTTGTACAATGTGTTATGGTTTTCTGGTAACGAAATTACATATAAATTTGGTTTATATACCTTATTATTTTATTGATGATATGGTAAGTAAGAACGAATACTATTTTTGTAAAAAACGAAAAAAAACAAGTATTTGTTTTTTAACCTTAGACTTCTGTTTAACAAAAAAATCTTGGAACACTTGTGACGGAGCATTGCATAGTGGGGTTTTTTAGTTGGTTCGAAGCCCACATCCCACTTAACCATTAGCCAGGGAGAGGCAATGACACATTGTTCACAGGGGGTTGCACGTATTACAATACATCTGTCAGACATACACCACCTTTACATCCACATTGACTGTATTCTAGACCGCTTTCTCCTGGCGCCATTCTAACACATTTTTGTTTTGTTCATCATAATGTTCCTAATCCTGACATCATAATTACATTCCATGTATGTTCTTGGTCCTACCGCCATGCCTAATGTAGGTAGAGACCTGAATTGGGTTAATTTAACTTGCCTAACAGTTATGTAGCAATATTCATAATGGTCAGACAATGTGATAAATAACGAAGTTGTATAAGTATTTATCACACTGCCCGATTTGATATGTCATTATTCATATTGCCCGGGCATTATAAATATTGCAATGTTTAATCACTTGGTTCATAACATATACATTATTACATTCCATTTGAAATAGATATGTCTTAATAGTCAATGTAAGCTTTATAAATATTCTGTCAAATACATTAGAATTTTTCCAGTGCCGCCCAGATGTTATCGCCTATGTACAGTAGGGTGTAGGTGTACAGTGAGTGTTGGCCTAGGTCGGGTGTAACTAAAAGTGTCGTCTGTAGGCACGTGCTAGCAGAAGGGTGGGTATGGCAGCTATGTACAGGAGTAGGTGTACAGCGAGTGTTGGTATAGGTCCGATGTAACTAACAGAGTGTCGTGTGTAGGCACGTGCGAGCAGAGCAGCAAGTACGGCAGCGCCGCCCAGATGTTAGCGCCGGGCGGGGCGGCGCTGCTGGCGCTGGTGGCGCTGCTGGCGCGCAGCTGATGGCGCGCCGCCTGAGCGCGCCGCCTCCGCCCCGCCACTGGACCCGCTGGGTAGACAACCACCCCCCCACCACATCTGCCACTGTTCTT
>OY982588.1:7567948-7611569 GCA_963859945.1 Euplagia quadripunctaria | reverse complement strand
ACACAGCATGACTTTGAATATTAATCCTTAATGAAGGTAAAAACAAAACTATTTATAAACAAGTATTTATAAACTGCTTTATTTGTGGTATGTGCAAGTTTTAGCGAAACATATTATACCGGCGGTCAAAATTCCGTGGCATCGGCAGCTGTTAGTAGAAATTACTATTATTAACTGGCAACACGGAATACGAACTATAAACGATGTTGCCATATAAAAATACAAATTATTTCATAAATTTTTTTATTGTATTTTGGTTGTTAATTTTATTACGTTTTTGTATAAAATAAATTCTTTTGCTTCTTTTGTGAAATAATTTGTATTTTATTTACGATAGGTTAGTATTGAACTAAACAATGTTAAAATGAAACGAAGACAACGTGATCAATATTGTATATATAAAGAAATGGTATAAAGAGTTGGCGATTACAGACAGATAATATTATGACGATTTTTAAATAATGTTACTTATGTAATTTTATCATGGTATATATTCTCAAATCAAATCAAATAGACATACGACCTTTTTATACAGTAATGATGCCACTAAATATTATGATAATTGTGACGTAATCTAAAATATGTGATGTCATAAATTATTTTTCATATTTGGAAATTGGATCTAGCGAATGGCAAAACTGTCCAAAAACCAATCTATTTCGATTGCGATCAGAGAATTTTAATATTTTTATTTTTTAAACATACTTAGGTAATAATAATGGTCTGCGCCATATAAATGAAAGAAATTTTTTTTCGGTTTTATCGCGACTAGTCGCACGATTATTAGTCTTAGTTTATGTTCGATAGATTATATAACGCTGTTTTAAAGCTGGCAAGCTAAAGTCGCAAGCGCCTGCGACAAATTGCTACGGTTACACGCGCAAAAAAATCTTTGCAGAATTGTTTTGGCGTGTAGTCTAAAGTAAACTTAAAAAAATTGCTCAAAAAAAAATCGCGCGACAAAATTGTAGCGAGGTAGGTTTTTTTTTCATAAATATGGCGCAGAATTATGTGTACAATATATCTATAATATACTGGTATAGTAAAAACGCTTTCAAAAGTATACATTGTACGTATGCTAAGACTAACCATTTAGATAGACTAAAATGTAGGTAAAACTATGCTGAGGCAGTTTATTTGTTTACCAATACGTCCATGTTGTATAAAAAAAGTTTTTTTTTTGTAGCGGTAACACTACAGTGCGACAATATCATACATGCTTGACATTTGAAGGCAAGCTGTCATATGCCTATTCTATTTCATATTTAAAAAAATGTTGAATATTTTAATACAACTGTTTTTAAAAAAGCGCGCTTTCGGCATGGCAAGCGGTTATCATTGCCTTTGAACTGTGTTAACACCAATAGTGTGACATGTACATTACCAACTCTATAAGTGAGAGCCATATGTCCTACATCTCGGCATGATAGAGTGGCTCAAATTTGATTAGAAATCTGTAGTGACTTACCTCTTCTAAATATTAACTGGATCTAGTGCCCACGCTTTTGTCTGCGTAAATTATCTTCTATATACAATTTCATCCCCTATTATAACCCCTTTAAGTTTAATTTAAAAAAAAGAAGCCTATGTTCTTCTCCAAGGTTGTTCCTTTCCAAAATTCATCAAAATTGGTTGAGCGGTTCAGGCGTGAATACAAATTGACAGCTGACTAATGTCAACTGTCAAATCTATACTGATACAGTATTTCTCAATTCATCGTTTTTTTCTTCGTAATAGTCCATCAACCTCTTTATAACCAATCAATCTAAAATAACAATCTTGTAAATAAAGTTACAAGGATATTTTTTAAATAAAAATAAATGTGGCTGTCTTATTTGGACTGGCTTTTTAAGTGGTGTACGACTCAAATGTCATTCATCAAATAAGTTCCTTGTCGCACTGTACGTACGGAATAAGAGCTTTGACTTTTGCAAAATGTCCAACGTTTCATTAAAATATTTAATTGTCTTATTACATTGAAATATTATAAAAGTAATTTCCAAGTCAAATACTAATCTAAGAGAAATATCATTTCAGTTAATTGAAAAAAGTAAGCTCATATTCCGTACAAAACTAGTCTTCTTTTTTTTTTACTAATGCTATATTTGTTGTTTATTTTTATTATTATTTAGGGCCGTCAAATATTCATTCTTACACCAGTCAAAACATTTAACTTTATGTGAATTTAACTGTCATTTTGTGAAATGTCAAATTTTGACATTTTACCCATGAGTTATCTTCATTTATCTATCCCTCAAAAGAAATATAAATTATATAGCGCATATATACATAGATGTATATCGATACAGCCAATATTACTCTATTTTGACAATTCCATCAATACATTTGCGCCAATACATTCCGAAGCATTTACTATAAATTTAGTACAGCTATTTTAGATTGAAAATATCACTTAAAATGCATTTCGAACCCGCTACAACCCGTCAAGGAATATCTAAGCTACTTGGCAGGGTGTAGGCGACAGTGTACCATTGTGATAAGTATCCACAGAAAGACGTTTGTATAAGTTTTTTGTTACTCTGTATGTTTTAAAATTGAAAAAAATTACCGTCAACGAATTATAAAAATTGACATGACATTTACTTACAGTTCACAATGCAGCACGTGCACTTCGGGTTTAAGTTCCGTGCACAGATTAGACTTTTTGAAGTTTAATGTGTATTTATAGTTTAGCTTTATAATACAATTCTAATTAATTTTGATTGAATCAACTTTAGTAAAGAAAATACCAGTGAATACGTCATTTTTTGTTGATTATTGTAGGGTACCCTTAACATAATTATATTATTCGGTAGCTACACTACACAAGGCGGCTCAGTTTCTATTACTTTATTTAATATTATTTTCTGCTTTCAATGCTAACCCAAATCAATAATGACCAACAGTAGTTATATAAATATACATGTGCTCATACGAAAATTATTGTTTTTTTATTTAAATTATGTGATATATTATCTTAAGAACTGTGGTACACAAATATTCAGGTAGACTTTACAACAATATTTTCTTTAATCCAGGGGTAATTTTTAAAACGTATTATGATTACTTCAAAAGGTGTTCACCTGCGACTTCCCCTACCAAAGTTGCAAGGATTATTTTAAAATGTCTGCGATTATTTTGTCGCAAAGTCTACCTCGATGTGTCGGATCTAATTTAATATAAATGTAAATATTATCAAGTTCCTGTATGCTTTTAGTTGGACTCAAATGATTTATTTGTGATAAATGTCCTATCTAAGAATGTCATTGCTTGCCTAAATATTATTTTATAAAGAAATACATAATTATGTAGCCCAAAAGACTATTGTATATAGATTGTAGCTGGATAATTTATCAAAACGTTGACCGGTGGCGATGCAGTCGTGTGAGTTTCGGTCGTATAGTTAAAAATCCTTAAATCACTTATCGAAAAACGAGAATTACTGTATTGTACGAGATCAATAATCCCTTAAAGTCAAATGCACAGTATTATAGACTACGAACAAAATTAAACAATATGAGACTTTTGCGGCTAACCTGCGCGACTAGTCGCCAGTGCGTAAACGACCTAAATATAAACGCATTTTTTAAAATTACAGGACGAAAGTATTAATTTATTAAAAGGTTTACTGAAGATAATAAATAGTTAATAAATAATAAAAAAACGAACTGTTTACGATCATTTTTAACAAAAAAAAAAACGTTTTTTTAAGAAAATATTATTTAAGAAAAACGTGTTAAATGCACTATAATGTTAAAAAAATTAAATTCACATAGGAATAAGCGCTTTATTTGTTTAATTTATTATATTTAAGCTAAATTCTTCACCATGTGAATATGCACATTAATTGTTTATGTATAATAAATAATACTCTATTGGACTTCTAACCGCGTGTAAATAATCTTTCTTTTTCCAGCAATTTTTTTTTGTGATACCAATTTGGATTTATTTGTAGTGTATAGATGCGTTTAATATTTGTTTTGTGGCGTTCGTTTTCTTTCAATTTGGCCACAAATACGACTTGTAACTAATAATGTAAGCCTATTATTATATTTTGATTACTGAAATATATTTGAAAATTAATATTTTGTAGTTTTCTTTTCATCGCTGTGCAGGGGCGCAACAACGAAGGGTGTTCAGGGTGTCCGGACACCCCCTAAAAACCTGTGGACAACCCCTTTAAGGGTGTCTAAATATCCCTACATAACCCAGAAGACGATGCACCGAGGAGTCTGCGGAAAATTTTAATAAAAATGTGAATCAAAATAAATTGTAATTAAAATGTTGTTCGCCGTAAAAATAATGTTTATCGTAATATCAAATTATTTAGTAAGCCTTACAATGCTTTGAAAGACGTTAATAAAGTGTGTTGATGACCTTTTTTTAGTCCTCATAAAAAATTGGACAACCCTACTTTTTGAGGTTTGTTGCGCCCCTGTCGCTGTGCCTATTTATCACTATCACAAGAAGAAATATCTTAATATAGTAAGCCAGTGACTAAGATGTTATACCGCACTGAGAGCAAATCAGTTTTGGTTATCCAATGAACATATCAGGATTATTTTACCTGCAATCTTCAAAGTCAAATTGTGTGTGTGAGTGCGACTTGATGAATGAATCATTGTTTTTCAAACAGAACGTTTTTAAAGCAGATAGTTATTAAGGATATCGGAAAATCAGAAGGCTCTTAGGATTATCATTTAGGTTTCAGGTACCTAAAGAATGAATATTATATCCTATTAAAAAAAACTTAATTGAAAAATTGTAAAGTTACTTTATGACTTTCATTACGATACCACCGAACCATAATTCAACCTTTATCAATCGTACAGCATTTAACATTCATAGAATTATTATCACACCTAACAACACAACTAATACCGGTTACGATTGCATTGCAACTAATAATAATACATCATCATCATCCTATCACCGTCCACTGTTGAACGAAGGCCTCTCCACAGGATTGCCAACTATCCTGGACTTGGACAGTCTGTAATAAATCATGTCAGTGAAATTAAATCACCAGTATTATCTCACGTTTTCAATTTATGTATACTAACTGAAAACAACCATCATTGTACGAGCCACGTTATACGCTTCTCGTATCATGCAGTTATACTTTGAGCCGTTTCAGCAACCTACTTTATTCATTGCTTTAATCATACTTAAAATTAGTTCGCGTTCATATTCGACTATCAATCGTCGTGTCGCGACTCACCTATATCATTATCATTAATATCATTTTTATCTATCAATATAGTCAGTTAAAATAAAAAAAAATAAAAAATGATGTGCGGTTGTACACCAGGGTTTTAAGTTATAGGATAAATCAGTAAACTCAGGAATAAATTTAACTGACTATATTGATAGGTAAAAATGATATTAATGATAATGATATAGGTGAGTCGCGACACGACGATTGATAGTCGAATATGAACGCGAACTAATTTTAAGTATGATTAAAGCAATGAATAAAGTAGGTTGCTGATACGGCAAAGTATAACTGTATGATACGAGAGGCGTATAACGTGGCTCGTACAATCATAGAACTCCTGTTTAAAAATTAAACACCGGTGCCACAGATTAGGTACTTAGTTACTACGGAACAGATAAATGAATCCCTACAAAAATATCGATACCTACCGTTTTAATCGCTTACTCTTTCCGAATTTCGGGCCTTAAAATGTGTGCAACTCTGTAGGGTTACCTCTTCAAAAAAGTTCTAGGTTTTTTAATAAAAAAAATTACAATTGTTATGTAAATTAAGTACTTAATCGCTTATTTTTCATTTCCAATGTTTTAGTACACAAAAATCCTACATGTGTTTTATTTTTATGTAAAGATTAATAAACTTCTTCCCTTTTCTAAAATCTCGATTATTAAACTGTATGATGGAAAATATTCTAAACTTTTAATGAATAATTTGAGGATTAAAAGGTTCATTTTTAAAAGATACATAAATAGCGCTGTCGGTCTTTTTTTCTCTTACTTTATCTATATTCTTATACTGCACATAAACAACCATGTCAATTTTCACTATGATTTTACAGTATTTAAAGAATATATGAATACGATATCGAATTACGTTTTTTGTACTTTAAAAATAAAAGCGAGTGCGCGCGATGCAGTTGTCGGCAACCCACTGCGCGAGACTACGTATAAGGTCCGCCGGCGGACGAGCGGCCGGTAGGTATTTAGCGGGCGCAAGTACATCGAGTAACACAGGCCTGCCGGTGCTATCAAAGATACTGGAAAAATAATAGAGGAAATATTTAGTGGGAGAGCCACGCCTCGGCACGTATGGGCCGGCTCGACCGGAGTGATACCACGGCCTCACAGAAAACCGGCAATGAAGCAATGCTTACATTACTTTTCGCCGAGTGAGTGAGGTTACCGAAGGCCCTAACCCTTCGCTCTCCTTCCCTCTCTCCCTCCTTTGCTCCCTCTCCCCCTCTTTCCCCCTTCCCCTACTCCTTAAAGGCCGGCAACGCACTTGTGACTCTTGAGTTGCAGGTGCCCATGGGCGGCGGTAGTCACTTACCATCAGGTGACCCGTCTGCTGGTTTGCCCCCTACACAATAAAAAAAAATAAGGCCACCAAAATGACGGTAGCTGAAAAAAAATGAGTGACTTCATACATCAGCTAATATCGGGGTTTTATATAGCCGCATTGAGGTGCAGTTAGCTGTCTTTTGCTTGGACAATGCGCTACCCTTAGCGTGTGGTTGTTAATAGGTTACATATTATATATTTCTGGGGCAATGGCTCAAATAGTAACGATGTTTTTGTAGCTCAAAAGAGATGTATTAGAGCAATTTGTAGGTTGCAACGAACGGATACGTGCGTACCGCATTTCAAAAAATTAAAACTTTTGACCTTTCCATCGCTGTACATTTATGAAGTTAGTGTGTTCGTAAAAACCAATTCACACTTATTTGATAACGTGGAGAGTCAACGTCGCTCTGATAAAATTCACCTCCTAAAAACTAAAACTACATTTTTACATAAAAGTCTTTATGCAATGGCACCAAAATTGTTTAATAAATTACCAAAAGAAATTAGATGCTGTTCGGACATCAATGAATATAAACGCAGCCTTTATGATTTCCTAATTGACAAAACTTATTATACGATTAATGATTTCTTAAATGACTTATAACTTTAAGGGCTGACATTCAATATTCATTGAGATCTTGATTTATTTATATCTTGCATTATTTATTTTTGATTGTATTTATTATTAGTGTAATTTGACAGATGTATTATCTAATTAGAATTTTATACTCCATCCGAGCATGTAAATTTGGTTTATTGTTTCGTATGCCCGTAGGCGAAGCATAGCAGTTCATGAAATATTTTGAGACCTTTTGTTACCTATGTTTTCACGAAATAAATGATTATGATTATGATTATAATTATGATTATTTTTAGATTGTGTTGTAATTATTCATTTTCTTTGGAGTTTGTGTAATTTCTACTTAGATTAATTAGTGTTTTCTTAGCTATTTTTATGATTAGTAAGAACTAGTTTTAACACATAAAAAGTTGTTTATTTATTGAAGTTGTTTCATTTCTGATTCCTAATAATGAGATTATGTATTTAATTAGTTTGTGCTCGTTTTATGGATATAAGTTTTTGACTGTGTAGGTTACAAAATACTTTAAAATAAGTTTTTTCAGGGAGGTGTTGAAAAGTTTACACACAACTGAGAAGGATTTTTTTTGCAAACGAGCAGACGGGTCACCTGATGGTAAGTGAGTCACAAGTACGTTGCTGGCTTGTTAGGTGGGAGTAGGGGAAGAGGGAGAGTGCAGGTAGGGGGAGAAGAGAGGGAAGGGTTAGGGCCTCCGGTCACCTCACTCACTCGGCGAAATACAATGTAATGCAAGCATTGCTTTACTACCAGCTTTCTGTGAGGCCGTGCTAAAATTCCGGTCGAGCCCGCACATACGTGCCGAAGCATGGCTCTCCCACTGTTTCAACAAATAATAAGAAACAAAGCTTACTTATATATATTGTACTTACAACTGTTAACATCACATGATAAGCCAAGTATTTCAACAACCCAATATTTATTGAAATATTACATCAAACAACTTTATTTTGTTGTTTAAATCAGATAACTAAATTAAACAACAAAAAATTAAGAGCAGTTTAGATGAGAGCTTCTCCAAGAGGATGGCTGAACTGATGGCACGGCTACACACTGCAGGGACTACCAAAGAGACTGTGGCCTGGCCGGCCTGGGTTTCAGAAGAGTTCAGTACATTTCGGGAGATTATGTTCAGTATGTTAAGTCTTCTCAGGAAACAGATTAGTAAGTGCATCAAGATGGTTGATGTAATGGAGACCCGGCATCGGGATAAAGCACTTATCTTTCTAGGTGTACCTGCAGCTGACAGAGAGGATTGCGACAGAGTGGATATAATCAATAAGAAGGGTCGTAAGGACATCACACCCCTCAACACCAACAACCACAACATACAATTATAATGCACATTATAAAGTAAATTGTTACATCAGCAAAAGTAATATTCTTAGGGATACATATATACAGTACACTTGTGGAGTATATATACTTCAACTGCATTGGTGCAGGCAAGGAACATCGTCATCCAATATTGGTGATACTCGCCACGGCGGAGGTAAGATCTGCTGGCTGGAAGGTGAAGACGACTTTGAAGGGATCCGGCTTCTCGGTAAGCGAGTCTAACTAAAATCGGATAGAAAGCCTTCAGCGTAGCCAGGCTATATTTCGGTATGTCTTCTTGCTGGACGCAGGACGGCACTATAGTCATCATAGCCTCTGTGCAAAGCTTGTGCTAGCAAATGGCTAGGTTTAGGTTAGGTGAGAACTGTGACCATAACGCACGAGCTGAGCGAGCGAAGCGAGCGTGACGCGGCAGCGACCGAATTTTATGACAGACGAAGTACTTGGTCAAACCGCCAACTTGAGGGTAATTTTTTAATTATTTTCAAAGTAAGAACGAACAAAACAAAATTTTGATCGAACAATGAAGAATAGAATTAGAATAGAATAGAAATAAACTTTATTGTACACCAACAAATAATGAACTATTGAAATGGCAAAAAAAATGGAAAAGAACGACTTCCCCAGCCAAGTTGGGGGTATTTTTTTATTTTATTTAAAACAAAATTGATATCGTACAAAAAAAAATTTGATCGAACAATGAAGAACAGTTAACGAACAGTTGAAATAGCAAAAAAAATATGTAAAAATACGACTTATACATGGGCTAGCCATACGTACAAAATAATCATGTATAGCCATAAAAATTTGGCGCATAAAATGGCTGCCTTTAGGGTTGTACTCAAAGAGTATGTAGGTACACACACTATTGTAATATTTCACACCGCTACGATATACGAGTACATTGGTATGTACTGGTGTGTAAGAAGTCCGCACTGAATTCGATTCGAATTATTCATACCTATTTTATTTATATAAATTTGTTAGGGAATAACGGAAGACGGTGCGACGGGCAGACAGGGTGAACGTCTGTCAAGTAGGGGCACCTTTGATTCAAGAAGTTTATCTAGTTTAGATTCCAAAAATAATTAATATCATATTCGCATCCTTTATCAATTGATATCTAAATTAGCAATCACCCCGATCTCGAAGTCACTTCTCAGCCAAGCGTGGGCCTTACAATATGTTAGAAGAGTCGGGACTGTATGAAACTGAATCGACTTAAGTTTACCAACACCACAATTTACTAAAATTTTGACGGGTGCTCAAAATTATGCCAACTTTTAGGAAATGAAAAGAATGTTGTCCATTCTAATAATAGAATTATCGACAAATCCACAGATTAAAAATAACCATCAGCCGTTTCGTTAAAATAATGTACGATGACTTTTGTAGCAGTAATAGGTAAATAAATCAAAATGCAATATCTTTATTCTATAAAATTGCTAGTTTTTTATGTTTGTTATTAGTATTATAAGTTAATAAACCAAAATTAATTACGTATGTTATTAAGATTAAAAGTAAATAAACTGAATTCGGGATATAAAAATACGGAAACTGAAAATAAGGAAAAAATATACGCAATACAAAATACTTGAAAGAGAGAGATAAACGCCCTTGATGAGACGGGTTGACGTCAGGCAGGCGCCCAGCCGGTCATAAAACTTAGCAAAATTCCTTGCAGCGTGTCTTCTCCCTCATACATACTATTGGAAGTAAGACATGTTTGTGCCGACCCCATATTGATTGAGATACGAGAAGGAGAATGATTATGGAATAATTTTGTTTACAGACCACAAGTGACCGCCCAAACCTACCTATAACCTAACCTACCTATGTAAAAACCATTAGTAAGTAGCTAAGGAATAAACTGTATCCAAAGACCTGTCAGCCCCAATACAAATGATAGATCAAAACACCTCCATATTCGAATTAGCGAGTATGCGTATCGTTATTTACTTATGTTTTAAAACTAGTTTATCGATGTATTTTGTAAGAAAACAAAAAATATATTTCGAATTTGACAGCAGTGGTACCACACAACCCGGCGATTAAAATGGCGAGCCGGTCACGAATGACTGCAGGTTTGCGCCAGTTCTCTCTACCTAGAGTAAGCGGAGTCAGTTGTCAACTGCCACAACATTCCGATGCACCTCCACGTTAACAGAGACGAAGTAATCTCCGAGATTGCATACCTCACGGTTATGTAGTGTCCTGGCAAAATATACAATCTCATTACCGATGAACGTGGATGGTACGCGGTTAGCAATGTACAAACACTTCTATCCAAGGCATCAAGTTCTGTCCGAGTTCATCTAAGTATGCCAAAGGAGTAGGTCAAGACTGGTATGACCAAATCATTAGCACCTGACAAAAGACTTTTTAATACTTTTCCAGGTGACCAAAGAAGCGTTCTTGTGACGATTGCTTTATACTTAATTCATTTAAACCTAACGCCTGTGACATTCGTAGATATAGGTGTGTAAAATCTGAGAGTACCATCCTCTACTTTCGAAAGTCATGGACCGATATTCCCGAATAGCGCCTTCCAAAATGTTTCTTATTTTATAAGTGTACTAAGTACTCAGAGATGAAGCATAATTTGCCTCTCCTACTTGCAGCAGGGTAAGATTGTAACAACAAAGAGTATATAAATTTGTCATAATTTGTGAAGGAGTAGAAGTAGTAAAAGTAATAGCATTCTCTATCGCATGTATCATGGGGAGTGCTCCGAGGAATTGTTCAGACTTATACCGGCCGCAGCGTTTCGCCATCTTTCAACGTGACAAAACTTCATCCCCATCACCTGGATAATTGGCAATCTATCAATGTGCGGTTCTTCAGATTTTTTTGCCTCGCACAACCATTCTCTGGAACAAATTGTCGCCTGCGGTATTTCCGGACCGATACGACCTTCAAACCTTCAAGAAAAGAGCGTACTCCCATATCAAAGGCCGGCAACGCACTTGTGACTCTTGAGTTGCAGGTGTCCATGGGCGTCGGTAGTCACTTCCCATCAGGTGACCCGTCTGCTCGTTTGCGCCCTATAATACAAAAAAAAATTCACGTAAGTACGGAGTTATGCAAATTACATAGCTAAATGGCCCGCACTTGATCCGATAATCTTTGCACCGAAACGCTCAAGTTCCTGTAACAGAGGCATCATACTATCACGATACGCAGTGGTGTTAGTTCCTCCTTCTGTAGCCACAAAATATGCTCGCATGACATTCTCATTCAGTGGCAGAGCACCGTTTCTTTGGATCCACTAACGAGCAAGCTGCAACGGTTTTCTAACGCAGCGCAATATCACAGCAGCAGCAGCCTATCCACCTCCATGGGCTTCTGGAACTCTCGCTTATCAGACGAAACGCAGCAGCATCAATAAGCTGCCATTTGACGTCCAGTGTTCTGTGAGAGCGTGGTAATTATTGGTGTAAAGTTGAAAGTTATTAGCAGCGTTTTACCTGAAATAAAACGCATATAAAAATATTTACCTAATGAGGCTTATAATTGAGATAGGTGATATACCTATCTGTAGTTTCCCGTGGTTTGAAAAAAAAGGAGGTTCTCAATTAGACCGTATATATATATATATATGTATTCTTTTTTATGTATGTTCAGCCGTCTCCATTATTTATGAACCAATTTGGATGAGTCAGATTTTTTGTTAGATAAGGAATGAATGTCATAGAAGTCAGGATCTGATAATGGGATCCTGATAAAATTAAGAGAAACCCTCAAAAATTGTAGGCACGAATAGTGTTTCTGTTTACTTTCTATAAGTTTATCAGGTATTTGCGTTTAGGAATTATCACATCATGAAGATGAGCTGATGATGGGAACAATTAGAAGTTAGATATAAAAACTGGTTTTAGTGACAAAAATCACATCATATGCTTTGAAGAAAAGACATTTGATATTTTATAGTCAGTAGATAACAAAATCACAGTTATCTATTATCTATCACTTTTTCACAAAATTCACCGATAAAAAACTGTTTTCTAACTTTCGAAAATCGTTGTGTACGCTTTTTATGGAAACGAGACTCGAGAACAAGAACGCCAGTGTATTAAAATGGCGCGATGCGTTTCTTAGGAAATATCAGATGGCGCCACTGCCTACCGAGACACCGGAAAACACGTCCTCCATATTGTAAAAAGGATACTAAAATGGTAAAATCTACGGGAAACGGATGTGCCTATCTTAATATAAGTCTCGAATTACGGTCAAGCACTTTAAATTTACTCGTATATTGCGTTATTAGTGGTTTTGTATGGTTCTCATTTTTGTTTTTTTTTCTACATATTCTACAATACGAGTATGTCCTGGCAGCTTTACTTGTACCAGTAAATCTTAATCTGGTAATTTCATGTTGTCATACTTACTTTAAAGGTGCTTATAATACCCGAAGTTGCTTTTAATTCACTATTAAAAATATGTATTTTTATGTATTGTTTATTAGTATACATTGTATATGTACGGTATTATCCCTATGTATCTATTTTTATAATAACGACCAGACAAATTGAATAAACACCCTACAAAACTTGTAAACATTAAAATTTACCTTAAATAATAATTTATTGTCTTCTCATAGTTTCGGGCGGTTGCTGCAATTTTCCTTTCACCTGGACGGGAGGATGGTTCCAGTCAGGGATGCCTGGCCTAATCTACATCAACTCCACCACCATGCAGGGCAAAGGGGAGTGTGTTGAGACCGATGGCACCGACAAGTTCCTGGTTTACGACAAGTTAGTATATCTGACTATTTCTCCATTGACTAACACACAGGTTAGTCCAAGTACCAAGTCCCAAATCTTAAATTACGAAGGTCACTAACAAAGATAAATGTCCCCATGCCTGTCTTTTATTTGAGGATATGGACAGTCAGATATTCTCTTTACCGCCGTTGAAACGCTATACTTTCTATTGTCACACTTTAGTATTTTTGTTAGAGTCTATACAGGGTGTACATGTTAATGGAACACTTACTTAAATCAGCGAAAAGGCATGACTCTAGCATGCAGTTAAAAAAAGAATTACTTCTAAGATTGTCGTACCATACTGACCTGAAAGCAAACTTTCTATGTATATGTAGTTCGGATGACAATACTGTAATTTGGCATCTTGGAGGTGATCTGGGGTCAAGAGGTGGATTGTGAAACTTTAGAATAGAGAGAGAATAAAAAAAGAAGGGTACAAAAAAATAAAATAAAAGTTACTTTTAATTTTCTTTTATCAATTATCAGACTACAACAAACGAAACATATTCATACGTACTCTCACGGTTTAGAGCCGATATCAAACCTTTCTTAGTTCTTCTTCAGTATACTGCCGATCTGGACAGTATACGTCATTCGAGCAGTGAACAAAAAAGTGCGTATTTGGTATTTGGCCGAATAGTGACTTGATATTCGGTTTTTTGGCAACTAATATGAAAGTAGCCGAATAGGCCGAATGAATATTTGCTGAATATTCGTTGCAAGCCTAATTTAACTTCATAGGGGGTACTGTAGATCCTATCCTGCTTTGGTATAGTGAATAATTACTGGGATAATTGACTGAGACTAGATTAAAAAAGATTTCCTAACCTAACCGCTAAACTGTCATAAAAAGTATAAACTTAATTAGTATTACTAACTTAAATAAATGTACACTTAAAACTTCTTCAAAACCCGAAAATATCGAAAATACTTAGAAAATCGGTATTTATCTGATGTCCGTGCCGAAAATAAAGGATTTTAAAAACTATACAGCATTGCGACCTCTCTTATACATACCGAGTGGAATTGACGTTCTCCAAAACGCTCTCCTTAACCTAATATACCTACCTATCTTACCTACAGTTTTCGAATAAAAAATATAACCATGTCGAATATAAGGATCGAACCCAGGGTAGAACTTGAGATAACGCTAGTTACGTGAATAAGTGTTCTCATGCTATTTATACTTCAAACTGTTAATGAAGGTATACTGTGATATGTTTCAGGAACAAGGAGTGCTACCGGTGCCTCTTGATACATGAAAAGCATAGATATGTGTTACAATATAAAGAAAGTGAGTAAAAAAACTATTTATTTCTTGTTTTGAAAATCCAAAACGGCAAAACTGGTGTCTGAGTCCATGGAACACCAAAGAGGCGATTTTTTCGCCTGTCTATTTTTTTTTACAGAGTGTATAAAATAAATAAGTTATAAGAGCTTGGAATCCTAATCCGAAATCCATAGTCTTAATTTTATTAGTTCTCTAGCCATTTCATAACTTAAGGGGTTGTCTATTGTTTACCCGAAGATTATAAGAATTTAAGAAATTTGGTATAATAAGAATAAGAATAAATTTATTTATTCTTCTCTTTTAAGTTTAATGGTCACAGTTCTAACCTAACTCAAATGGCACCTAACCAAACTACTTCTGGGTGGTTTATAAAAAAATTGCCACGAAGGGGATGGCGGGGTCTATTCGCTCGCTTCGCTCGCTCAAACGACTCCGCATCCCCTTCTAACCTAACCTATCCGAGTCGGGGTGCCCTAAAGTCCCGATTGCATCCAGTTTCTCCTGATATAACAACCCTTACACACCCAATGTTGATGGCACATGATGTTATGGCATATGATAATTATGGCATGTGATATTTAGGGCTTACAATGATTATGGCAAATGATGTTATGGTAAGTGACTTTATGGGAAACAAAGCTTCTAGCACGTGACTAATATAGCTAATAAGAGTAGGGCAAATGAATATTACGTCATATAATATTATGGCTGTTGACTATTATGGCAAATGATATTAGGGCAAATAAAATTCGGGCAAACGGTGGTATACTAATTTAAGGCTATGCCCAGTTATCATCTGCAAAAGCCTAAAATTAAATAGCAATAAAATATTGACGCCTAACATTTGACTTGACTCTTCCAGCGTACTGCGGCCAGCGTGAGTCGCTGTCAACTATGTGTGAGTACATTACTGAAGACGCGGCAGTATACTCCATGTTCAAGAAGGACCCGAGGCCTGAACCTCAGCAGTGTCCGTTCCATCAGGGCCCATTCACCTTCACATATAACCAGTAAGTTCTTAAAAGTTTTCGCACATTCAAATAGCTAATAGAATAATATAAAAAATTGCGAATAAAATAGAAAAAAATTATGCTGGCTCTCTTTATAGACTTTTCTCGCGCATTTGACACCCTTGAACATAAACAGCTGACAGAAAAACTAAATAATTGCGGAGTTCGTGAACCACTCCTAAAATGGTGTGAAAACTACCTAAACAATCGAACCTACACCGTAAAAATAAATAACACGTTCAGTGATCACATAGCATCTCATGAGGGCACGGCCCAAGGCTCGGTACTGGGTCCATTACATTTTCTGTCGTACGTCAACGACATGAGTAATGTAATCGTAAATTGCAGTTGTTATAAATTCGCAGAGGACACCTGTTTTTTAATATCGGACAAAGACCCTAATAAAGCCCTAGAACGATTACAGACGGGTTTTGATAATCTTAACAAGTGGTGCGACGACTCAGGACTTGTTTTGAACTCCAGCAAAACTAAACGTCTGGTCATAAAATCCCCATACCTCAAAGCTAGACATATAAAAAAGTCTGTAGCACATGACCATAGTTGCTTACATTCCTCCTATAACCATACCCTATGCAAGTGTCCCAGTATAGAAGTTGTTGACAATCAAACGTACCTAGGCTTACATATAGATAACAAATTCAATTGGAAGGTTCAAATAGAACATGTCTGCAACAAATTGAGGCAATTCCTGGCCAATATGATAATAATAAAAAATCGAATCCCCTACAAAGTTAAATTAATGTTATACAATTAATTCATTAGCACAGTCTTACATACAATATGGTCTTAGTTCCTACGGACGTACATACAATACATACCTCAATGAAATATATAACCTCCAAGTAAGAATCCTCAAAAATATAGTTCCCAAAAATATTCGAAACCTGCTCACCGACGACCCTAGTGGTCTTTTCAAATACTGCAAAATATTACAGGTACAAACACAAGTAAAATATCTACTATTAAAAAGTTATTTCTTCTGCACGGCACCTAAAAAATAAATTGAACATTCTGTACATACGCGTGCGATCACCCGAAACCAGTTATGCACATTGTAAAAACTTTGTAAATTAATATATAATACTGATATAACCTAGTAATAGTAATAAGCGGTGGAGCCTAATTCCTTTCAAGAGTCTAAAAGATTTTTTTTTCCTTGATAATTAAAACGTATATTTAATTGCGCTGTAATTACAAAGTTATTATCGTTATCGTTTCAGTGGGTCTGGCGACTGCGTCAACCCTCCGTCCCGTGCGGAGCCGTGTACTGACGGTTCGCGAATGTTGCTGCGGTTCATGGCGTGTCCCGATGTGCTCGGCACTGAGAACAATGGTAAGTCTAAAATGTAATAACCAAACAATGTTTGGAAGCTGACTTTATAAAACCGACTATTTTCAAAACGTTTATGGACATTTTAATCTCTAAAATGGGCCTTCTTTAATTTCTATTGACAGAGTACCCTGTTGAGTATCGAACCTGTAACGTGTACCTAAGTGTCTCTAACTTGTTATAAATTCAAACTAAGTAACTAATAGAATAAACATTCCAACCGTTTAGTAAGAAATCAAGTGGTTTTATAACAATAACGGTTTTATAAATAGCTGTATCGATTTGTAACTCTTAACATTGTTTGAGTTATAAATCTGAACACATTTGGTACCAGGATCCGATACCTTAGTGACGTAACGCTATCACATATCATTAGTTAATATAGATCTGTTGCAAAAATTTTGCAATAACATTGATTTAAGTTTAAGCTATAGTATAACAATCAAGATGTGGTATCAAGGTGATATATACATTACGTCAAATGCTGCTGCAATCTCCATATATATACATCCATATACTGTATAATAAGTGAAAGTGAAATGAGCTACTTATCGAGCGACGTTATCTAGAACGTTCAACGATTCAGCATCGAGTGAATGAATGAATGAGGGAATGGAAATTGATCCTGCATCTCAATATATTTACCACAAATGAATGTTAGTCGTACTTAGCACATCTGTTTTAATTTTCAGTTGAGGAACTGATTTGCCTTGCGACTTGGAAAGAGGGCTCTACCAGTTACCTCGTTGGCATCATCTCACAGGTGCAGAAGAGGAACTCCATATCTACTGACGAAGATATGTACAGGTTCGGAGTCATCATACATATATTATATCGTCTTTCTTTCTAGGTCTCTTTTTCATTAATTGAGGAATGTTGCAAGACTAATCTAATCTCATAATATGTACCCTTGGTATAAAGCTAAGTTTTGCGAGAGCTGCGTTCACGTAAACAGGTCTATATGTGTTTAAGATGCAGAATAATTTCTAATTTAGAAGTTATACATAGATACGATCGCACGAACTATTATGTACGAAATAACGTTATACTATATATTATCATCGGTATTAATACCTGTTCCCCATTTAACTACAGTTACCAAAATATTACGGTCGTCACTCACATGAATATTTGAATTCCTTTTTAACTGTTATTTGAATACCGGTATGTAAGCGATATACCGGTGTTAGCTACCTAAGCAAATGTTGAAGTGCCTTAATGAGAATTACTAGAAGGTCTGTATTCTGATCTAACTTCTGGTTTATTGATCTAATCTTCTACAAATTTCAATGACCTTACATACTACCATTGTGAACCGAACTATATTATGACTTAATTCGATATACACGCCATCTATCGAATATTCAACAATATCCTTAACAAATTTACTATTTTTTTAATTACACCGGTATTCAAAAATTCTTGCATCCTTGTGTGTTTTTACACTTCACTAAAATAACTGTATATTTAATTCAAAGGTTCTACTTTATCCTGTGTGTGGGTCCCATGTGTGGTAGTTGTCTTAATTTTGTTTTTTTTAGATGCTTCGTATACAAAGGCAGTCACGCAGACAAGACGGTGACGTACAACATCGCTCAGTCGGGAGACGCCACGTGCAATGGACTATTTTCTCCGATAGATGGCAGTCGCACCATGAAACTTACTAGTAGTTAGTATATAAAACGTATTCTTTATGTAGAGATCATCTCGCTCTTTACTACAGATTATAAAACAAAGTCCCCGCCAAGTCTGTCTGTCTGTCTGTTCGCGATAAACTAAAAAACTCCTAAACGGATTTTTATGCAGCTTTCACTAATACACAGAGTAATTCATGAGGAAGGTTTAGGTGTATAATTTGGTAAGGTTTTCTGTAAAATGGCTGGTATATGACGATGATTGTTGAAGATGTCGAAAAAAATCAATATTTGTTCTGTTACGCGTGGGAAGCCGGGCGGGTTGCTAGTATATCAAACACTCCACAAGCAATAACAAACCGCATTCATAAACGCCTCACACGCACAGCACACATACATATCATTCGCACATCACATACGTCACTCAACATTCGCCAATCACACACATTCAAGAGGTACGAACTACAACGGCCACCTAAAAAACATGTAAAATTTAGAATACTCCATAATTAAACCTTTAACTACCAAAACGTATTTTTCTGTGTTCGATCACGAACACTAGTGATGTTGGTGGAATGTCCGGTTTATTCCGAATATTTTTGTATGAAAAAAAAAACAAAATCATTAAAACTGATATGTAAAATGTAAACCTACATAAGTATATAAGGAATTGCATTTTCCGCAGAACATAAAATAAAAAAGTTTAATTTTTTCAAAATCCACTTTTTTTCAGAATAGCTATCACACATAACGCTCCTTAAATATGACCATATATTCCATTAAAAAAATACCTTAAATAATTTATTTTGTTCTCGTAATTTCAGCCGGTGGTTGCAATTTTCCTGATACATGGACGGGAGGCTGGTTCCAGTCAGGGATCCCTGGCCTAATCTACATCAACTCCACCACCATGCAGGGCAAAGGGGAGTGTGTTGAGACCGATGGCACCGACAAGTTCCTGGTTTACGACAAGTTAGTATCTGACACACAGGTTACTCCAAGTACCAAGTACCAAATCTTAAATTACGAAGGTCACTAACAAAGATAAATGTCCCCACGCCTGTCTTTTATCTCTGTGATGAGGATATGGATAGTCAGATATTCTCTTCGCCGCCGTTGTTGAAACGCTATACTTTCTATTCTCACACTTTAGTATTTTTGTTAGAGTCTATACAGGATGTACATGTTAATGGAACACTTACTTAAATCACCGAAAGGGCTCAAAATGACAATGACAGAAATGACTCTAGCATGCAGTTAAAAAAGAATTCCTTCTCAGATTGTCGTACCATACTGAATTGAAAGCAAACTTTCTATGTATATGTAGTTCGGATGCCAATACTATAATTTGGCATCTTGGAGGTGATCTGATAATGGGGTCAGGGGATGGATAGTTGGACTTTAGAATAGAGAGAATAAAAAAAGAAGGGTACAAAAAAATAAAATAAAAATAAGTTATCAGACTACTACAAACAAAAAATACACATACATACTCTCACGGTTTAGAGCCGATATCAAACCTTTCTTAGCCCATCTTCAGTATTCTGCCGATCTGGACAGTATACGTCATTCGAGCCCTGCCAGCACCGCCTCACCCACTCACAGGAGCCTCTAACAAAAAAGTGCGTATTCGGTATTTGGCCGAATAATGCCTAGATATTTGGTATTTTGGCAAATAGTATGAAAGTAGCTGAATAGGCCGAATGAATATTTGCCGAATATTCGTTGCAAGCCTAATTTAACTTAATAGGGGGTACTGTAGATACTATCCTGCTTTTGTATAGTGAATAATAGAAGTTACAGTGGATATTGACTGAAACTAGATTAAAAAATAATTTTATAGTGTTAGTTAATACATATATAATATTCGTTGATGACTATTTTGATTTTGATAGAACTGAGAAGACTTTAATATTAATATGAAATACACTTTGTGAACTTTTATTTTCATTAAAAATTGTTTTTAGCTAGAAAATAAACTCTATTCTTTTCCTCTGAAACCCTATACCTAACCACTAAACTGTCATAAAAAGTATAAACTTAATTAGTATTACTAACTTAAATTAATATACACTTAAAACGTCTTCAAATCCCGGAAATATCGAAAATACCAGAATACCGGGATTTATCTGATGCCCGTACGGAAAATACCGATTTTTAAAAATTATACGGTATTGCGACCCCTTATACATACCCTTTTTAGTATAACAAATATAACCATGTCACTATTGGGATCGAACCCAGGGTAATACTTGAGCGCAGAACGACCTCCGGCCTCCATGAGCGCTGGCCTGGGGGTGACGGATGGGGCTGTCCGTTACCCTGGCAGAAGCAGGCCTGAGACGGTGGCGCGACGTGTTCCGAGCGCGCGTCTCCAAACCGGAGGGGGGCAAGGCCCCCCGTACACCACGGTGTGGCCGCCTGTTGATCAAGAGGCGGCCAAGGTCTGCAGGGGTTCCCGGAGGCTTCCTTCTTAGGGTATCCCGGGTCCCTTGCAATAGACCCACTTGTGACGGGACACCGTGTGGTTTTAGTCGGTTCGATTCCGACATACCACCTCACCGTTAGCTCCGGTGAGGTGATGAACCGGGGGGGTTTCCACACGAAAAAAAAAAAAAAAAAAAAGGTAATACTTGAGATAACGTAAAGTGTTCTCATGTTATTTATACTTCAAACTGTTAATGAAGGTATACTGTGATATGTTTCAGGAACGAGGAGTGCTACCGGTGCCTCTTGATACATGAAAAACATAGATATGTGTTACAATATAAAGAAAGTGAGTAAAAGAACTATTTATTTCCAGTCCATCGAACACCAAAAAGGCGATTTTTCGCATGTCTATTTTTTTACGAACGCTTACAATCCTAATTCGAAATCCGTAGTCTTAATTTTATTAGTTCTCTAGCCATTTCATAATTTAAGGCTATGCCCAGTGTCATCTTCTGCAAAAGCCTAAAATTAAATAGCAATGAAATATTGACGCCTAACATTTGACTTGACTCTTCCAGCGTACTGCGGCCAGCGTGAATCGCTGTCAACTATGTGTGAGTCCATTACTGAAGACGCGGCAGTATACTCCATGTTCAAGAAGGACCCGAGGCCTGAACCTCAGCAGTGTCCGTTCCATCCGGGCCCATTTACCTTCACATATAACCGGTAAGTTCTTAGAAGTTTTCGCGCATTCAAATAGCTGAATATCCTAAAATATTCATAACAAGATTGACTGCTTTAAAAATACTCACTAAAAAGCAAAATTATATACCTTACGACACACAACTGGGACGAATCTATTGACACCTTATAGGTGAAAATCTCTCAATTGAATTAGGCTGTAGAAAGTGCAAAAGAATTACATTCATACATACGTACGAAAAACATAAAATATCTCCGGCAGTCCGGCAAAATGTATATCCAATTTTTTTTCTAGTAAATTTCTGTAAACAAAACACTACATCAACAATCGGTAAGATACCTATAATAAATCATTAGTGTTGCAATGGGCGGTCTTACTTCTGCTGCAATCTCTTACAACTTTTCGATGGACTATAACTACATGTAATGGGCAGATTGTGAAATATGTTACTGTTAAACAATAACATAAATTCCTGATTAACTTCACAGGAAAAAAATCCCCTGATAAAATCCTATCCTAAAATAAAGAAAAGATGCAGCCATCATTTCCCGGTAACTTCTTGTGCATGTTCATATTCCCAGCTGTAGCTAGAGTCCCCTTCCATACTTATTATCATCATCATAAATTATCCCATTATCTCTGCTATCATCCTTAGCGACATTTAGCCATTATTTTTTTCTTCTGGTAAAATGTTTGTAAATTAATATGTAATACTGATATAACCTAGTAATAGTACTAAGCGATGGAGCCTAATTCCTATCAAGAGTCAAAAAGATTTTTTTTTTCCTTGACAACTAAAACGTATTTTTAATTATGCTGTAATTACGAAGTTATTATCGTTATCGTTTCAGTGGGTCCGGCGACTGCGTCCCGTGCGGAATCGTGCACTGACGGCTCGCGAATATTGCTGCAGTTCATGGCGTGTCCCGATGTGCTCTTCACTGAGAACAATGGTACAGCAACAAAAATTTTGCTATAACGTTGATGCAAATTTAAGCTATATCTCAATATGTGGTATCAAGGTATAAATATACATTACGCTAAATGCTGCTACATCCAGATTCTCCATAATAAGTGATAGTGAATTGAGCTACTTATCGAGGGTCGTTATCTAGAACGTTCAACGGTTCAGGATCAAGTGAATGATTGAATGAGGAAATGAAAATTGATCTTAATATATTTACTAAAAATTAATGTTAGTCGCACTTAGCGTCTGTTTTAATTTTCAGTTGAGGAACTGATTTGTCTTGCGAATTGGAAAGAGGGCTCTATCAGGTACCTCGTAGGCCGCATCTCCCAGGTGCAGAGGGAGAACTCCATATCTACTGATGAAGATACGTATAGGTTCGTGTTAAATATGAATGGTCATTATACATAATTATATTATGTCATTTTTCGTTCTTGCTCTCTTTTTATTCATTGAGAAATGTTGCAAGACTATTGCAATACTATGTATCCTTGGTATAAGTACTTAAGCAATTTACTCCAATGGTGATAGTTTTAGAGAGAACTCGGTTAACGTAAACTAGGTCTATTTGTGTGAAAGTTGTAGGACTCTTTCTAATTTTAATATTATGTACAAAACTAATGTAAAACTATAAATTATCGGTATTAATACCCGTTCTCCGTTTAACTTCAGTTACTAAACGGTCGTCACTCACATGTATATTTGAATTCCTTTTTAACTGTTAATTGAATACCGGAATTGAATAAGGGGTATACCGGTATTAAACAATTCCGGTAACTCCGCCACTTGAAAATACCGTAACCTTGCCTTGTTTTTATACTTAGAAACATGAAATAACTATTTATTTAATTCAAAGGTAGTTTTTCTACTTTATCCTCTGTGTGGGTCCCTTGTGTGGTAGTTGTCTTAATTTTGTGTTTTTTAGATGCTTCGTATACAAAGGCAGTCACGCAGATAAGACGGTGACGTACAGCATCGCTCAGTCGGGAGACGCCACGTGCAATGGACTCACTTCCGCGGAAGATGGCAGTCGCACCATGAAACTTACTAACAGTTAGTATATAAAACTTATTCTTTACGTAGAAATCATATCGTTCTTATATAGTTATAAATATTGAATACCAATGATGTTGGTTTAATGTCCGGATTTGTTCGAATATTTCCGCAAGAAATAATAAAAGAACAAAATCATTAAAATTGATTGTTCAGAAATGTACACCTACATATTTATAAGGAATAGCATTTTATAATAATAATAACTCCACACATCTCACACACGGTCGTCTGATCCCAAACTAGGCAAAACTTGTAGTATGGTCACCAGACTGCTGATAAACATACTTATATATTTCTAAATACATACATATTATAGATAGATAACACCCAGACACATAACAAATGGTCATGCTCATCACACAATTATTTGTCCTGGGTGGGAATCGAACCCACGACTTCTAGCTTAGCAGTCAGGGTCACTAACCACTGGACTAACAGGCCAGTTTTCGAAGAACATAAACTAAAATTTATGTTTTTCAAAATCCAGCCCACATCCACCTTTTTCAGAATAGCTCATCACACATGACGCTTCTAAAATATGACCACATCTTTTTGTAACAGCCTGTACATACAACTCGACAAACATTACCCCCTTCGGCAGTCGGGTAAAATCACTTCTAAAGGTCCTAACTCTAGCCGTAAATGGAGACCAGTATCGCTCTAACATTAAATATTATTGTTCTTTTTCTAGCCGATGACGAACACAACCGGTGCTACTTCCCCAACTGGATCACGGAACACCACAAGTGGTACAGTCTGGACCATACTCACCAATACCATTTCACTGCCAGAAATACCACGCTTAAGGTATGTGATTTCAGAAAGGCTTTCTTTGCGCAAGGATAAATATACAACAGTCGTGGAGGTGATTTGTCATTTCTGTGGTATTGTGTAATAATTTTCGTAGTCGATTTGGCTGAGGAATTAATGCATGAAAAATAAATTCATTTACAAATATAACTTAGATTAAAAAAGTCCTGACTGGTATTGGTGATCTTTATTAATAGTAGTAGTATTTTTTTTTTGTTATAGTTAGTGTAGATACGTTTTAAATTACTTGTTTGCTATTGCAGATAGAGAAAGAAGACGGCACTCGCGAAGAGAAGCGGATAGTCTGTCACTCGATACTTGAGCAGAAAGAGAACAAATACGTGAAACTCATCGCACATCTTACAAGAGGATGGTGAGATATACTATTTCAAAAACATATTTTAATAGTTTTGGAATGAAAGAAAGATTTTTTGGAATAATGAAACTCTGAGACGTGAGTTTTGGACTATGTTATCTGGTATTGAGTTTAGAGATTTTTATTAATAATAATGATACATCATATCGGCTTCATAAGTGAGATTAGTACATATGAGTTAAAAACATGTTCCGGATGCAAATGGTATGTTAGTATAAGTATTAGGAGAAGATAGATTCTAGTGGATTACTTTGTTCTTCAATAATTTGTTGCATGAAGAGCGTCGATGCATCCATTAGTGTATGGTTATCATGATTCGTATTTATATTTAGCTATCTTGCATTTTAGTGAAGTATTTTTGACAAACATTATATCAGCCACACATTTGTCAGTCAACAAATCAGTTCTATTTTTTAAAAATAAGCAGATACCTAAATTAGAACCTTGCAGTACGCCTTGGCTTATATTGATATCAGGAGGGCATTCGGGTCATTGGATTAATATTATATATACCTACTAATTAAAAAAGTAGATCAAATTACAACAATTGCCTTGTTTTGTATGCGATAAAATTGATTTCATAAATATATTTATTATGACACATGTAGTCAAACCTCTTTAAGAGTTCAAAAAGAATATGAAAATTATAATTGTTAGAACGTGAATCCATTATTCAAATTATGTGGTTCTAAATGATCAAATGTTTGTGTATGCTATCTTTGAAAGATTTGGAATAAGTATTTGTGTAAGATTGTATTTTGGTGAGACCGAACTATTATTAAGATGAAGGATCAGTCCATGAACTGTTTCCGTGTAAATTATGAGTGGGTGTGTGTGTGTAGCAAGGCGCGTGTGCGTGCGAGTGTGTGTGTGACTGTGGGTGTGTGTGTGTTGCAGCGAGTCGGGCCACGTATGCGTGCGAGTGTCACGTCGCGGTGGCGGCGTTCTGGAGCTGCAGCTGGGCGAGACGCTGACATTCGCGCCGCAGGCCGCGTGCGCGCCTGACGTGCCCTCCACGCCACACATCACGCTCATTTGTAAGTATTCTGTCCCTATTTTAAAGAGCTCTTATCTGAGCAACGTCAATATTAAAATATTTATACCTGGAGATCTGAAGTAAAAAACATGCCCTCGTCATTTCCTGTGACGCCATCTTAATAATATTATAAAGGCAAAAGTTTGTAAGGATATATGGATGTTTGTCACTCTTTCACGCTTTCACTATTATGTAATAAATGTTAACATTTCCAGCTACTCAGCTGTCCCCGTCCCAGTGTCCGATGCTGGGTCGCTACACGGTCGTCGAGTCCGACGTCCGACGTCCGAGACGACAGCAACTCACTATAGGTAACGTTCTAACGTTTTTTAGGATTTTTTCTTAGCGTTATGCTAAGCCTACAGCGCGAAAATATTCCATCGAAATGTGCTCTTTCTCTAATTTATAGCTATAGTTAAACCAAGTTGAAGGCACTAGTAGTTAATCGTGGTTATAGTTGGAAGTAGTCATTTCAGATCCTGGCGAAAGGCTCTAATTCAACTCTAGAAGAAAACATACACGCTAACACCGAAACTACTGGCATAAAGCTGTTAATTCCTGCCGGGTCGAAAGAGCTATTGCAATGGTCGCTTTTGATATTGCCAGCGTTTATGCTAGGGTCCTAGGAGAAGGGATCCATTAAGTCGTAACTTTATATGTTCTCATTGAAAAAAATGTTCTTACATCATCAGATGAAACGGGTCTAGACACATCAGAAAAGCCTCCAGAATGTGTGATGGGACAATATGATACCGTCAGTTTCGGCTGTGGCGCCTCTCAGGACACTATCGTGTTCCTGTCAGCTTGCACCAGCACAGGTAAATTACAATAGTTAAGCTCTAGATATGTAAGAGTAGCGTTTAAAATTTTACAGGTTTTAGTTACCTCTCCTTACTCGAGATCTATATCAATAAGTTACATTTTTATGACTACCCTACTTTTGATCAAGACTGTCGGACTTACTGTATTTACTATAAATAGTATGTTCTTGAAATGTGTCATACAGTTACATTTAGGACTCTTGAACGTACATTTTAGAGTACGTTCAAGAGTAGTATTTCGTTGCCTTTGTGTTTGTTAATACACAAAGGCAACTAAACACTACTCTTATAAAAATGTGTACGTTATTGGTCTCTTCAAGGTCTTAATAGCATCGCTATAGCTACGAAAAACATATGTGCACTCTACGTTTTGGTTGGGTGTATGAGTTTTTAAAATGTTTAGTTACTCACTTATGGAAAATTACTCTAGATTTTTTCATACCCTTATGACTTCTACACCACTAAACAAAGCACGCTTAATAAATGTCTCTTCAGACGCAACATACTGTCAGGGCCCAGTGACGATCCTTGTGGAATTCCAGAAGGGATTAAAACTGTGTTGATAAAGAGCAACTATGTGAGATCAATCGTTGAATCTTTGGCTAGCCTTAGCTAGCTGTTGGTGTGTCTTGCTAAGCTTAAGCAAGACACACCAACAGGGTGAAATTAAATATCTAGATGAAAAGAAAACTGGTCGATTTGATCGAACCCTTTGCTATAGTCAACATAGACTACATCTATTTGACAGGAGTCACACATGACATGCTTTAGATAACTCACAAATAGCAATATTGGAAGATAAATTTCTCGCTAACAACACACTCACTTGCACAGAAAATAATAATACATGGAACATTTCCTCCTGGTCCTTTTCTAGTGTACACGTGCTACGGAAGCTGGCAAGAAGGTTCCCGGCACATGGTGGTGGCCGCCCCGACTTCCGCCCGAGTGCAGAATCAGCCGCACGCGCTCTGCTTCATCTACACTACTTTGTTCAGGAATGGTGAGTTTATCCCTTTTATCGAAACCTATCCATTAATACGATTATAAAGTAGATATTTCATCAGTACTAATTTCTTTACATTATGTGGTACTCTGAGTGTTTAACGCGCAAACTTTTATACCTGTTGAGGGTTACTACTGATTCACTTAAACATGTTTATGGATATTAACGGCTAATTTATTACTCAAAAAAATAACAAAACAAAAGTATTTTTTGTGGTTCTATGAAATTCTCCAATAAGGCGATTTAAAATATTGGCACAACGCCACCTATCGAGCGTGTGAGTAACATAATATTGAACATTGAGTTTAAATACAACCAGTATGCATCAAGTTAATGAATCAATCAAATAAATGTTTTAACTACTTTTAACCCTAAGCAAAGAAAAATTAAGAATGTTTTTTTCTGGTTATATCATCGTAAAAGCCTTTAATAATTTGTAACACATTTGCACATATACCAAACAGATTCGTTGGGAGCTCAAGCGCGGTACCTGTCGGTGTCGGTGGTCTCCCGCTCCTGCGACCGGAGCGTGACACCCGGCGTGGCCGGGGACAAAGCGTACAACCTCACTCTTAACGGTAATATAAACATTATTACACTCCATTTGTAATATGTACTATTATTTTTCAAGGTAAACTTTCTGTCAAATAAATTAGAATATTTCCAGTGTCGCCCAGAAGTTAGCGACGGGCGGGGCGTCGCTGTGTGCTTTGTACAGGAGTATGTGTACAGTGAGTGTTGGTATGGGTCCGATGTAAATAATAGTAGTGTCGTGTGTAGGCACTTGCCGGGGTGGCGCTGCTGGAGCTCGTGGCGCTGGTAACGCTGCCGGCGCTGGTGACGCTGCCGGAGCGGGAGGTGCTGATGGTGCTGCTGGCTCGGCTGGCGCTGTAGGCTCTGGTAGCACTTCTGGCGCTGGTTTCGCTGCTGACGATGGTGGTGCTGGTGGTGTTGCTGGGGCTGGTGGCACTGTCGGCGCTGGTGACGCTGTCGGAGCGGGAGGTGCTGGTGGCGCTGCTGGCTCTGTTGACGTTGGTGGCGCTGGTGGCGCTGGCGGCGCTACTGGCGCTGGTAGCAATGCGGGCGCTAATAGTGATTTTACTACTTAACTCGTATTTAATAAGTGGGTATCATATGCATATTGTATTTACTGTTACAGTGTTTCTCAACTTATATAGGTTTTTTTCCATAATAGTCCCTCAACCTCTTTATAACCAATCAATTTAAAATAACAATCTTGGAAATGATACTGCAAGGGTATTGAAAAAAAGTGACTGTCTCAAGTAGACTAGCTTTTTAAGTGGCATGCTTCATACAGGTACCGTGACTCACATGTCATCCAAGCAATATAAGGTCCTTGTCGCACTATATCACAGTATATACAGTATTGTATCTTCATACAAACGGTCGGATCGCGAGATATACCTACACGCCTTGCGTTCGGTTAACACTCGGTTCGCAAACAGTCGCGATTGCTCCGCAGTGACGAACGAACGATGTGATCGTTTTTTAAGCTGTAAGCGTGCGATTTGTGTATTTCATTGAAATAAATACAAATACTTAAGTATTTAATATGCCAAATAGAAATTATAGAATATATTATGCTGGTCTTGGTTGCTTGAATTCTTCAAAAACGCACGCAGAGATAACATTTTTTAAATTACCTGGAAACTCCGAAAGGTAAGACTATAAAATAATGTTTATGTACTTACTAGTACGCAATTTGTTTATTTTTAATAGGTAGGTATTTCGCTTTCTCCACCGAGTAAAATACCTGGATTATTAAATAAATAAGTAGATAGGGTGACAAAAGTGACACACGAGTGACTTACCCACGCTCGCTTTAAAAAAAAACTAGTAGGTAGTTTCCTAGGCTAAGCTATCTATTTACTTATGTATTTAGCTATTTACATATATTATTGAATTAGACGAAATATCATTATGAAATGATTATGAAAGGAATAAATGGTAGGTACCTACCTACTACTCATTTCATTCACAACGAATTTTTATATTTTATAATGGAAAATAAATTATAACATTTACAATCACAAAACTAGACGGAAACTCAAGTAGGTAAATGAAATTATGGGCAGCCCTATCGCGTGTTTACGTACCGTCCGGCTGTAGGTAATTATTTAAAGGAAAGGGCCGAGTCACAATACTGTATATACGTATACTGTGACTATATGCACGGAATAAGAGCTTTGAATTTACGTTTCTTTAAAAAATACAGTCCTTTTAATTGTCCTGTCTTTTGTTTTAGTTGAATTGCATAATAAATAAATATTAATTGCAAGTCATATTAAACTAAAGAGAACTATAATTTGAGTCAATTTAAAAAAGTAAGTAAGTGTGTGTGGCAGAGCCATGCTTCGGCACGTATGGGCCGGCTCGACCGGAGTGATACCACGGCCTCACAGAAAACCGGCAGTGAAGCAATGCTTGTGTTGTATTTCGCGTGGGTGAATGAAGTTACCGGAGGCCTTCCCTCTCTCCCTTCTCCCCCACTCCCCCTCTCCCCCAACTTCCACTACCCTACTCCCACCTTAAAGGCAACGCACTTGTGACTCTTGAGTAGCAGGTGCCCATGGACGGAGGACCATAAGGTGGCCCGTCTGCGTGTTTGCCCCATCTCCCAAAAAAAAAAAGGAAAAAAAAGAAAGCTCATATTCTGTACAAAACTTGCCTTGTTTTTCTTTATTACTAATACTATATTTGTTTAAGAACGAAGCGTTTATTTAATTCGATCATTTTTAATGAAAAAAAATAACGGATTTTTTAAGATAATATTATTTAGAATGTGGTGGAAAATAAATAAACATATTATAAAATATAAAATAAGAAAAACATCTCAAATGCAGTAAAATTAAATTCATATAGGAATAAACGCTTTATTTGTTTAATTTATTAGGTATATTAAATTCTTAACTATGTAAATATTTTTAACATTAATTATTATTATTTATGTATAATAAATAATACTGTATTGGACTTCTTACCGCGTATAAATAATCTTTTCTTTTTCAGCAATTTTTTTTTGTGATACCTCTTTGGATTTATTTCTAGTGTATAGATTTGTTTTGTGCTTCGTTTTCTTTCAATTTGGCCACAAATACGACTTGTAACTAGTAATTTAAACCTTTTATTACATTTTGATTACTGAAATATATTTGAAAATTAATATTTTGTAGTTTTCTTACTTTTATCACTGTGCTTATTCATCACTATGGCAAGAAAAAATATTTTATATGGTAAGTTAGGGTTATGCTGTGTTGCCAGAGCAAGTGACTAAGATGTTATACCGCTGACAGCAAATTAATTTTGGTTGCCCTATGAACATATTAGAAATATTTCAGCTGCAAACTTCAATGTCAAATAGTGTGAGTACGACTTGCTGTTCCAATGACGTCACTTGTGTCTGTCACTGAGTGAATGGTCATAAATGTGGTCGTCATTTCGTTGACTTTCATGGTTTTGCATAGTTATTCTGACTTTCGAGATTTTACTAACTTTTAAACTTTCGCGTTCCATGATATAATTATTTATTTGTACGGGAATTAACGCGATCACGAAAAAGTAAGGCAATTCAGAGGTATAGAGGAGTACCTTTTCGTGATCGCGTTAATTCCCGTATAAATACATAATTATTTCGAGATTTTCTTTGTATAAGTACATAAGACACTGTAAACTATTTAAAATGGACCATCCTGATCACCCAGCAATATCAGGTAGCAGGGGCGGCCTTAGGCATTGCGAGGCCCCAGGCGATAGATTTTTGCGAGGCTCCGGGCGATAGATCTTTGCGAGGCCCCGGGCGATAGATCTTTGCGAGGCCCTATTGTCCTTTGAGGAATTTATGTGAATTGAACCTATATTTAATGCTAATGCTTAATGAAAAATGCAATAAAAAAAAATTGTACATAGGAAATTGATAAAACTTTTATGTCAATTTCACTAACCAATTGACGATCTGTTTTATTTTCTGCGAAATCTTTCAAAGCATCACATATATCGCTTAGATGATGTGATATTTAACGGCCTATCGACTCTATCCAGACTTCCTACGTAGTTTCAGATAGCAGTTTTGACTTGAGCCAGCAAAGAGATTTTTCTCCGTGGGTGGTTGAGCGAGGGCGCGAGGCCCCGGGCGGTTGATCTGCTTGCCACCCCCTAAGGCCGCCACTGTCAGGTAGTCATAACAGTGCCACCAATAATGTTCTGAGAAAAAGCCGCGTTGAATTTTGTTTTGTTTGTTTTGCCAATTTTTATGGATATCTCTGTGAAAACTTTAAAGTTCATGAATTTTTTCCGATAAATATATGGAAGTAAGTTAAAGCTTTATTAGTTAGCTCAACTCAACAGCAAATACAATGGTAAATCACTTTTACGTTTGGTGGTGGAAAAATAATGTCAAAATTATAGTTATATACTTAGTACAGATAATATTTCAAGAAATTCTATTCAAGTCATTCAAGCTTCTTTTTTGTCTTCTCAAATCAATCAAAGCACAGCTGAGCTGGATCCTTTGTTGCACACAAATATATTAAATGTCTTTATACTTTCACAACTATAAATTCAAATAAGTTGACGTTATAACAGGAATGACGTCATTAGACATTAATTGGTGTCTTAAAATACGTTCTGTCGTCGTCTGTTTACGTACATTTTAAAGACACAATTTTTAAAAAAATTTATATTTGTACCTTCCCTATTGCACAGATCTGTCAGCCATACACAATGGTGCCGATTCTATTATAACACTCACCAAACCAAAACCTGACTTAATTTCTTCATATGAAATCAACCCAGTCTTCTTCGCAACAAGGTCTATTTGTTACTGGCATCTATTTCTCAGCGCCACTAAATGTCAATAAAACCTGTCAACGTATACTCAACTTTATTTCCACGCAGCGAGAGTCCCCATTTATTCAAATGCCTTATAATTATCGTATAAAAACTTGTTTAAAACGAACTAAGACGACGTTATTTTGATTGACACCTACGAAGACGCATACTAAAAACACAGAGCAAAAGAGATGGTATTCAACGGATAACGCCTCTCGCTACGTGGTATTAAAGTTTATTTAAGCATGTCAGACTTTAGTCGAGAAATAAATTGCTTATTTCGATGGCGACATATGTTACCTACTTGTTTAAATTTGAAATAAGATCTTGTTTCAAAGTGTATAAGGTTTACATTGTGTATTAAGAAAATTTAGTCAATTATAGTCAAGAGAGTAATACAACAGAATTGACACCAATGTATATTTCTCTTTTAGGTTTCTTTTGTAGTACTAAATCTAACGTAGTGTTTGTATACTCTTTGGTACTAAAATCATTATTTTTTGGTACTATTGTGTGCTAAAAGGCTAGTTAGTAGGTCATTAAATAAAATATAAATAAAAAAGTCTTTATTGTTTTTTTCAATTTATTATTTTGTTCAATGTTAACCGATAAGTTTCTTAAGCAAGTTACAGTATGGATATAGCGTAGCATAGTATACTTCTTCTAACAATTTACAGTAGGTATTATCGATTTTTGGTCCAACGAGCAAACAATACTATGAAAATCAAATATGGAAGTTCATTCAATACGTTTTACTCGCTGACCGAACAAGTTTTATTATAAGTATATTAATTAGTATGTATATTACAGAGTTACACGAACACACAAAAAGGAAATCGCAATTGTATTCATTGTTTTTTAATATAAATAGCAACTGCAACAAGGAGTTATATATGCGAATTAAATAATATAGTCTTCTTAAAAAATTACCGAGTATAAAAATTATTATATTTTGTTTTTGCTTTCAATGTTAAAATATAATAATATATTTAATTGTTTACTTATTTTGACAATATGAAGGCATTTATTATATAAAATAATTATTTTACATATGAAGAATGCAAAAAATATATTTTTGCTCACATGAAGTAGGTACAACTTTTTTTTAATAAGTGTGTTCACAAAATGACACGACTCTTATTTTGTATGTGACATTAGCAAATAGCATTATTCGAAAACGCTATTTTAAATATGGATATATGACATAACGTTTTCTGTGATATGTAAAAACAGGTTTGCACGTATGATATTAATATAACATGAGACATTCCATATAATATAAAATAATATCATAAATACAGTAATCGTTTCTATGCGTATAAGGTGAAATATATTGGAATGATTTCAATACAAACAAAAAAATACTTATCTAATAATTTACGTAAAAAGTTCTAATAAGTACTAGGATAAACAGAAAGAGTTATTTCAAATATTTTCTTCTGTTTTCAATCAGGATTAGACATTTTCGTTGTTTCCATGTAACAAAAAAGAAAATATTTTAAATAACAATAACGAAATAAGCACCTCTCGGCTAGATACTGAAACGCTACTAAATATGGTAGTTGAATGTCACGTCAAACCAATTTCTGTTTAAAAACTTCGATAATGTACTGTAGAAACTTATACGAGATAACGTATTGTGACGTCAAATCAATTACTTTTATTGTTTATCAATTAAAAAGTAAGTTTAACATACTTTAAAATGAAAATAACAACTGAATTTAAGGACTTAATTTAGTTTAACCATAGACAAGTAACCCTTTTAAGTAATATCGCTAAATTTAATGCTAGAACTGTCACTGCATTGTAGCAGCAGAGCTAGACTTAATAACAACTCACAAATCAGTAGCGTTTGAGTAGTTGGGGTAACAAATAATAGGAATTAGACTAAATTGGGACTAGAAAGTCTCAGTTTGACTAGAAATTTAGACAATGAGGACTAGATAATTGTAGTAAGACTAAAACACTGTCTTTATGTTGCGGCGACTGGGATCGACCATCAGAGATATTCTGGTTACTTATATTTTTCACATTATTTTTCCTCCAAATTTAGAAGTGTTTAAGGCGATAACTACTTATTCCTTTAACGAAAGTTTCTGTTCTAAAAAAACTCACGCCATGGAGGTTTCATAAACTTAATCAACGAACACGAAGGTGTGGGTTTAAAACTGTATGTGATTTGTACATATTCGTAGTAAATGACAGTTATTCCTCGAGCAAACTGAATAGTAACGTTAATAACGATAACCCTTTGTTGCGAACAAATTTACAGACATCGCTATGATGACTGAAGAGCTTGTGTTGTGCGGAGATCCGGAACATTTATTTAATTGCGATTGACTACACTCGATCTCGACATCTGGGGCGTTTTAATTTTTAATTTTATTTTAAAGTTAATTATTTGTTTGTCAGTTGGAATTTACCCATTCTTTTGCAATTGTGTTAGTTTGGGGACACCGATCCCTCTAACACCTATGAATACGTGTACATCTTTATTTTTTTGTGTTGTTTTACTGTGTGATATTCATATAAATTTTCGCCGTATCGTCGAATCCCATAAGGTCGTTACATTAAAGTATAGCAGTTATAATTTTAATAATATAAATAAAAAGTGAAATCGTGAGAAATGTCTAGTAAAGATTGTAGGACTGCCGATATTTGATACATCTATAATCAACTTTAAAAAAAATTAGGCGCATTAAAGTTGGTGATACTTTTTTATCATGTTAATTTGTAAAAAGGTAAACTATAGCAGCAAAGGCTTACCATTAATAAAGTGACGTTGGGTGTACTTTATTCTATTAAAACTGTAGGTGAAAATACATAAGACTCTTCGTAAGACAGTAAACATCAATGCCACGCAAAATAACAAAGAACGTCCTTGCAATGCCAAATGAAAACACATAAAAAATCAAAAAGCTACTTTCAATAATCACTTTGTTATGAAAAAACCAAACTGACAACTATTTTAAAATTATAACGGCTATAAATAACTGTTATCGCAAATAGCAATAGCATGCTATTTTATAATCTGTTTTATAAAAAGCACTTGACGTTTAATACTATACAAATTACCTATCTACGTACAATATGGACAATACAATACAGAAATGTAACATTTTAATCGAACGTATTAGAACTGAATAACACCAATGTTATTTATTAACTTTTTTTTCTAATAATTTTTTATTTTAATGTCAGTTTCTTCATTCTTCAAGTTAACATTTTTTTCTCTGAAAAACAATATCTTATTATCTAAACAATTGTTAACCGTTTGACGCCATTATCGCCTATATGTGACAAATGAAAATTAATGTTTTTTTTCGCAATAGTAAATGTCTAAATGTTTATTTCGAATTTTGGTACATCTTTTTGTAACATATGCGACAATGGCGTTTAAAGAGTAAAAAACATTGCTTTGGTGTATGTTTTTTTATGTTTATTTTGGTTTTCTGTAAATGGGTCCATTTTGGAAAAGGTTAACATCAGCTGTATTTTAATTTTAAATCTGCTATTTATGTATGACTTTACTGTGCGTATGTTTTTCCAAATCTCACAATTGTACTACATAATCAATAATGTAAGTCGAAGATGTCACACAGACATTTCTAATATTAAAAAACAAAGTATCTTAGCGTGGGTAAAAAATGTTCTTAGATTATTTACATAAACTTAAATATGTAACAATAATTTACAAACAGAACAAAACTAAACATAAATGTAATAGGTACAATATGATAGGTATTTGGATCAAAGAAGTAATCGCTTCTCTCTTTAAACATAAGTCAATGGTAGATTAGCTACATAAAATACTTGCTGCTACAACGTGCATTTCCAAATTATACATATAGACATCCATACCCAAATATACATTAAATCTAAAGCAAAATGTCACAGCTCATTTGTATATATACTGAAAACAATGAACACTGTATTTTATATTTATAAATATGATGATTTACATATTTAAATAAACTACTATATCGCTCACATTGGTCAGACATACATTGGGTATTATAAGTTTTAACCACAGACATGTTGTAACATACAATGATAAAACAAATTATTTAAACAATTCAGCAAAAAAATATTTGTCGTCTAATTTTGAAGTTAAGAAAAAATTGTGAGCGACAGAAAGTGCAGTTCTATAGATATAACTATGTAGCTAGTGTAAGCAACTATGGCAGTATGTAGGGACATTAAACATATACAAATATACGTCTTTTGCAAAAATACAGCATACATCTCAGCCCTTAACTAGTTTTTTTTTTTATATTTTAGCATAATATCAGTACAACGGGGGTAGCTTTTTCAACATTTTAAAAAGTACATGGCCGGTTTCATTATTTTTATATAAGTTTTTTTTTATTTATTTTAATTAAAATTAACACATATTTTAAGCTTACTAAGTACAGCTATATGTATAATTATAAAAACAGATTTTGCTACATATCCATCAATGTTTTTGTTTTTACAGATGTAACTAAACATCCAATTTTCTTAAGTTTTTGGAACATTTTCCATTAGGTATTGGATTAGTTACAGACTGCATTAAGCAATAACCGTTAATTGCTAATAAAAATAACGCCGCTATTTTAGTTTCCGCAAAAATCAACTAACTAAAATATTTTGCGTTATTTTTATCATTCTTCGTGGTTTTGATTTAGTTCAAACATTTCTTGTATTATATTCCTATCACAAAACGACGAATTGTTAAAAATGGAAGTACGCCAAATGGGTTTTTTTATTGAATTTTTGCAAAAATGGTGTCAATAAGGAAGCTTTGTGTCAACTATTTTATTACATTTTCAAATACTTATGGTTACTTTTTTATTAGAATTTGGAATTGTCGTCTTCGAAACAAGTATCTCAATAGTCTATTCGAACTTTGTGCACTTTACCGTAGTGTTCTATTTACACATCTTGAAGTAGTCAGAAAAATATTAACGTTTTCGTTATTAGTTATTTTTAAGTCCTTGCCCATTAACAAAAAAGCATGCTATGTATAATTATATGTATATTATTGTTTTTAATGCAGTGATCTATTTAGTTGATTTTCTCAGAAAATGAAATAACAATTTAAATCTAATTTACCGAATCATTTATCATTCACTCCAAGAAGTGAACATAGAACTGTACCCAAAATCGTTTCTAACACAACCTAATCATTCTTTACTCTTAGTTGACTGTACATAACACACTTAATGAGTTCTAAATGAGTTTTATAACTGTTTTGACAAATTATTCAACATCGTTAAATTATTTTTTTTGTTAATCTTGCAAATTCGATCGTAACTATAATTATACCATTGGCAAAATTAGATATTAAGAATTCTGAAACACATGTAATATGGCAAAGTGGTATTTGCTAATAAATATATTTGGTTTTTGGTTTACGCTAAATATTTTACAAAATGTATAACAGTCTTATAAAACTCATTTGGAAACGGAATTGAAAAATATTATCTGCGTAGATTACATACACCGAGTCTTACTGATATCAACTTATATGTGATGGGGTATATACTACACAGTAACACGCCATGGGAGCTGCATGGTTATAAAATACTTACCAGCCGTTATAGAAACAGCTAAACTTTACAAAAGGGACACGTTTTAATGATTCGTATTAAAATAAGCGGTGTTCTAAATTTGTACATATCGGTAATATTACATCAGTTCTTTATGCTTTTTATTTCTATTTATTTTCTTGTTATTGGCTAAAGACTTGTGTTAATGAGATCTGAGGCGGTGTTATGTTAAAAGCCCATTTTCTAAAGCAAACTATTTCATATTAATTTTCATTTTATGCATTTTCCGACCTACTCCATTACCATATACCCCCCACCACAGCACAAGCTCACCACACTACTGTAGACCTCACGCGATAGTCGTTGCAGGGAGGGCAGTATCCCTCTCCCGTAGGAGGTCCCGACGATTGTCGCGGAGGGAGTTGTTGCGACGGAGTTCGTCTTTGAGGGAAGAGTCGCGGGAGTCCAGCCCTCTGCGCGGAGAGGAAGTGGCGTCACGGCATTCAGATGATGAACGCTTTGTGTGGGTACCTGAAAATTTTAAATAGATTTCAAACTTGAATGATTTAATTATTACCCGTGTATCACTTATTGGTCCGTGTAGATAATATTATTTACATGGAAATACAATTTTATTGAATATTTAGTTCGACTTAATTTCAATTTTAATAATGTATGGTCATTGCTGTAATGGATGGTCATTGCTGTAATGGATGTAATGGAGTGATACCACGGCTTGCATTGCTCTTCACCGAGTGATTGAGGGTACGGGAGGCCCCTCTCTTCCAACCTTCCCTCCCCTCTCCCTTTTCCACCCTTACCTCCACCATTTTCCATTTCCACCCTTCTCCTACTCCCATCTTTAGGCCGGCAACGCACTTGTGACTCTTGGGTTGGAGGTGCCCATGGGCGGCGGTAGTCATTTACCATCAGGTGACCCATCTGCTCGTTTGCCCTCTATACCATAAAAAAAAATGTATTATTGAAGTTTGGTATCAAAACTTCAAAAATGGATTAATATAAAATATTGGAACAAAACTATGCTATTAACCTTTTTCTTTTATTCATATTTTTTGACAGTACCTATCTTTCAGTTAGATAATTTAAAGTCTACTCAATGTATGTGGATACGTACCTGGCAGGTCGCGGCCGCAGCTCATGATCTCGTGGTCGAGAGAGGCGGAGGCTGGCTCGGCCGCGCGCCGCCCGCGCCCGCCCTGCTCAAGTCCAACGACTGTTAGCGTATTTGACAGTTTAAATGGCGATTCGAACCTTTAATATCATACAATCCGATTTTATCATCGTTCGGAAACCTGACTGAGAGTTTTCGGAAAATATTTTTATAATTCAAATTCAAATGTCTTTATTTGTTAGACAAAGGTACATTAAAGGTCTTACAGTACATTTAAGGTATATATACAGTTCTCAAATGTCCTACCAATGCAATTGGTGTACAAATACTTATTTATTTCTATAAAATCTATAATATCTTGGTTTTATTATTTAGCCGCTGTCAAAACTCTGTTACTGAATAAAAACATTTCTCAAGTAACCATTGCATTAAGATTCTTACGAATATCTCATATAACATCTCTTTTATTTCATTTGGTATCTTATTATATACATATGAGTTCGATGACAGTTCTTTTTATATTATGAAGTTCTTGGAATTCTCGGTAGCACTATTCTATTTGAATGACGAGAGTTTCTCGGATAAATATCTTTAGCACAAGTAAACAGGTTTTTATTAAGTTTTACAAATTTAGCACATTCAAATATATACATGCAAGGGAAAGTGAGTAAATGTAGCTTTTTAAATAAAGGCTTGCATGAAATCCATGGCGCTACCACACAGATTGCTCTTACATACTTTTTTTGAACAATGGATATCACGTGTTACACACTTTTTTTGAACAATGAAAAATATAGCGTGTTAAGTATATAGAACATGGATTTATTTGCTACTATGCAATAATTGACCCCTAACATATTATGTATGACTGCATCTGCATCTGCATCAAAAAGAGTTTCACAGCTTATCTGTGTAAGGTCATACAAGATTCCTTGCGGGAATCGGACCAACATTATTCAACATTATACTTATGTTTCATACGTACGGATATAGTCAATACCAGTGCTATGATTTACAAACTATTTGTTAAAACTTAGCATTTAACAATAACTGCAACTTACTACATAGCATGTTATTTTGTATAGTACTGGCACCAAGACGTGTTGTTTAACTACGCTATTAACTGTTAAAAGTCAGTAATGCCATTCGTCAACGTTATTTTTCAATTGTCATTAGGCAGCCATAATTTTACCAGTGGCCTTCAAGATATCGTGCTCCGTCATATTTGTTTTAAATTTTATTTACCTAATTACGTAAAATAATCTTAATTTTAATAAATACCTTAATGTATGGATTATACTTTAACGACATACGATATTTTACGTAACACGGCAAGTTAATCTTTGTATTTTTTAATAGTTATGTAGTGTGTTTTAGTATAAATACAAGAAACTATGATTATTATATTACTTTAAGAAATTAATTGTAAAGAAACACAACATTTTAACACTCTGCTAACACAAATCATAAAAGGAGCTAATAATGGCGCTCTGATTCTGAAAAAGCCTTTTAATATTTGGAGCGTGAGTTTATGTACATATATACTCACACATGTATTCCCAAAAGAGTAGGCAGAGGTGATTAAACACCCACATTTTGCCAACTGTAATTTGGTCCCACTGACGTCATAGCGGCCAAGCCTATTGCCGCCAAGTGGCCATCCGTAAATTACGTCACACGAATTTCAAGATTTTTGTTCTCCCCCTCCGCCGTCCGTGTCATATTTGACAAACCCCACACAACACATCCCTGGTGTGACATCACATATTTTACAATTTTACACCCAGAACTGTAAAGAGTATTTTTTTGGTAAAAGTAAGTAATGTTTTGTGTTTAATACTTCAGGGACATGTGATGTCACGAAGCTTATTACTCGCCCACCCCCTGTCACACAATGTCACAATTCTTTGACCCCTTCCTCCCTCCCCTTAACGTGTGACATAGTTAATTTATGGATGGCCCCCAACCGGGTACTTTGGGAATTAAAGATGGGAAAATTGGGAGTATATTGAAAGGGAACGGGAAGGGATATTGATTATACGAATTGGGGAGTGTAAAAAAAAGCTCGAGCAAGTCAGAGTCGAAATACCTATCACTCGAACTCATTGTTGTCGGGAAGTGCGAGTCTAATTAACTGTTAAGGGATTGTCCATTAATCACGTGAAGCTCGAAAGGGGGGGGGGGGTCGGAAAAATCATGAAATATCACAAGGGTGTAGTGAGATATCACGTGTATTTGATTTGTCGTAGAAAGCGCTTTATATTATCTGTATTTAAAGATAATATTCTGATTTTTTTTTTAATATTTAAAAATAAAATACACGTGATTTTGGCTAGGGGAGGTGGGTTAGTCTAAAACCCCACCACGTATCACCAGAGGGAAGGGGGGGTTAAAAAGTTGCTATAAAAACCATCATGTGATTAATTAACGACCCCTAATGTACACTGCTGTTTAATAGGCCAAAATGCGAAATATGTTGAATGTAAGATAGCTTAGATATTTACTTTGTATCCGCTGGAGCCGCTAGTGACTGAAGAACTCGAGCCAAGGGGATGAGTGCCCGTTCTGAAAATATAATCAAATTTTAGACAGACAGACTTTAATTTCGCATTTTATAATATTTAGTATAGATTGTGAAGAAATTACTTGATCTAATTGATCTATAGACGTATGGCTGGTCCGGAGACTTGATTGTGTCGAAAACTGAAGAGTCACTGTCGTGATCTGACTGGTGATGAGGGGTTTCTGGGCTGTCAGGTATTTCACCAACCGCTGGAAATAACGGAAAATCTTTTATTTATTATAAATTTACAATTGCATATTCCGGAGGGAGCAAGGAGAGGGTGTATATACACACCCCAAATACTATGAATTACATTTTTAATCTCATGTAATAGTTTAATGTTTACATGTTGAGGTTTAATTTTGAAGGCTTCTAATACTTGTATAATATGCCTTAAAAAAATAATGAAGACACGTCCCTGCACATCAAGCCGGCAATACTACGGACTATTTGCACCAAGTTGGAATTAAATTTCTGGGACAACCCTTTTTGTAGTCCGGATTTAGCGCCATTGCATCTACATTGCACTATTCCCGTATGTAAACAAAAAACAATTGAAGAGTTTTTTTGAGGAGATATGCGGCTGTGTTTCCAGAGGGAATACTGGAGCAATGTGTTCAAGCACCTGATTTTACACGTATGAAGACCTGCAATTACTGTCAGTAGAGATTACTTAAAAAAATATATTTTTCAGAAACTACGACAAAACTTTTGTAGCGCCTTAGAACACATACCGTGTGGATGTATGTTCCTCCGCTGAGCGCGGGGCGAGGGGGGGTGCAGCGCCGGCGCGCGCCCCGCGCCCGCGGCGCGCGCGGCACACCGCCGCCTGCACCACCTCGCACACGCGCCGGAACCGACGGATGTTGCCTGACAAAACAAATATCTATATGCACACCGTGTAATCAAACTCAGTGTTTTTACGAAAAGTATATACTCACACCAATTTATATAGAAGCTAAAATACATAGATTTTTTTTTTATTTTTAATTAAAAAAAATATGCGAAACGCTGCTACAGGAGGTTACTGTTGTCCAGCATATAATTATGTGGACCTCTCGATGTACGTAAAAATCCATACAATGACAGTCCAAGTTTAATTTGGATTTAAATTAATAATTAATATTTAACAACGAAAAAGAAAAACTATACCGAACAACGAAATTATATTGAATATATAGCGTGTAATGTTACATATTTAACTTTATAACACAGGACAGTTTTATATATATTTTATCTAGTTTTTGGTTGTGCAATTGTCCTAGAAGCCTTTCTTGTAATAATGAATAATATATTCTAGTATTGGTAACAACCGTTTATAAACCAAACACAGAGTGGAATCCAATCATTGCATAAGACACGTTTAAATTTTTTTTAGAAAAAAAAAAAACCAAAAAATCCTCTTTTTAGGACATCTGATATGAAAACTATAAATGAGGGACCTTTTTAAAAGAAAAGAAAAATACCCGCAACAATATAGTAGAACATTATATATCATACTAGCAGCGCCCCCGCATTTTCACCCGCGTAAGTCCCGATCCCGTGGGAATATCGGGATAAAAAAATAGCCTATGCGTTAGTCCAGGTCTCCAGCTATCTACATACCAAGTTTCATCGCAATCGGTTCAGTGGTTTTTGCGTGAAAGAGTAACAAACAACATCCATCCATCCATCCATCCAAACTTTCACATTTATAGTATTAGTGGGATTTCTTATCTAACTCACCAGACAATAATGTAAATGTAATGGGCGTATAAGTATTTCCTTGCCGTTTTCACCGGGTGCTTTAGTTATA